>JAAALK010000082.1:40387213-40980464 GCA_019279435.1 Zizania palustris | reverse complement strand
CGAGGTTATTGAAGGAGACGAGACGGAGGACGACGCGGTTTTACAACTGAATTGGTCTGGGGAGGGGAGGATCGGACGGCTAGGATGGGGAACAGGTGGAGACGGAGGGACGAGATTGCTTCCTAAGTGTGTTAGGAAAAGTCAAGCGTCACTGACATTGGGCCCCGCCACGGCCGTCGTCGTGGAATTTGGTAGGCAATTGCCGTTTTTCTTTTGCTTTTGCTTTTGCTTTTGCTTTTTCTTCTCTTGGATTTCCGCGTTGACTTGGAGATGAAGGTCAAGAATTTGCAGTAGTACGGTACATTAGAATTTTGGAAATTTTAATATTCTTTAAATATTAAAAATTTAAATAATATTATTATCAGTGTGTCTAAAAATTATATTTCTAATTTGTCCTTAAATAAAAATGATATGATCACGAGCAGTAGCATTTTGAGCTATGGTAGTAGTTTTGCCGTAACCAATGTGTTGAGTCAATCTGTACCGTAATTTACGGGGTTTATTTTTTAAATTTTAGTTGAAACTCGTGAAATATATATATATATATTTTTTAAAAAAATCCTCCCATGTGCCATGGATTTTCAAGATGCGTCAACGCTTACGTCAGCCATAAAAAAATACAAATAATAACATGATGGTGGGCCTGATTCTGCCGGCCCAAAACACTTATATGCTTGAGTTTAATAACTTCAGTTGATACTTCTTTATAAATGGAATATAAAGTTGTATTCGTTTGAATTCTCGAATATTTTTTCATAGATTAATAACTTAAAAATGCATAATTCGTAAATATAAATTTGTGAGATCATAGAAACCCTCATCAATCATAAATTTATGGACCAAACTAGCTAGGGTCTAGAAATTCTAAGTTTCGGAAAAAATCGGATGGGTTTCAACAATCAGTCAATAATGTTTTATTAGTTTATAAAAAATATTTCATTAAAATAAATAAAGTGAATGAAACACAATGGAATTTTAATTGAAATATTTTACTCTGACATATGAAATATTAAATTTGAACTATTAAAATGACATAACAACAAGGTTGTTGCATGTACCATTCCGTCTCTCTCTCACACACACTTTCTTCTCCTTCCTCTCCATCACACGGAGTGGTTGCGGGCAAACAGAGGATCAGCTGACAACAGCGGAGTTTACCATTCGAGGTAAGAGCCAGGCAAGCAGTAGTGGGAGAGAAGGGAAGAACAGGAGAAAGTCATGGTTTTTGCCTCCGTTGCCGGCGTTGTTCCGGCAGGGGGAAAGTGCGGATCGAGTGGTGGAGCGATCGGCGATGGATGTGGAGGGCGGTGCGCTGTCCAGGAGGAGGAATTCTTGGGGATGTGTGTGCATCTACTTGTGTGTGAGAGAGATGTTACAATTTACAAGCTTAGGGTCTGAAGAAGTAGACGTACAACAATGGATTTTCATATTTCTCGCCTCTTCAGAAGCAAGACTCATGTTGTAGCACGTCAAGCCTCAACTGTTCATAATGGGTTCCCGGGTGCCCCTCTCGCAGCCGCCCCAGGGCGCTCCCAGTTGCCTCCCATGGTGTCCTCTCCCTGGTTTGATTGCTCCCTCCCTCTCCTCCTCCCTGTAGCTTGGTCAACCTCCCATGGCGGGCCCCACCTCCCTCTTGCTGGAGCTGGAGGACAACCGAATCTCAAAAGATTAGTCTCTTCTTGGGACTTCTCTCGTGGTCAAGATTTTCAACACTTGGTTCTTTCCCGCTTTAGCTCTTCTGTTTATAACCCATCCTACTCACCCTCTAGTTATTTCTTGATTTTTTTTTAAATTAGTATTTTTTAATTTTTTTCTTCAAATTTGTATATTGGATTCAAAAAATTGCAAAAATAGTATCCGGTCGACCGACCAAATGCCGATTGGCTGCCAGTCGACACTTGATTGGCCGACTGGAGCCACGTGGCATCTAGTCGGCTGTCCATCAGCGGGCTCGGCGAGGGGGTGCGGGAGGTGAGGGGTCGCGGGGGCGCGCGAGGGCCGGGAGACAAGGGGGCGCGGCGCTGGAAAGACACGGGCGTGGCTAGGGCGCGGCACGGGAGCTAGCTGGGGCACGGGAGCGGGACAGGGCGCGGGCGCAGGCGTGGCCGGGGCACGGCGCAGCGCGCCGCGGCGCGTTCCGGCACCAATCGGTCGATGGACGGCCGACTAGATGCCACATGGCTCTAGTCGACCGACCGGATACTATTTTTGCATTTTTTTCCAATCCGACATACAAATTTGATTTTTTTTTAAAAAATATTATTATTTTTAAAAATTCTTATTTCTTCATCCTTGCTGTTTTTAGACGATTCACCTTTCGCCTTTCGGAGATCTCAGTTTGCATGGCCTTAATGACCTGTCTTAGTGGAGCACCTGCTGGTTTTCACGTTGCCTTTCATGCGTACGCAAACATTTCCACTTCTTGGTTGCCTCTAAGGAAGTTGGATTCTTAGTCTACAATATCAAACGAATCATCGCTGACCAATTTGATATCTATTTTCATCTTTGGAGAAATGAGGGTGCGGATTGGACATCGGAATATTCAAAATGGGAATCAGAAGAGCGCAATAATCGTTCATTGCGACGTTTCCCTATCGCCACACCTCCAGGAAAAGGCTCTATGAGAATCAAGAATAACGTCTCCTTCAATGATTAGGTCACAATTTTTCCTCTGGATTCTCTTCCCCCTGTGGGCTTCATTAAAGTTGGATCAATCTGTTGCCTCATTGATCATACCAAGTTGGGCTCTTGCACCTCCGAATCATTCTTGGTCCAACATCAATCTCCCCCAAGACGCTCTAACCTCAAAACCTTCACCAGGTCACTCTTTAGCAAGAACATATGATCCCCTATGTGTCTCACCCCTGGTATTCTGTTGGTCTTAGAATTGGTTTGATAAGTTAGCATAGTGGGTTCCGGGTGCAAGCTAGGGCATTGGTTAGTCGCACCCGGTGCACTATAAGGACCGGTCTACGGGATTCATCGCAAAACACTTTCGTACCAACCACAAGTCTAGTGGATAAGTCTTAACTAGAGGTATGGTCGTTCCATCCCGAGGCACTATGTGGAGAGGGGAAAGCAACACCTGTGGGTGGCTTGGGCCATGTGGCACAAAAGGGTGCGCGATGTTGGTTCGGTGCGCCGGCACGCCGGCGAAACCTATAGTGTGTGTCATTGAGTTGGAGCGGTTCATGCTAACGGTTTCGGCATAAGTTCCTGTGACTTGGGTCATTTGACACACTGTGGTGTGCAGGAATGAGTGCCTTGTGGGTACAGTGGTACACCTCTGATCAGAGTTAAATCTTTTCGAAAAGCCGAACCCACGGTCAAGGGCGAGTGGAATGACATCCCACAATTAGTCTATGTTTGAGAAGTGTTGCATGATTGATTGGGCATTTAAAGACTATCGAGGGAGGAGGGCTGACTGTACTCCTCGAGTTAGAAGATATTGCATCATCCATGATTTAAATATTTTGTATGAATAAACCTGACTCACATTAAAGGCTGCAAGATAAAAATGTACTTTTCCGCACATTAAACCATTACCTCCCTTTGTTATTACCTTGCATTATTATTGCATTTTCTCGGTGGCTTGTTGAGTACGTTTGTATTCACCCATTGGAAAATCACTTCAGAGGTGTACTACGATGAGGATGGTATGGAGTAGCGACCTGTCAAGGAAGCGACTCTGGAGAAGATGTTCATCGAGTTTATTATTTTCATAGTTTTTTATTTTAATATTTGTGTAATAATGTGGTCTACGAGCCACGAATGTTTGACGTATGTACGTTGTCGTGTGATGAACATCTTGTGATTATTTATTTTCAATGGAATTTCAATAAAGTCTGGGTTTTATTAAATCCGGACGCTACATCTAGCCTATTAGGACCTCGTCTTCTCACTTTCTAACTTTGTTAGCCCACCGTTCAACCTACGCAACCCTTCTCTTATGGGAGCCTCCAAAGATTGGTTCATTCTAGACTAGAACCTTAGGGGCTTAAACGCCATCCCCAAGCGTTTGGCTCTCAAATCCCTGCTTGGTTCCAACGATTTCTCCATCTTTTGCATTCAAGAAACTAAGATGCACCACTTCTATCACTCTTCTATGCACATCCTGACACCTAAGAAATTCAACAAGTTTGCTTTCTCACCTTCTCATGGTTCTTCTAGGGGCATTCTTACTGACTGGATGGGCTCCCGCTACAGGGGTGAAGTAGTCTCCGCTTCCTCCTTCCAGTTCACTGTTCGGTTCACTTCTATTGTTAGTGGGCAGAGATGGCACCTCTCCAACATCTATGGCCCCTACAGAGATCCGGATCACACAACCTTCATCAGTTGGCTACAAAACCTTGATATTTGCCCTTACGACAATTGGATTTTTATGGGAGACTTCAACTTCTAACACAACCCTAGCAACTGCAACAAGCCTGGCGTAAACCTCTTGGACATGAACACTTTCAATGATATCCATCAGTTCACTGGGCCTTTTTAAAATCCCCCTCAAAGGAAGAAAATTCACTTGGATCAACATACAAATTGACCCCCTCTTGGTTCAGCTTGACTAGTGCTTGGTCTTGGCGTATTGGGGGTCTTCTTTCCCCAACACCTCCTTCCAAGAACTCCTCAATCCTGACTCAGGTCACACCCCTTGCAACATCTCCATCAACACAAGCATCCCAAAAGTTCAGATCTTTAGATTTTAAACTTTTGGACCAATCTATCGGGTTTCATTGATACTGTTCATAACTGCTGGTTGAAAGTTCAACCTAATCTTAACCTAGTTCAATGCATTGCCTACAAGCTTAAAAGGTTGCAGAAAGTTTTCCTCCCTTGGGGACGAAGATCCCACCCATTTGATCACTACATTTCTGCTTCCTCCACAGTCCTGTTGGTGCTTGAGGAATCCAGGAGATTATCGACCCTAGAAATTTACTTCCGACGTATTCTTAGGGATCATATGTCCAACCTCCACAGCCTCCAGCGAACATATTGGAAGCAACACTATACAATCCACTAGATGCGCCTTGGTGATGAAAACACAAAGTTCTTCCATGCTGCAGCCTCAGTTAGGCTCCGACACAACTCCATCCATTGCCTTACAAATCAAAATAGATATACTGTCTCTTTGCTCGAAGACAAAGCCGATGTTGTTCTAGATGCCTTCCTGGGTAGAATGGGGTTCTTAAGCAATCCCCCAATGCTCTTCGACTTGACCAACCTCATCCTGAGAGTGGCAAACCTACAGGAGTTGGCCTCTCCGATCAGCCTAGAAGAACTAGACAAAGCACTCAAGGATAAGCTAGTGGACAAAGCCCTGGGACCAAACAGATTCAATGGTCTCTTCTACAAGCGCCGCTGGCCAATTATCCACAAAGACTTCATTAATATGGGGTGTTTTTCTCCAAGCAAAACCCATGCCTCAAGCCTATCAATGGCTCTTACATCATCCTAGTCCCGAAATGTGACAACCCCCTTTCAGTTGGTGACTTCTGCCCCATCTCCCTAGTTAACAGTGCCATCAAGATCATCACCAAAATCCTTGCCTCCAGGCTATAGAGCCGCATCACCTCGGTTATCCACAAGAGCCAGTATGGTTTTATTAAGGGTCGTTCCATTCAAAACTGTATTGCTTGGGTGCTAGAATTCACCTCATTCCGCAAAAAGTCCAACAAAAAAACTATCATCATGAAAATAGACTTTGAAAAGGCATTTGGCACTATTTGAGCACACCACCATTTATCATATGATGGAATACTTAGGCTTCCTGGGCCGCTAGAACGCATGGATTTAATGTCTCCTCAGCTCGGGATTTTCCTCAGTCTTACTTAATGGGATCCCTCGAAAGTTCTTTCACTACAAAAGGGGGTTTGTCACGGGGACCCCCTCTCACTTGTGCTCTTTGTTATCGCGACATACCTCCTTCAATGCATCATAAATAGGTCGGCCTCCTTGGGGGTCCTCCATGCACCAAACTGCCACTTAGCCTTAGACGACTTTCCAATCATCCAATATACGGATGATACAATCCTCTTTATGAAGGAAGATCAGAAAAATCTCTTCAACCTCAAATGCATGAAGGTCAGCCATTCCCTTATCTTGCCCTTCCTCTAGGAACAATCAAGCCTCGCTTCAAGGACTTTAGCTCTCTCATCTCCAAAATGGAAAGTCACCTTGAAGGAGCTTCGTATTAGTTATCTATGGTAGGTCGACTTCTGCTAGTCAACTCGGTGCTCTTCTCCATGCTAACATATGTCATGTGCACCTTCAAAGTGCCAGCTAAAGTTATCCAACACATCAACCGAATTTGAATAGATTGCCTCTGGCGAAAATCTATTTATGGATCTAAGTTAGAGCCCCTTGTGAATTGGGCCTCAGTCTGCAAACCCAAGGCCAAAGGGGGCCTTGGCGTGATAAACCTACAATGTCAAAACACTGCCCTTCTCCTTAAGCACCTCTCCAAGTTCTACAACATTGTTAATATTCTGTGGGTCAACCTGGTTTGGCGACACTATCTGGGCAGGAATAAGGCGCCTCACCTTTCTCCTCCCAAATGCTCCCGTTGGTGGAAGGATGTGCTCCAACTCTCAACCGCCTTTTGTGCCATAGCTAAACCGATGGTCGGTTCTAGTACATTCATATCCTTCTGGTCGGACTTGTGGACGGACATGCCTCTTGAGCATGTCTTCCCCAGACTGTTCAACCTTGCTGAGAACAAGGAGATTTTGGTCCATGCGTTTGTATCTGAAGACAACATTCTTCGACACTTCTAGCTTACGTTCTCCCTTACAGTCCAGGCTGATTGCGTTGCTCTTAGCTCCATTATCGCACATGGATGGATGACGAACCCTAACTCATGGAACTTCATTTGGAACTCTTCTGAGTTCTCGTCAAGATGTTTCTATAACTACCACTTTCAGCATGTCTAGTCTCACGACCTCTTCAAGCACCTTTGGGGATCCAAATGCTCCAACAAACCGAGGGTCTCTTCTTTTGGCTACTCCTAAAAGATAGACTGAACACTAGGAACATCCTACGAAGAAAGCACATTAACATCAACTCTGCTAGCTACAACTGCGTCCTATGCAATGACAATATAGAAGAAACCTCTATGCACCTCTTCTTTGATTGCCGCTTCAGTAAAAGTTGTTGGCATCTCCTGGACATCTCATGGTCCGCCGATTCCCAGATCCTTGACTTGCTCACGTCCAACAGAACCCTTGCCAGTAAGCCCCTCTTCCTTGAAGTGGTGATCATTGGATGCTCGACTCTCTGGTTGGCATGCAATAGGCTCATCTTTGACTCCCCTACTACGATCCCTTCATGGTGAAGTGCGATTTCTAACCAATCCCTTTTTGGTTGGGACACCTCTAATCGTGTACTCCATTTTGCCTTCTCTTACCTCCAAGCATGCAATTCTCTGTGATATGTAAGTTTCTTTTATTTTCAATACATACAAAGCCCTAGTAGAAGCCTCTCGTGCGGCTTTTATAAAAAAATATGTTGCATCTTGTTCATTGTTTCTTGGTGTTGAAAACAATATTATTGAATGTTACATCTATTTGAATTTTTTTAACAACATGATGAAACATTTTCACTGAGTGTTAAAAAACATCGTTTTTTTTTCAAATCTTAGGATGCACTAAATAAAGCATTATTGTAAAATTATTGTTTTACTATGCCTTGTAGTACGTATGTAACTTCCATATATATCGGCATAATTTTTTTATTTTTTGTCCTTATTGAAAACTTTTTTTGTAAACAGACTTTTGAGAAAACTTAATTGAATTCACAGGCGAGCACACTTGGAGACGTTTGTCCGGCTGCGCCGAACTTGGATCATCAGCTGCTTGCCTGCTTGACCTAGACAATGACGACTTTGCCTTCTTCGACCTCGACTTCCCCTCCCTCTCCAACGACCCTACGTACCCCGGCCGCCTCCTCCGCCGTTGATTCCGTAGTTGACAATGTTGACTACTGTGTCTCCGGCCCAGCGTTAAGTTCCCTAGTACGTGGTACACACTGCATATATGCCCACATAAGAGCCTCCTGTGCTCAACGCTAGCTGCCCTCTTTTTGATGACCTCGTGTTTCAGGGAGGTATATATAGGAGTGGCAGCAGAGATGCTACGCCTACACATGTATAATTAAGAGAGGAGAGTGATGAGTTACGTTGATGGATGGGGCTGTTGGGCGACATTGTCGTTCGAGCTAGGGTGAGTCGACGACGCCACCGGACTACTATACGCCAACAAGCTGGCCATATGCTCTCGTCGATAGGCTGGGCGACATTGTTGTTGCGCTAGCTCACGTTTCTCGCCCTAATAAGCACGTCATCCAAGAGGTGAGCATAACTTAACTTAGCTATGTAATCCCACTTCAAACTGTTGACTTGTAACTGGTATAGTAGTTCCATGCATGGTAGCGGTGGGTTCTCTCTGCTGTGCAGGAGTCTAGTGATTAGGCATCAGTTGGCGACAAGGTCCGAGGAACGATAGAGGGGCCGGTGTCGGCGACAAGGTCCCCTTCAATAAGGACTAAAATGTAAAAAAAAAATCAGTCCATATCAGCATGTACATGCATCTTGGGTGGGCGATGGGACACCACCTGGATGGACGACGCGTGGAGCGTCGACGCATCGGACGGCCGGAGGAGGCGGCGGCCCGACAAAGGACGGCGACGACGGTGGTGGCCCGGCAGCGGGCGGCGAGCGGGGCCTTTGGTTTTGGCTCCGGCGACGGTAGTGGGAGGCGGCGGGCGGTGTTGGTGTGGGGGCTCCGGCGGCGGTGGCCCAGCAGCAGGTGGTAGGCGGGGTCTTCAGCTTCGGCGACGGCAGCAGGCGGTGGCGGGTGGCGTTGGTGCGGGGGCTCTGGCTCCAGCTCCGACAGAGGGTGGCAGGCGACGGCGGCCCGGCAGCGGCCGACAACAGCAACGAGCAGGAGGCGGGGGCTGGGCTTCGGCTTCGGCTCCGGCGACAACAACAGGCGATGACGGGCAGCGGCGGTGCAAGGTCTTCGGCTTTGGCTCCGGCGGCAGGCGGCGACATCGGCTCCGACGAAGGCAGCCGGCGGCTACGCCGGAGCGGGGCGTCCATGCTCCACGCGTCGTCCATTCAGGTGGGGGTGCACGCGGGTCGCCCACCGGATTTATTTCCCTCCTCATCGTGTGCATTGGCCTCCAAAATATATCAACCGATGATTAATCTAGAAATGTATATATATATATACAAATGCTATTCTACACCACGGGTGTAGAATGCTATTCTACACCGACGTGGGATGTGGAGGGGGTTGGGATTGGGTGAGGTATGGAAGCACGAGATGATCGGTGTAGAATAGCATTCTACACCCATAGTGTAGAATAGTGCTCCCGTATATATATATATATATATATATATATATATATATATATATATATATATAAAATAGAGAGAGATAGAGAGAGAGAGTTCTTGGATATAATTCCATATATGAATATATGCTTACTAAAGATTTAATTGTTATATTAGCATTCAAAATTTATCCCACCAATACTTGATTTCTATCGTGTTTTCTTTGGTTACCTTCGTGCACAATTAATGTATTATATTTCGGCTAATCAAGTGACTACCCAAAAAATAGAGCTAACATATTAATGAACACATCTAATTTGAATCATTTCTTCACGCTAATAATACGCAAACAAGTATTAATTTATGGGATGAATAACTAACTAACTAACTAACTAACGCATATATATGCGAGAGCTATATCTAGCCAGTGGCTGATCGATCTGCATGATTGCATCGAAAAGAACCTCATATATGATTTCGCTCCAACAGAGAGAACCCTGCAGAGATAGATAGAATGTAATTAAATTATATATGCTGCGAGCTAGAGGTTACACAGTCACTGCTGCCAGATTGATTCTAAGCTCTGCTAGTGACGACGTACGGTCGGTCGAAGAGCAGTTTTATTTTGCAAACCCACCAGCATGCATGCATAATGCTGGTCGAGCTAGAAATAATGTCTTGTAGCTAGTTTCACAGGATATATATATATATATATATATATATACACACACACACACACACACACACATACTTAACGAACCAGCAGATCTGCAGTAGTTTGTTGCACATTCCACCAATACCAAGGCACATATGATATATCGTCAGACATGCATGAATGTACGACCGATCGAACACCATGGACAGTCCTACATAGCTTCAGCTCAGCTACATATATGAACTCAATCTTTAATTTGCTAGCTGTGCATGGAGATACCTTAAAGAATCTGTCTGTGATCACATCTTGGATGCGTTGCATCAGCATATGCATGGGTTAAATCATTATTGCTGCCCTCAAGAATCCAAAAGAAAACATCACACACACCCCTCTCTCTAGATATCTGACCATATATATATATATATATATATATATATATATGGTTATATATCATAGTTACTAGTTAGCAATAGTTGATGAGAGAGAGAGAGGAGCTAGCTGAGTAGCAGCAGCAGTGTGCTGAGTGTGGATGGATGAGTAGTTGCATGTGCATGGTGACTTTATTCTCCCAAAGGGGAGAACAGAAGGGAACTGGGGAGGGAGGGGGGGGCCTAGGCCTTCGAGAAAGCAAAGCAAAGCAAACCAAAACAAAGCAAAGCAAAGGAGCAGCAGCTGCTGCTGGGAGAATCTGATTCCCTCCGAGTAACATGCATGCGCATTTCCTTGAGAAATTCTAGATCTATCTTAGCTTGGACCAGTTAGTTAACACAGCTAGCTACCTAGATAATCCATCTCAATCACTCTTATCAACCAACAATCCTATCACCTAGCTTATGCTTACTGCTTGCTAGCTTATATTAGCTAGCTCTCTGCTTGATCGATGATAATGATCTCTTCTCTCTCCTGCAGTCGTTTGCACATATGCATAGACACAAACACATTCTTTCGTACGCTTCATTCACTTTTTGTGCCAGTCTTGTTGCCAGCAGCTTGTGCTTTTGGGCACACCGTTCCATCATCTATCCATTGTTCCTAGCTGCTGCCAGCCATAGACGAGAGAGAGAGAGAGAGAGAGAGAGAGAGAGAGAGAGAGAGAGAGAGAGGAGAGAGAGAGAGAGAGAGAGAGAGAGAGAGAGAGAGAGAGAGATCATTGAGAAGAAAACAAGCAGCACGCACAAGCACTTGCTCCTCCTTTTTCTCAGTTTTCTCAAACTTCCATGCAGCTAGAGACGACGACGACGACTGATCTTCATGTGCATTCTCATGCATGTCCTGATCGATGATCTCCATGACTCCATCCATCGACCTAGCTGCATGCATGCTGCTCTACCTTCCATTTATAGCTTCTAGAATCATTGTAAGATCAATCCGGCCATATATTGGACTGCATGCCCACAGGCCACACCTACGTAATATTAATTACCAACCTAGCTACTTTACTACGTCTATATATCTTCCTAGTTCAAATACATATATGCACACATCATATCTATCATGCATACGATTAACTGCAGCATATATAACGTAGCTGTACGTATAATGTCTATATATATATATATATATATATATATGTAATGCATGTCTACATATTCTTGGTGTATATATATATATATGCAATGCAATCGTGTGTATGCCTGTATGATCTTCTTAATTACTAGCTACTGCTAGTTAGCTAGTTAATACATTATTGATCAATTAGCATGAATGCATTAAGTGAGAGTGCGAGACTACATACCCACATAAGGAGTATATACAAATTGCATATGATTTGAGCTGATCAAAATGGTCCTGAAATGAAACACTAAAGATCAATCAATCTGTGGGATATCTTCAAACTTTAGTACGTTCTATCACTGTAAAAAGAGAAAAAAAGGTAAAGGTAAAAAAACAAAAGAGCCTTACTTTTGAATGGGCCTCAGCCCTCTCTTTGACTATACCCTTTAATTTGTACTTGCAATTAACATTGCAATGCTATCAAAGCTCCGATCCTTGTGTGTGTGTGCATATATGACATATGCGAGAAAAACACTACAAATTATATATATATATACAAATGATATTCTACACCACGGGTGTAGAATGCTATTCTACACCGACGTGGAATGGAGGGATTGAGATTGGGTGGGGGGTGGGCACGATTGGGACGATCGGTGTAGAATAGCATTTACACCCATAGTGTAGAATAGCGTTCCCGTATATATATATATATATATATATATATGGGAGTGCTATTCTATACCACGTATGTAAAACAACTATTCTACACTGACTACTTCAATAGTAGATTTTCTCAGTAGAATAGCAATTGAGTACTATTTAGTAGTAGATTTTTCAGTAGAATATCTATTCTACACCCATAGTGTAGGATAGCATTTGTATATATATATAGCATATGTTTGCTATATAGCTAGCTAGTTCCTTTCTAGTATATTTCTTAATTATCCACAGATCGATAAAATCACATAGATATATATTAACTGCACCAGTATCTATATACACATATATCCAACTTAATTTGGGGTCACAGAAATGAGCCATACAAATTAAAAGAACAATTCTAGGTAGCAATCAAGAACTAATTGGAAGAGAGGCGGGCAATATATAATATACTGGAGAATTAATTGACATATAATAGGGATCAGTTTCCATGAACAAAATGAGCAACAGAGGTACACATAACTTGGCCCCAAATGCACACGATAAAAACCTAACATTTAAAAGAAAAACAAAAGAAGAAAACGTACAGCAAGTGATCATGCATGCAAAGCTAAACTAGCTAGATCAAATTACTAGTACTACTTGTGCATGATCAAATTAAACACACACAGCTCCATTTATATCGATATATCGATCGATCTTTTCTCCAGCTAGTAATTTAATGCAAATTCCCTTGCTTCGTCACCATTCACCACTGCACCAGCCTTTTCGATAGCTGTATATCGATCTCACAATATACCAGTATCACAAGTATCTAGCTTAGCTAGCTAGCTAATTGTAGGGTCGTTGCATTATATTTGCAGCTCTCCATTAGCTCATTACAAGAGATGGTTACCTGTGGCAGCACTGGAGTAGGAGGTGTAGCCTCCGGCGAAGTGATGATCGCCATAGATGCCCCTGCTTGCTTGTGGATAGCCATCCTGCTGCCTCTTTGTTGGCATCGCATGGAGTTCTCCTCCGTCCTCGCCTCCGCCATGGCCGCCGCCGTCTAGGCCTAACTGGAACATTCCTGGCATTGCCATTGCCGGCGGTGGAGCTAGCGCTGCCTGGTCCATTGCGTGGAAAAACGGGAAGCTTTGCATTTGCTGTAGTCTCCATTGCTCCAGTCCGGCGTCGGATGCGGTGCTGGCGCCGCCGCCCACCGTGTAGCAGCCCGCGGCCGCGTCGACGGGTGGCGGCTTCCCCATCCCGGAGAAGGTAGAACCAAGGCTCATGGCGTCGAAGTCGGCGAGGCGGAGCAACGGAGGCAGGATGGATAGGTGGTTGCCACTCAGCATCGCCGGGAGAGACAGCGCGTTGGCCGTGGTGCAAGTGGATGACGTCGTCGATCCCGCTGGCGTCGACCCGGCCGCTGCCGCCGCAGCTGCTGCGGCCGCCTTGGGCTTGGCGCGCTTGGCGTGGCGGCGGTACCCGCCGCCGACCGGCACGTTGCGGAGAGCGCCACCGCGCGTCCAGTAGCGGCGGCACGCGCGGCAGAAGTGGCGGGGCTGCGAGAGCGAGTAGTTGTTGAAGTAGCAGAACTTGGTGTTGGTGGAGTCGCAGCGCGGGCACTTGAGCCCCGGCTCCGGCAGCGGTATCCTCGCCAGCCTCGCCCTCTCGGACATCGACATCGGCTTCGCCGGACCCACCGCCCCGCCGCCGCCACCGCCGCCGCCGTCGGGAAGCGTCCCCGGCATGATTGACTGCTGCATAAGCTCGTGGCTATTGCCGCCGCCGCCGCCGGCAGCGACCTGGTGGGCATGAGCGGCATGCTGCTGGAAACCAAAACCGATCGAATTAAACACAAGAGAGAAGAGAGATCAGAGAAGCATTCAGAATCAGAGGCAAGATGGAAGCAAACGATCTACGCCATAAATTAATCTCAAATTATTTTGGCCAAGTATATACCAAGACATGCAGCGCGCCAGCGCTCCGGCCGGATCGGAATATTTAGCTAGCCCTAGCAAGAGTATTCTCTCATCCCTTTCAGTTTATAATATTGCTGCCACAACTTTCTCCTAGCTTTTGTACATTTGTGCTCTCTTGTGTTAGTTGTTGCAAAAGAGAGTGAATAAAATCTCAGGATGGAAAAGAAAGGGGGGGAAGAAGATGACTGAAAATTGATTACCTGCTGCTGGTTGTTGTTATCATTCCAGGTCGAGGAATCCAGGAAGGCAGGTGGGAAGATCATGGCGGTGATGCTGCTTCTTCTGCTGTGTCTGTCTTAGCTTAGCTTGCTCAGGCCTCAGGCACTAAGCTGAGCTCTGGGGAATTAAAGTGTGCTAGGGTTTGGGCCTTGTTTTTCCCTCCCTTTCCCTTCTTCTAGCTAGCCACCATGCATGTATATTTTTTCTTTGTGGTGTGGCCAAACTCCAAAGGTAAGGTTGAGCTTGATAGGGCTTGTTGGAGGTAGTGGAGGGAATCAGCTGAAGAAGAAAGAGAGGTGATGATGTGTGTGTGAGAGAGACAGCAGGATGGATCAGTGAGAGTGAGGTGTAAGGAAGGAGGAGGGGATCGATCGATGATGAGAGCAAGGAGAGAGGGGGGAAAGGGAGGGAAAAAGTAGGCATGTCATGTACCACCATCCTTGTAGCCTTATTTTTTGTGATTTTTGCGGCTTTCTTCTTTGCGCGGCTGACTGCTCTCTGCTCCTCATCTGCTGATCGATCGACGCTGAGGAGACACCGTGCGAACTAGTGCTGACAGCAACCCGGCCACCCTTTGAGTCCAAGACTCTAAGGAGCTTTTGGTTGCGTGCATTTGTTTAACCTCTAGCTCACATCAGTGAGCGTCTATATATACAATGTATGTTTGTTTGGTTATACAATCTCTATCTAAGATTTATAATAAAATATATTATTATTTTTTAATATGTGTTAATCATATACTAACAACATTATTAATTACTTAATTATCTGCATCCAGCGAACTAGGGCAAAAACGGAGAACATACCTTTTATCCGACTACTAAACAAGTTCGCGTCCCCAACCAATACTAATATCTAAACATTTAGTAGGGGATTGGGACATCAACCGGATTTACAGTAAATTACATAGCAATAAGAAGTTAGAGATACACACATCTCTGCCCCTGTGATCATGGAGGGCATTCATTTATTTATAGTATTTTTCATAACTATTTAGATGGTATGCACGAGGACACATGTTCTCAATAGTATTTAAAAGATTGTCCTATATGCGCACATATGCAATAATAGAGCAATATATAAATCACATGCACTTTACATAAAATTGAACCAACACCCATAGCTATTTAATTCTTCTCCTTTTTAGATTTATACAGTATTGTCACCCGTCACTAATATTATGGTCATTTCAAAAAAATAGGCTGCATCCTGAATCATAGCTAAGATTTTGGCAACCAACATATGCAACATCCAAAGCACATCACAGAAGATTCATAACTAAATTAGTATCATATATATTAACTTATAACTTGGTATCTCAAAAAATATGGCTAAAACAAAAACCTATATATAAGAGTCTTCCCTAAATTCTAACTAATAGCTAATTTCTAACAAAGATTCACCATAATTGCTGGTTGTACATGTCTAATTTTACAACCTCTTTTATTGTCACCATGTACTCATTCTCTCTGACAATCTCAGGAGCACTACCGTGAATGCCCACGCCAGATTTACACCACGTACATGACAGCCTTAGGAGCACCACCGTGAATGACCGTGCCAACTTCGAACGCGTTATCTTGAAGAAATTAGCTAAAATCAGTAGTTATCTCGAAGAAATTGGCTAAAAGCAGTAGGCCAGGTTTAAACCACATACTTGACAGCTTCAAAAGCAGTATTGTTGATGCTGAAATGGAAGACACATACCATGCTAACTTCTTACAATACTGCCTTGAAAAGTACTATAACAACAAAATTTAAACAAAGCTAGTTAGAGAAGGTAAATAACATGAGCAACATTTCGGACGCAGAGAACCTTAGGAGGAGGATGCAACCGAGGTGGCGGTGAGTAGGACAGCCACGCGCAACGACAGTGCGGGTGCCACAACTAATGGTACGGAGCCACGTGCGAGGAAGCGATGATGAGAACGATGAAGGTGACGACGACAGTGGAAGTCTAGGGTTAGGGCCAAGCGAAATAAAAGCGTGACGATTCACTTTGGTGCCCCCGCCTATTTATAAGAGGGACTTATCAGTGAAGGGTAATAGTTACTACCTGTCACTAATGATGCGTCCCTAACCCTAGACTTCCACTGCTGTTGTCTTATAAGAGGGCCTTATCAGTGACGGGTAATAGTTACCACCTGTCATTAATGATGCGGTCCTAACCCTAGACTTCCACTGCAACCGTCTTATAAGTGGGCCTCATTAGTGATGGGTAATAGTTACCGCACATCACTGATGATGTACAGTCTTCGAGGGTATTTAAAGGGCTATATGAACATCTCAGTGACGGGTAGAAAGAAAACCTATAACTACAGGGCCTTTAGTGACGAATAACTATCGTTACCCGTCACTAATATTATGGTCATTTTTTTAAAAAATAGTTTTTAGGTTGTATCCCAAATCAAAGCCAAGATTTGACATCCAAATTAATAAATATCACATATTAACTTTTAACATCATACCTTAGGTTTACACCACATATATGATAACCTAAATTGCACCATTATTGATGTTGAAATGGAAGGCGCATACTGTGCTAACTTCTAACGAGTTATCTCGAAGAAATTGGTCAAAACCTATACTTAGATAACATCGTCTATCCATCGATTTATGTACCATAATTGGGACTACCTCAGACCCTACTATGTCACTTGAATATTGGTGGTCTTGTAGTGTAGGTGAGGTATGATGTACTTCTCACAATACTGTCTTGAAAAGTACTATAAAAATAAAATTTAAACAAAGCTAGTTAGATAAGACTATATGTATTGATGATCTAGTTAACTAACGACATGTGCAAATAACTTATCACCGACTTCTAGTTGATGATCGTGTTATTTATTGTGTAGACATATAACCGACTCTCGAAGGATAAACATACCGAGATGTCTTGCAGGAGAGCCTTCCTTACTAGAATTACATCTATTGAATTACAAAAATAACAGATGTGCTCCAATTGGTCAGTGTCAACCTCCGTGACTATCCAGTTCCCCTCCCTTTCCACAACATTTTTAGGACCTCCTCTGACATTATAATGAAACCATGATAATCACATAAACAAAACATGCATGTCTTGATGAGGACATCACTAGCTCGGATATGACAATGATTGTGAGAAAACAAACTAAGGTGCATGATTTTTACGTTATATTTACATTTTATTTATTTGAACCATGGATGCTACACCATGAGATACTTTTATTTTCAATTACAGAAATTCTCACATGGATCAAGCGACACGTTGAGAGCGCACAAAGGGCATGGAACATCATGGAAGTTGATTGGGGACCAAGTCAAGGCCATGAAAACATAATATACAATTTTGGGACGTTATTTATGTGCCAAGAGAAAGTGGAGATTAACTTCTACATGTTTTCGACTCGGATTCAAACTGCATGGACATCAACAAATTCAGACGTGCACAACTTTTACATGGCAGCTCCGATATGGATGATCGTGGACTTTTTGGAAAGCTTGAGACGTCCTCTTTCCAATGGATGCAACTACACTTCCATATTCTATCCAAGGAGATTACAATAACCAAAACAATACGTGTTACTCTGGCTCGGACTTCAAGGAGAGCACCAAATTCACACATGCATATCTTTCACATGGAAGCTCTGATTTAGATGATCTTGGACTTTTTGGAAATTTGAGGATGTCTACATGGAAGATAATATATTTATTCCACCAAAAGAATCCCAGCCAAGGCTTAAGAATCTAAGTTTCCTTTTTCTAGTAATTATATTTTGGAAATAATTAGTAGTTTCCATATGTAATAAGTTTCTAAACTTTGGGGACGTCCCTAGGGATATAAATACCCCTAGAGACTTCAGTTGCAATTCAAATTTTGATTAGATAAAAGTTTAGCCAATGCTACTTGTCCGTGTAAACCTGTGATCGGTTAGATCACCGGTTTCACGTTTCATAACCCCAACTACCCTTTGTGCGTCTTTCGTATCCAGCAATACTAGTTGCTCCTTTATCTTGTTCTTGCCCATTCTTCGATTGCTTGCAGGAACAAGGTTGATCACCGGATAGATCAACAACCCTTGGAGTTGGTGTATCGATCGCTAAGACGCAACACAGACGTCTCGTACGATTGTAGTCTGGCCGTCAACGTCATCTCCTTCCAATCGAATCTATCCTCTCACTGAAAGATCGGGCCACCCAAATCTTCCCATCAAGTGGTATCAAAGATTTCATTGCTCGCTGTGATTTATTTTTTCCTATATTCCAGAAAAATCCCCACAAAAATAGAATTAGTTTACTCGAGAACCAAGCCTCTTTGAGCCATTTCCTAGTTCTACTTGGTATCGCCTTTTTGAGTTTTTTGTTGCATCATTGTGTGAATTCGTTGGACTTAGTGTTTAGTTCGTTTAGAGTTTCGAGTTCTTGTCACGTTTTTACCACTGTGTTTTAGTCTGTTTATCAAGTGTTTGGGGTATTTTGATCCCTTAGTTCTTCGAGTTCAAATCAAATTGGTGTTGGTTTGTTTTGTTGGAATTTGAGTATAATCCAGGCAGGTTGTGCAGGTGTTATTAAAACTATCATATCTCGCACATGCAAACTCGGATTGGAGAATTTTGATACTTTTTAGAAAACTTACAACACGATCTTTAATGTTCCTTTCAGAGTCGTCTTCAGATTCGGTCGTTTGCTTTCTGTTTTAGATCATACAAAGCTTGGGAGTCATGCAGTAAGAGTTTGTGTATACTAAGACCTTTTATTTGCTGTTCTTAAAGAAAGGAAAAACCAAAATGTTTCTCAAAATAAGAAAAAAAGTAGCACCAGAAAAAAAGAGAAAAAAGAGCGAAAAAAGTGAAGAAAGAAAACTTGTGACAAAAGAGGAGGAAAGCTAGTTCTACCTTTGTCGGTTTGGTGGTATCATTTGTGTCTAGGGTCGCGTCTCTAGTACGTTTAAGCCTAGGATCAACACAATACCGACGTTGAACAATTACTCAATTTGCTTATGCTAATGTGGTTCTAGTTTTCTTTGCTACATATTTCAGCCTACCTAGAGCCCCACAGATTTGACTACAGCTTGTACAACCAAGTGTTTGCCAAGGCATCGATACATTTAATCTCCCTGGTGTTTGTGGTTAAGTCGGTGTATAACACCTTCATGCTTGCATTGGTAAGAACTTGTAAGAGCTTGATATAGGATTGAGCGAGTGTGACTTTGTGCCTTCACAATCTTGTAGTTAATAGGAGCGCATATATTATTTGTATGTTTCTTGTCTACTACTAATCATGGCAGGGATATACAAGGAGATGGGATATATTGAAGCTCAATATCGACATCGTCATCGACACATGAGGGATCAACACAATAAATATAAGGTATGTGATGAAATTCTAGCTAGGTTCAAATGTACAATACCTTATTTTGAAGGAAATTATGACCCTCGTGCATATATTCAATGGGAGCTAGTTGTAGATATTGAATTTGAAAGGTATAACATGTCTGAAAGAGAAAATGTTATGGTTGCCTCTAAAGTGTTAGTTAAAGACGTTGCATATCATTGGAAACATCTTTGTAGACATGATAAAATACCTCAATCTTGAAAAGAATTAAAACAATATTTGAGAGATGCTTTTGTTCCTCCATATTATGTCGAAATGCTGTTAAAAAACTACAATGTTTAAAACAATATAGTCGAAGCGTTTCCTCATACTATCATGATAGAAATGCTTGTTTATTACGTTGTGGTTTAGATGAATGCGAAGAAGCTACAGAACAAAGGTTTATACGTGGGCTTAACAAAGAAATTCAATAAATGCTTCTTCATGAAACATATAACTCTCTTTCTCAATTATTTGAACTTGTGTGTCAAGCTAAAATTTAAATTACTATTGATTTAGAGGAGACACCAATCAGTTTGCCTTCTAGTTCTACTAACTTTGAACAGGAAAAAGAGAGCAAGTATGCACTTACATCATCAAAGAAGGTTTGCAAGGTAATATATGCGCTAAAATTAATCAAGGTGAGTGTGCTCCTCATCAAACACAATCATCCAATATTCATGCTATTATATAGCAACCATTAGCGGAATATTTTGCTGAAATTTCTTTGTTAACAGATGATTTTCTTGAAACTCCTCATGATAAAGAAGAGTTGTGTGTTAATGCTTCACTTATATACATGCCACAACTAGTGGAAGGACATGTTGTTTATATTGTTAATTCCTCAAGCGCTGATTTTAAACATGTTTTCCATATTACTAATGAGAATGAAGAAATTAAATTGTTATCATCTTTAAATACATGGGGATATATTGAAATTATGGATCTTTGTGAGCTCACTTGTTTAAATGAGAAATTATTTGCATGGTTTAATTTTCCATGTCCTGCCAATGTTATTTTTCATATATTTGGCACATACCATAAGCAAGACATATACTTTGTGCATAGAGTTTACATATGTTCAGGTTTGAAATTGCATGTAAAGCCTGGAAATAATTACCTCGAGCAAGTCATTTTAACTAATCCTATTATCTCGAGAGTCTCTTGTTTTGATTTAAATACACAGGTTTGTTTTCAAGAAGGAGAGCATGTTAAGCTGTTCAACAACATCACATTTTTGTCTCCTTTCATCAAGGATGGTTCTTCACTGACACATGTGAAACCGAATGACAAGTGATATTGCACAATGATATCTATTTTGCTAGGAATTACAATGAGTGCGAATACAAGAACAAACCGAGGATGGTTTGTAGCCAAGAAGGAGAGAATAGTGAGAACATCACTAGCTCAGATATGACCATGATTGTGAGCAAACAAACTAAGGTACATGATTTCTACATTAGATTTAGATTATATTTATTTGAACCATGGATGCTACACCATGAGATACTTTTATTTTCAATTACAGAAATTCTCACATGGATCAAACGACACGTTGAGAGCGCACAAAGGGCATGGAACATCATGGAAGTTTATTGGGGACCAAGTGAAGGCCATGAAAACATAATATACAATTTTGGGACGTTATTTATGTGCCAAGAGAAAGTGGAGATTAACTTCTACATGTTTTCGACTCGGATTCAAACTTCATGGACATCAACAAATTCAGACATGCACAACTTTTACATTACAGCTCCAATACGGATGATCGTGGATTTTTTGGAAAGCTTGAGACGTCCTCTTTCCAATGGATGCAACTACACTTCCAGATTCTATCCGAGGATATTGCAATAACCAAAACAATGCGTGTTACTCAGACTTAGACTTCAAGGAGAGCATCAAATTCACACATGCATATCTTTCACATGGAAGCTCTGATTTAGATGATCTTGGACTTTTTGGAAAGTTGAGGATGTCTACATAGAAGATAATATATTTATTCCACTGAAAGAATCCCAGCCAAGGCTTAAGAATCTAAGTTTCCTTTTTCTAGTAATTCTGTTTTGGAAATAATTAGTAGTTTCCATATGTAATAAGTTTCCAAACTTTGGGGACGTCCTTAGGGTTATAAATAACCCTAGAGACTTCAGTTGTAATTCGGGTTTTGATTAGATAAAAGTTTAGCCAATGCTACTCGTCCGTGTAAACCCGTGATCAGTTAGATCACCGGTTTCACGTTTCATAACCCCAACTACCCTTTGTGCGTCTTTCATATCCAGCAATACTAGTTGCTCCTTTATCTTGTTCTTGCCCGTTCTTCAATTGCTTGCAGGAACAAGATTGACCATCGGCTAGACCAACAACCCTTGGAGTTGGTGTATCGATCGCTGAGGCGCAACTCAAACGTCTCGTACGGTTGTAGCCAGGTCATCAACGTCATCTCCTTCCAATCGAATCTATCCTCTTACCGAAAGATCGGGCCACCCAAATCTTCCCATCATGTCTAATAAGTAATGTCAATTCTTTATGTATACTACCATTGTTGTCCTCAACTTTAATGGTCGTTGGGATCTTCTCGTCACCAAATTTAGTGTAAAATTTGACCATAACTAACAATGGGATATGTCCCATTGTTATTACCACATAGTCTCCTTGTGTTAGACCACCTCTTCTACTAAATTCAGGCCACCATTTTTGGAGGCATATCCTGTCACCACCTCCACAACTCACAGCCTCAACCTCAGTGGTACACCCATATCTTATCATTATGTGAGGGTATTGCTAGCACAAATATTATTGATATCATAAAATATTTTTGATAAATACTATAATAGTAAGGTAATGTTGCTTCAGTTTGTTAACATATTAAACAATATATACAATATACAATGTACAATGTATAAACCTGGTGATGCTCGCTATTAACTAGATGATTGATCTTTATTAAGCACCTATCAGGAACATAGGTTGGTACATGTAGATTAGTTGGGATGCTTGCCATATCCCTAATTCAACATTTCAGTAAGCAAATTTCTCATAAATGATTTTATAAACTAAAATTTAATAGTAAGCATGAACAAATTTGTGAAAACTAATAAAGAAATTAAATTGTCACACATGTCCTCATACACATCAACAAATAATCCACATTACAACATTTTCACCAATTTTCCACATATCCACATTTCCACATCTCAACATATTGGAGGAGGATGTGGAGAACCTTACGAGGATGAGGATGCAACCAAGGTGTAGAGGTGCGGAGGGCACATGCGATAGAGCGACGAGGAGCACGGCGAAGGCGACGATGCGATGGGATTCTAGGGTTAGGGCCGAATTAAATGAAATAGTTTTGATTCACTTCGGGGCCTTCACATATTTATAAGAGGGAATCATTAGTGACGGGTGTTAACTAACGTACATCTTAGTGGCACTCTTTAGTGACAGGTGGAATTTCTAAATATTAGTATGGGCTTAGCCCATATTCCAACAGTATACACAAATAGTCTTGAATACTTTTGAAAAAATATATATTCTAGTGTACATTACCTTCAAGCATCTTAAAATACGACACATCTAGGTGAAAATAGAAAAATGTCAAATACATCCTAACACTAATACAAACTGATAGATAACTGCTCGACTGGATATGTAATTTTTTGTTTATTTTTATCATTCATCAAAATATTTTATAACTATTTATTTCATCTTTAGAATGCCGGATTTTATTATAATTGAACAAATCATAGTAAAATTATATAAATTCTTGATTCCAAAGAAGCCATGTGTGTATATTCTTCGACAGTCTAAAGCTCACATATAGGAGCAACAAAATGCTATAGATGCTTTCTTTGTCTTATAGAGCTATCAAGTTAGAATTTTCACATTGTTATTTCACAACACACACTATTGAATACATGATATTTGTCAAGTGTCTCTAGGTCTACCAAGTGCACTCCTTCGGACACTCGGAAAACAACCACTTACATTGAGTGCCGAAGGAATACACTCGGCAAACCAGAGCAACTTGTCAAATACGAAAAATTACTCGGCGAAGAATTACACTCGACAAAGATTCGTAAAAACACTCGGCATTGAAATGTACTAAAAAATTTCCAATTACACTCAACAAACACTCGTACACGTGTCCAACTAAATTGAGGGTGATGATGTGTCGAGGGTTTGCCAAGTGTTTTTAAAATACACTCGCCAAACCCTAATTACTATATATTTCATGCGAAACTTTTTTTAACATATGTGACCATTAAATTATTGTTTGAACTTGAAACTATTTCCACACTCAACATACAATATTGGTTTTCTCGTGTTAAAATTTTATATTTTTCTAGGTTTGTTAGCTATTTTTATTCATTAGGTGTGTTTATAGGATTTAAATTGATGCAAGTCAAATTTGCACTACAAGTGCATAAAATAATGAATCAAATAAGTATAAAATCATATTCATGTTTTTGAGTTCGTTTTTAGTCCTTACCTAAGAAATTAAAAGAATTTTTGAAACATCTACTTACGTAGCAACACTCGATCACCAACATGCAGCTTATTAGTTTTTTAATTCTTAAAACAAATGAAGTCAGAAAAACATAATGCTTGTCATGGTACCATATGATATGATACATATAGGCTTTGATAAAAAATTGAGAAGGTTTTGCAAAAGTTGTCAAGTACAAATTAGGGTTTGAAGAGAATGCATTAGGTTTTATGCCAAAGTGATGGTTGAATCACCCTTTGAACTTTAAAAATACGACATTCCATATCCCATATTAAAGTTTAGCATTTTTCTGGATCTGTTAGCTATTTTTAATTCATTAAGTACTTTTCTACGATTTCAATTGATACTAGTCAAATTTGAATTGCAACTACATGAAACAATGAACAAAAATGGTTTAAAAATCATACTCATGATGGTTAGTCCATTTTAGGACATACCAAATAAATGGAAATAATTTTTGAAACATCTGGTTGGCAACACTTGATCACCAACATGTAGGAATTATTGATTTTTTTAATTCTAAAAAACAAACAAAGTTTGAAAAACATAAAAAATACCTTTGAAAAAATCAAATTTGTTTATTTTTAAGTTTACCAAGTGCCGGTTCTGGGGCACTCAGCAAAAAGCTAGGGTTTGTCAAGTGCCCCAGTTCTGGCACTAAGCAATCAAACAATGTTTTTTTTAAGTTTGCCAAGTGCCCTCCTCCAATTCCATCATTCCCCATTCCCCTATGGAGTTATGACCTCTATGGTGCGCCCCTTACCCCGCCACACCAGTTCCCCTTCGACGCCACTAATTCATATGCCATAACTCTTCACCTTTAGCTTACCCCTCTTCCTAGCCACCCCTATTCCCCTTTTGATGTGCCCCACCCCGCCATGCCCCATTCCTCCACTACCCCTCATCCGATGCCCCTCACTCCACTGATGCCCCTCCAAGGACAGTTCCCCACCACCATCACCTGTCCCTCTAATGCCCTTTCTCATCGCCAGCTCACCACGTCGTCGTCTACCCTCATCACTGACAAAGAACATAATTGTGTATGTTAATATGCCTAGTTCTTATATTATTTTTTTCTCACCATATAATGCCATGTATAGTGACTATTTTTTCATCATATCTATGTTTTATATTCTTTGAATTAGGAATGTTTTTGTGCTTAAATGTCATATATGTTTAATGCTTCTATTGATTAATATGTTTGATAAATAAATATTCTCTAAATATGTTGCATTTATCTTTGATTAATATTCTATGACAAATCGTCTTGGACCTATACCAAAATTTATTTGTAAATTAAGTACGATAAATTCCAAAACGTGTAACGGTAAGACATGTAATGCAATATCCAACCTAGTCGACCCTCACTACGTGAAAACAATAATTTTTTGAGTGCCACAAGCACTCGGCGAAGTACCTTTTGCATTTGGCAAAGGGTTCACTGAGTGCCACACTTGGCAAAGAACACTCGACGAATAGGGTTTCATCGAGTGTTTTTTATTAGGCACTTGGGTGAACCCTTCTGTTTCCCATAGTGCCTCCCTCGACAACATATTTTAAAACAGAAAATGTTACCAACCCACTTCTTGAATTGATAGTTCTACAGGATGTCCAAGAGAGAGATCACATGCAACTATACCAAGCTACAAACTATAGAACCTCAATCTGATGTTAATTAATGTTTTATATATCTTGCTAGCATCAGTGGTGAGTGGATCAATTCATAACTAAAGAGATGTAGGTATACTTAACAAAATTAATAATAGCAAAATAAAAAATAATAGAACAAATAAAAATGGGAAAATTTCTCACATGTCATTACAATTTTTAAGAATTTCTTACATACCACTATCAGTAACTGTGGTAGCCCTCATTTATTAGTGACATACCAATAACATATTGGCAAAACGTGAAAATTGTAATGGCACAGAAAAAATTAACCCAATAAAACAATAAAAGTGGTGATGTGAGTTTCTAGTGAACTGGTTTTATACTTTTAAAGACCCAACCATTCATTTCAACTATCTATTGCACATAACAAACATACAAACTATCAAATAGATTTTTTTTAAAAAAAAAATTTGGGGTACAACTATATCCTCATGTCCATGGTGCATCCACCCATACACTACCACCGAAATAGTCTTTAGTGATGAGGATTTACTAACGGATCAATGACGTACATCAGTGATACATTTTAAGTGATAGATTGTTTTACATGCATAATTAATATTGTATCATTGGTGATGGGTCATAATATGGTCTATCACTAAAGAGGAGACACCCCCATCATCATTTCGTCACTAACTCCTCACTGCAACCTCGGTGTGCCTCTCCTCCTACTCCCAAGGTAAGTACCCTCCTCCTCTTCACTGGCTAGAGTTTGTGACTTAATTTGTGAGTTTGTGAATATGTGGATGATTTGTGAATATGTTACTTTCTAAATATATGACTTTGTCAATATGTGAATTTGTTCCCTTATTCGCTCAATGAAGAGAAGGCTATTTGTACATGAGGATGTGTGTAACAATTAGGCTCACTTTTTTGTTTTTACAAGTTTGTTCATGCAATTATCTTACATTATGTGCTACTATTATTGTTTCTATATTTTATTCATAAATTGATCTTACATTATGTGCTCACTATCATATAGTTTGGTCCTTTACGTCATTGTTTCTTCTACATTCTTTAGGGGTAAGATTTAATGAATTAGTTGTCACAAACCCCTGTGAATTAAAATATAGCCTAGTGGTGAGGAGACCATTAAGTTGGTAGTATGACATTTGAGAGCAATCATGTGCAATAAAATCTATATTATGTTTATGTTCTCACAAATAAATTGTGTTCATTACACGCATATTATTTCACTTTATAAATTCATATTCGATGTTACATTCATATGGTTATTAAATTTTATGTTATATGTACCTCCATTATTACATTATACTCATTACATTCATTTTATTTCACTTTTTTAATTAATGTTCTATGTTACATTCATATTTCATTGTATTTAGAGTGTTTATATTATTTCATTGTGGTTTTTAAAGAGTATCTTGCATCTTACCTCCTTCCAAAAAAATTTTAAAAATGAGTTAGAGTCATGAACTGATTACATCGTCTCCTATTCAAGAGTGTTGATAATAGTTATGATCAAGAAATTGGTCATATTTATAGGAAGAAACTTCTGAATTATCCATGTACTTTGGATAGTCCGATGATGTGGCCCGTGTAGCTAGACCTCATGGTCCTGTATGGTTCTAGAGAGAGTTCCGGTGGTGTCTTCCTATTTTTCTCCAGATACACAATCCTCTTGACTCCAAGTCAATACATGTATTTGGATAACAGTGTGGAGATGTTGTCGAAATTCTCTTTGGAACCGTATGGGACCACGAGGTCCAACTACGTGGGACACACATCCCCATATGGGATTTAGGACCTATCCTTGCCTATTAGTGCCCAAAGTTCTCCCTATTAGGACCTATATATTTTTTATAATGAAACATTAAGATCAACCTTCTATTAATGTTTAGATGGCTAGCTATTCCACTACCGGGTCTTCTAGCTCTTTAGACGAGGTCGAGCTAGTGATAAAGAAGCCAAGGTCACGAGCAAAGTGGCTGAAGAACAAGCTAATCATCAAGGTAATAGACAATGATGTCATACCAAAAGATAAAGCGGCCTTGCAATGGCTGAGGAAGCTGGTAGAACTGAATGCATGAGAGAGGGTCCCATTGACCCTGAGGAAGTTTCATGATCTCAGTTGAGAGAAGAAGACTGCACTCTTCAATGATGTGATCAATAATTTTATTGAGTTTCCCGAGAATACCAAGGCATCATCATAAGGATAATGATAAATATGATAGATAAGCTATGATGGTCTCACAAAAGTAACCTTTTGACAAACTTTGTCACCAAAGATCTTGAGACCTTTACTAAGTTTTTGTACCTAAAAACAGAGGATTTGAACCAATTTATGAAGATGAAGATCTTAGATGCATTCAAGGCTAAAATCTCTACGAAGAAAGAGCTCTGGGCTAGGAATAAGTTACTCCACAACCTTGTCATATATGGTTATATGGAATAGAAAGACAAGTGGTTGGCCGAAGATGCCAAGATGGCAAGTGAGGGCAAAAAAATCCATGGCAATAGTTTCTTGAAAGATCATGATCATTTATAAGGGCATAGGGGAAACTGTTAGAAAACAGTGAAGTAACATGGGTCTCGAGCGAATCGCCGATAGTATCTTAGAAGGTGAGAGATCTGGTTGTGTAGGCGTCAGAAATATCCTTCATAGCTATGCGAGAGTATGATGAGCTAACAATTGTTCTAGGAAACCCATAGCAACCTAGTCACGTGTGAGGTATGTCTAGTTCGCAATGCTAGAAGCATGGTTTTCTGGACAACGCTGACATGTACAAGAAGCAAAAAAAGTATGTGGGAATTTATGTGAAAGCACTGCTGTAGACCATCAACAACAATGTATATCCAGACCTCATAAGGAGGTTCACTCTACAAGGCATTGTCCTTCTAGCTAGAGCTTTACTTGGAAGCCACACATGTGCCAGAAAGAGCAATCAAGCTTCAAGAGATGTTGAGCAACCAGACCTAAACCCCTAAATTTGACGGCATTACGCAATACATGATTGACCAACTCACTGCACCCACCCCATGCTTGCTTGTCATAAAGCCTAGGGGTATCATATTAAGGTGGATAAGGATGTGGTCTACCCAGATGTACATGAGAAACATACTATGCCGATAAGTGAGGGATATGTAGTGGTATTTTTCGATTTTTTCATGCCAATGTGGTAGACACCATACTACCTATTCCTCTGAATGATGAAACCAACAAACTAGGTGATGCATATCTATCAAGGATACAATGGAGGCGGCTCCAAATTATTGTCGAGCCTAAGACATCTACAAACCAGCCACAAGTAATCCATGCCCACCTCATGCTCAACCTCTTGCTCGACCTGTTGCTCAACCTCTTGCTCGGCCTGCTACTCAGCCTACTACCATCGAGAAAGATAAAATTGCCATAGTTGTGCTACCATATAAAAATCTAATGTCATGAAAGCTAAAACAAAGAAGACATTCTTAAAAAAGTCAAAAAAAATATGAAGCCCAAAGTGGGGTTAACATGGACTTAAACAAACCCTAAGTAACAATATGGCAAGCCTTTGCGACCACAAGATCATCCAAGGAAGGTAGATCAATCTCTAATGGATGTACATCAATTATATCTGAATGGCTACATTAACAACAAAAGATCAATTATTGTAATGTACATGGAGCGACATTTCAAGATTAACAATGGCTATTTTTTTGCTTTGATTTGAGGATCTATATGATCTATTCTACATGGATGCTCTCGACGTTAATTAGCTTTTGCGGTATTGGACATTTTAAGTCACTTAACCTAGCCTTTCAATTAAGGTCGGTATGTAATTATATGGTTGTTGGCGTGCTTTTTGGTCACACACTAACACACGCGTGGCCTAGGAGATTTGCTTAACTGTAGTGAAGGTCCTACGTCTTAGAAAAGAGGTTCAGGACGTGCCAATCAGTTTAACCCTACAACTGATAAGGATCGGAAAAATAGATGCTAGTAGCATAGCCGATCGGTTGGCAAGCCGATGACTGTGGCAGAAATAATAAAACCGTGAACCAGCGTGCCAATCGGCCATATGATCGATAGCCCAGGTTGGCCCAACCGAGCGAGCACGCCATCGACCGATAGAAAGGATAGATCGTGCGTATAGGCCGATGTACACCCTTCGACGATGAACATGATATGGAGATGAATTAAAGATAACCTATCAACTTGTACTCTGATAGAAATAAATAAAGCATGTCATATAACAGATCTATATCATGGAAATCATCACAATAATTAGACCGGACCTAACCGAGACAATAGCTAGTCATGATGATCTGAACAATATATCAACAAATCGGGCAAACTTTATTTAGATGAACAATATATGACATGAAAAAAATACAATAGAAAAAGATCTCGAACTTAAACAATGAAGCCTCAAACTATCATACTAAGATCACTTCAATCTAAGAGATCAAACCTAACTGATGCAACCTTAGACCTAGCCAAATAGACTAAGAACAACCGGCGATCGTGTTGTTTCACAGTTGTCCTCAAGAGATTGGACTAAACTGATGCAGCCGTGAGGGTATTAACCTAGTTGGCACGAACATCAAGGGTGGCGGGACTCACCTCTTCGCCGAAGATCAAAATGATGCAGCCCAGCTCCGAGCGCCCAAGTCCCACCGGATAACCTTGGGGCTCAAGGGTGGTGATTGTAGGACCAAGAGTAGCGACCAGAGGGGAGTGAATGGGCGCCTAAAAATTCTTTCGAATCAATGGCCTTCTCCCAACACCCAACGCACCTCAAGAGATAACCAAAAACTTAAACCAAAAACACAGATGAAAATATCGATATCATTCTCTTATCAAATATTGTGTGATGAGACAGTTTGAGAGATCATAAGCACTCATAAATAATCTAGCCTAAAAACGACCGGTGTCCTAATAGAAAATACACCACCAAAGTGCTTAAAGGCAGAACAACAACGCATTTAATTCACTGACATTTCAAATGACACAAATAAAATCATCAACAATACTCAGACATTTAATCAGATAAAATAAATGTAGATGATTAAGTGCGCTCATAGATGATTCAAAATGCACTAAGAATACCGAAATACAACAATGAACATACACAGTGCAATCTGAATTAAAAGCTTGTTGTAAATTAATCTATCTCAGAATATCTAGGAAATAAATATGTAAATGCACGTAAATCGAGAAAGGATAACAAGAGATTACCATGCACTTCTAGAACCACTCCTATTCACATGCGCCTTCAGCCGAACACTTTGCTTGCACTGTGTGAGTGCTCTTTCAGAGCACCAAAACACCACACGCCATACGCCTGTGTTGTGCGTTGCTGCAGTCGAAGACAGCGCATCGCTTTGGTTGAAAACAGCACGCTGCTTCTACGCAACGCCTCGCGCGCCTTGCGAGCACAGCGTTGAGCGACGCCGACGATAGAAAAACCGATCGAAGTAAAAGATGTGGCCTCGCAGAAACCCAAAACGCCAGAGATAGGTTTTCTACAGAGGAAACCAGAGAGAAGCACCAGCAATAAATGAGGATGTGCCATGCGCATGAATAGAGACCAAAAGTGGCGATGCATCTTCCTCTGCGATGAACGGGAGAACAGAGAAACATGAGGGATTTTTTCTATGAGATTTGGTAAAAGTGAACTCTGATTTGATTTCAAGTAGTTGATGAAAACGTAGGGGGTACAAATCCATTATATAGGCGGTTTAAAAAATGGAAAATACACATTTACCCCTAAAATAAATTACACACGAACGCAAAAATAAAACTATGGGCCCAACAGAAAAAATAGTAAAATCCTATCTACAGATAGCTTGTCCTGCTGATGCGGAGCTTTCATAGCAGTTAAGACTTCGCTTTAGGACCGTTGGATCTCCGATGGGCGATCCAGATTGGGTGTCGGTTTTGCGCTGAAACTGACAAAGCATCCACTGTCTTCACACCGAATACTCGGATTAAGTCGACCCGATTCTGCGGCTCCCTTAGACCGGCAATCGCTTGCCGCCCGTTTACATGAGTCAAACCCAGTCAATAGACTAGCGGATCTCCTGTCGTTCCTAGCCCATGTACCCGGATTGGGCCGGCCTAACTTTGCGGCCCCTCTGCCCGGCAGTCGCTCGCCGCCCGTGTACCTGACTCACATGCGGCCCAAGACACGACAAGTCTCATCTCCTCATCTCTTTTTTTGACTTTCGTTGACAATCACTCATCACATCTAGGGCCATGAGGCTCATAATCTTCAACATGGCTCCTCAGTGATGCACTGATTGATTGAATGAATAAGGGTTAACTAATTTAACCTAAGGGATACATATTTATAGTCCATAAACTTGCCATCCAACTAACTTATCCAGCCGATTCTGGATGAATCTGTAACCATATTCTGCTCTTATCTCCATCGGCTCCCCTTCTGATCATGCAACTGTTGCGGACGGACTCCTTTGACTTTCTTTGACTGGATCTTCCATGACCTTCAGTTGACCACGTGCCTTCCTTTGCGGGCTTTACCAAATCTCGGTGTCAACAATGGTATTAATTACATTTTATATATGTTGACTAATGTGGGGGCAAGAATGCAAGAAAGAGCAACCATTCTAATTTCTTGACCCCAGAGATGATAGCAATGGCAACCATCTAGTCCGATATATAGGGAGTACTCATGCGTGGAATAACTAAATAAGTTATGTAACACCCCTAATTTTCAAAAGGTAAAAATAAATCAAGAAATAAAGATTTTTGAAAAAAAAGATTTATTTTGATTTTCTATAAAGCTAAAAATGCCCAAATAAATAAAAACCTAGAGAAATAATTCAAATCATGATCTGGGAAAATTATATTATGTTCTCAAGACCAAGATATAATTTTGGGATTTTTTTTACAAATTTTTATAACCTTTGCTTCTAGCTCATAATTTAAAACCATTTTCTGCAATTATTTTTATTCGAAAAAGAAATTTAAATAACATTGGGCCGCACCCTACCTTTCTCCCTCCACGGGCCGGCCCAGTCTGTTAACCCCGCACCCCCCTCACTGACATGTGGGTCCCACTCATCAGAATCCCACTCCTCTCTGTCACGCGCGCCCGCGCCCCTCCCTCTCTCTGCCCTCACGGCCCTACCTGTCGGTGCCGACCGTTGCAGCCTTGCCCCACCCTCGCCCACTGACAGCGGCTCCCCGCTGTCAGCTCCTTCTTTCCTGTTGCGCTACCACCCCCAAATCACGCCGGCTGAACCCTAGCCATTGCAATCTCGTCGATGTCGGCCCCCTCCCCTTGAATTGATGCCCGACCTTTACTCACCATCAACCAATGACCGTTTTCCCTCGGATTCCCCCGGAGTTAAGCCTCACCATCGTCGTAATCGTGCGGTTGAAGACCTCGGCAGAGCAGTAACCCCCCTCCCCTCAACCTTCCTTATATTCGGCCCCCGTCTTTACTGCCGACATGCTATAAAAACCCTCCTACACCGCGCCATGTTCGGTCCTCGCAATCACATAGCCCTCGCACAAACAGAGTGGCCACACTTCATTTTCTGCGTCACTGCCCTATTTCCCCTCTAGTCACCGCTCGCCATCATCACAGACCCTCGCTCGCCTCATCGTCAACTCCTCAGTGACCGCCATCGCCTCCGTGACACCGGCCACGCCTCGGTTCCAGCTGAAGGCCACCGGAGCACCGCCTCTGCTGATGACCCGAACACCTTCGCCGCCCTCGCTCATCATCGGCCATGATCCGTCGACCCCGAGCCCCATATCTGGTACCTTCTGGAACACACACTTTCTTCTATTTCCATTTTTGTGTTTACTTTAGTATTCCGATGATTTTCATCGCCGCTATGGCCGCCGCCAGCTGCTGTCGTCATCGGAGAATATGACCGGCATGGGTAATTACCCGGGCCGTGTCAGATCCATGCACGGTCATCCGATCAGATCTGGACGGATAAGATTAGAGCTCGTTCGGATTCAATCTAGTCTGTCTGTTTGATTGAAACGGTATCACACGTTATCAGCCGTCCGATTTAACTTAAAACCCCCCGCTTCAGCCACGTGCGTCCTATCGCGATCCAACGGTGATCCGCGCTCCGGCTCACAGCACAGTACGCGGGTTCACGGTGGACTCGGTTTACCGTGGACCGGCGAATGATTTAAAATTTAAAATAAATTCCAAAAATTGCTTTAAACTTCAAAAATTCATATCTTCTTCAAATTAACTCCAAATTTGGCCATTCACATTCTAGAAAATTTATCATTTTATTCTCTACATGTTTAGCCAATAAAATTTATATGTCTGTACTATTTATTTTATTGTTTTTAATTGTTTATTCTTCTCGTTTTGTGTGCCTAGAAGAATACGATGTCATCGAGGAGCCTAAATATTTTCCCGAGGTTATACCTTCATCAATTACAGAACAAGGAAAGTCACCAACCCATTTTTTAGCATATTGGACCCAGTTTTATTTAAAATATCGCTAAAATCTATAGGTTAAAAATGCATTAGTCAAATTAAAAGACTTACAATATAATTATTTAGATCCCTGACCTTGATGTGCAAACATAAGCCATGCTATTGAGCCTAACTCCTTGTCACCATGATAGTAGTACAATTAGATAGTGTCCAATATATCAACACAACTGCTATAGGTTAAAAACAAGTCGTAGATACTTTGGTTCTATTATATGATCCCCGTGATTTCTCTCCCCTAGAATTCTATTAGTTATGGAGTTTTGGTTTAGTATATTAGCATGGTGGGTTCCGAGTACAAGCGAGGGCATTGGTTAGTTGCACCCGGGGCACTATAAGGACCGGTATGCAGGATCCATGGTAAAATACTTTCGTACTAATCACAAGTCTAGTGGGTAAGTCCTAACTAGAGGTATGGGATGTTCCAATTTGAGACACTATGTGCAGAGGGACAAGTTGCACCTGTGGGTGACTTGTACCATCTGTCACAATAGGGGGCGTGATGTTGTTCCAGTGCGCTGGCGCACCGGCGTAACTTATAGTGTGAGTCATCGGGTTGGAGCATTTCATGTTGAAGGTTTTAGCACGAGTTCCTATGACTTGGGTCATCTGAACACGCTACGGTGTGCAGAAATAAATGCCTTGTGGGTACAAGGGTACACCTCTGATTAGAGTTTAAATCTTTTCAAAGAGTCGAGCCCACGATCAAGGGTGGGTTGTGTGACATCCCACAATTAGTTTATACTTGTGAGTGTTGCATAATGATATGGCATGTAAGGACTATTGAGCGAGGAGTGCCACTAGTACTCCTCGAGTTAGAAGATGTTGTATTATTCATGATTCTAGATAAATTAAACTTGACTAAATTAAATGTCGCAACATAAAAATGTACTTTTCCGCACTTTAAACCATTATCCCCTTCGTTATTATCCTGCATTATTATTGCATTCTCGGTGGCTTGTTGAGTACTTTTGTACTCATACCCGTTGAAAACCCCTTTAGAGGCTACGTATTACGATGAGGATGGTCTGGAGTAGCGACCTAGTCAAGGACGTGAGATTGGCGAAGATGTTCATCTAGGAGCTTTCTTTTTATTAGTTTATTTTATTTTTACACTTGTGAAATAATGTGGTCTGCGAACCACGAATGATTGTCGTACATACGTTGTTGCGTGATGAACATCTTGTTATTATCGTTTTTTCCTTAGAAATTCAATAAAGTCCCAAATTTATTAATTCCGGGAGCTACAAGACGGTATCAGCGCCAACTTGACTGTAGGAAGCCAAACATACCCACCCAATACTTAGCTTTACAAAAATCTACTTCATATTTTTCTTCTCTCCCTTACTGTTTAAACTTTGTCTTCTTTGTAGATGCCGGTTCACCACGTGCATAGATACCTTCAGGATCACGATGGATTCATCCGCGAGCTCCGGATGCTCGCGACCTTCCTCGAATTCATCCACGAGCCCTAGTTCCATGGAGTCTACCCCGAAGAGTTCGTAGGTGCTTGTGACGTATCAATCACCATCTGTTCCTCCGGAGAACACCCCCTTCTTCATCTCAGCTATTGGAGGCCCAAATTTTGAGGTGGCATGTCAACGCGCCGCTTTCCAAGCCCTCACGAAGTTGAGGCTTATTTACGACGTTCAACTCCGAGACACCTCCTTCCGTTATATACCGATGCGTACTCCGGGAGCCCACCGTAGTATCTACGTTAGTAATCTCTCTGGCCTTGACACTGTCATGGCTAGGAGCACTCGTCTTCTTCAGGCCATGGATCACCTTCACACCGAGGTTGTGCTTGATGCCTACGAGAAGCATGATACTATCGACTTCTATCATCACACGACGAACATCTTGATTCGGGAAAATGGAGAACTGCAACGCAAGGTCATTGAGTTACAATAGAGTGTCGCCAAGAACGCAGAGCTCCAGAGTTAGATCTAGGAGCTTAAGAAGGACATCAAAGAGTTGGCGCCGCTGCCTCCCTGCAAGAAGAAGGCTATCAGAAAGCTTGCCCCTCGGCCTAAGCAGATCACCCCACCGTTGACACCCTTCGGACCTTCCTCCTCTAGAGCCGCTGCTCCGGGGATAGTCAGCGTTTTGGATCCCATGATAGAAAACTTCGTTGTGCCTAGCATTCCCCTAGACTCTCGTGTATCGGAGAGCATTGAGACCGCCTCAGATAGCGAGTAGTTGCGATAGACGATATTTCTGATGCTTGTTTGTTTCATGATTGTGGTACCATCCAAAGCGGCTTATGCTATGGGTGGGATGAAAATAAGAGCTGAAATGTAATAAACTAATTTGTACCACATTTAATAAAGAATCTATGAACTATTTTGGGGCAAATTTTTCTAAGTCTTTTCTTATACACTTGGGATGTTATCACCTTCAGAATGGCCAACGACCAGAACCCGTCTACCACCCACAACCTACCAAGGGATGTGGTGCCCAATGGGGATGCCACGGGACAACGTCAGGCCAGAGCACCTGTCGCCAACCTTCCTATGTTGGTCGAGATGATGGACAACCAGAACCAGCTCATCACCGCTCTATTGGCTTAGATGCAACAGCAGTAGGCCCACATGCAAGAATAGTAGGCATAGATGAATCATATGTAGCAACAATACCACTTGGATCCACCCCCAACACCATGGCCGCAAGCCCCCTCATTGGCCCCCGCAACTCAACTCTTAGAGTTCCTACGCGTGAGGCCTCCCACGTTCTCAAGCACGACCAACCCGATGGAGGCAGGGGATTGGTTGAGGACCATTGGGAAGAAATTGGACCTCCTCCCTTGCTCCGACGCAGAGCGAGTACCATTCGTAGCCCACCAACTCTAGGGCCCGACTATCGAATGGTGGGACAACTACCGCGAGTCCCATCCCGAGGCTCATGTAGTCACTTGGACAGAATTCTCAACCACCTTCCGAACCGCCCACGTTCCTACTGGATCATTGCCTTGAAGCAACAGGAGTTCCGTGACTTGCAGTAGGGGAGCAAGTCTGTCACGTAATACCTCCACGAGTTCAACAGGCTGGCCCGGTATGCACCGAAGGAAGTTCGCACTGACGTCGACCGTAAAGCCAAGTTCCTCAGGGGACTAAAGGATGAACTGTACGTCCAACTCGTCGCAGTAGACTACCCCGACTTCCAAAGGTTGGTGAACAAGGCCATCATCCAAGAGACTGAGCAGAACAGGCTAGACCTCAAGAAGAGGAAGATGATCACCTTCAAGCACAACCAAGGGATCCTACAGAGGCCCCGTTTCACTCCTCCAGCTCATGCGCTGAGCCACCACCCTCGTCCTGCCTTCAGGCCACAGTACACCTCCGGTGGATCAAGCACGGGAAACCCCCGCCCAGCTCCACCAGCTCCATCAACCCCGCTAGCACCTGTCGTGAAGACCAACACCTTGAGGGACCAGAATGGCAATTGATGGTCTGCTTCAACTGCCAAAAGGAAGGGCACTGCTCTGATCAGTATCCTCACCCCAAGCAACCCCAAGGAGTTGCCCCCAACCTGGCATTCCGCGCCTGTGTCAATCATATCACTGCGGAAGAAGCCCAAAAGGCTCCAGAAGTCGTCCTAGGTATGTTCACTACAAATTCCATACCCGCAGTAATATTATTTGACTCTCGAGCAACACACTCCTTTATATCCAAAATTTTTGAGAAGAGTAATGGACTAGAAATACTCCATCTGCCCAAACCCCTGATGATCGCCACCCCGGAAATCAAACTCTAGCCAACCTGTTTAGCCCGAGGACAACGATAGAGATCCAGGGGTGTTATTTTGGGTCAACTCAATCCTCATAGACTGCTAGGGCCTAGACCTCATACTCAGAATGGACTGGTTAATGAAGAAGAAGGGAATGATAGACTGCGCCAGCAAGCACGTCACAGTGACCAGCGAGGATGGAATCACCATCACCTTTAAAATGGCCATCCAGGGTTCGAGAGGAACCTCTCTCCACCAGATGGCACTAGAAGAAGTACATGTGGTCTGAGAATACCCACATGTTTTTCCAAAGGAATTTCCAGGGATGCCACCCAAGAGGGACATTGAGTTTAGGATTGAACTTGTTCCCGGGACCTCACCCATCTCCAAGCGACCATATCGGATGATCGCAAATGAGCTAGCCGAAGTAAAGAGTACCATTGAAGAGATTGAGCAGAAGGAATATATCCAACCGAGTACCTTGCCTTGGGGTGCACCGGTCATATTTGCCATGAAAAAGGATAAGACAAAGAGGATGTGTGTGGATTATAGAGCTCTAAACGAGGTGACCATCAAGAACAAGTACCCACTGCCATGAATCGACGGCCTGTTTGATCAGCTAAAGGGATCCTCAGTCTTCTCCAAGATCAATCTCCAATCAGGCTACCATCAACTAAGGATTAGAGAGGAAGACATTCCTAAGACCGCATTCACGTCTCGGTATGGATTGTATGAGCATATTGTGATGTCATTCAGACTCATGAATGCCCCCACATTCTTCATGAATATGATGAACAATGTCTTCATGGAGTTCTTGGATAAGTTCATTGTAGTATTCACCGATGACATCCTCGTCTACCCCAAGAACAAGGAAGAGCATGAAACCCATCTTCGCCTAACTTTAGGAAAGTTACGAGAGCAACAATTATATGCTAAGTACAACAAATGCGAGTTCTGGTCATCTGAAGTGAAGTTCCTCAGACATGTCATATCTGCCGGAGGGATAGCAGTGGATCCAACCATAGTGGAAGCAGTGACAAACTGGTTGCAACCAGCGAATGTGTCTGAGATCCGGAGTTTTCTTGGACTAGCCGGGTATTACCACTGGTTTATCGAAAAAATTTCCAAGATCGCCAAACCCATGACCAGATTGTTGCATAAGGAAGTAAAGGACGAATGGACACCAGCCTATGAAGAAAGCTTCCAGACCCTCAAGAAGAAGCTTGTGTCAGCTCCCATTTTGACTCTGCCAGATATCCGAAAGGACTTCCATGCCTACTGTGATGTCTCTTGTCACGGACTAGGGTGTGTTCTGATGCAAGACGAGAAGGTGATTTCATACGCATCTCAACAATTGAGACCTCACAAGTTAAACTACCATACTCATGACTTGGAATTAGCAGTAGTAGTTCATGCGCTGAAGATATGGAAGCATTACCTTGTTGGTAACCGATGTGAAGTCTTCACCGATCACAAGAGCCTCAAATACATATTCACCCAGCCCGACATGAACCTTAGGCAAAAAAGATGGTTGGAGTTGATCAAGGATTATGACTTAGGCATCCACTACCATCCAGGCAAGGTGAACGTAGTGGCCAATTCTTTAAGTCGAAAAGGGTATTGCAATGCCATCATGGTGAAAGATCAAGATCCTCTGTTATACAAGGAGATGGAAAGGTTGAACCTAGGCATCACTACTAGAGAATACCTCACTACACTAGAAGCAAGACCTATCTTGATGGACCAGATCCGCGAAGCCCAAAAGGAAGATCCTGACATTTCAGAAATTTAGAAAAACATGAGGAGAGGGAAAGCCCTCGGCTTCTCCGAAGATGAAGTAGGCACTATATGGTTCGGGAGCAGGCTATGTGTGCCCAACAAGCTAGAGCTGAAGGCTCTCATTCTCAAGGAAGCACATGAGACCCTGTACTCCATACATCCGGGGAGTACAAAAATGTACCAGGACTTGAAAGAGAAGTATTGGTGGGTTAGTATGAAAAGAGAAATAGCTGAATATGTAGCAAGATGTGACACTTGTCAGTGAGTCAAGGAAGAGCACCAGAGACCTGCCGGTTTATTACAGCCCCTCAAGGTCCCCGAATGGAAGTGGGAAGAGATAGGGATAGACTTCATCACTGGAATACCCCGGACCCAAGCCGGATATGATTCCATTTGGGTAATTATTGATCAGCTCACAAAGGTAGCCCATTTCATCCCCATCAAGACGACTTACAGTGGTCCGAATCTAGCAGAGATGTACATGGCCCAGATTGTGTGTTTACACGGAGTTCCGAAGAAGATCGTATCCGACCGAGGCAGCCAGTTCACCTCCAAGTTTTGGAAGAATCTTCAGAAGAGCTCGGCACCCGACTGAACTTCAGCTCAGCTTACCACCCACAGACCAATGGTCAAACAAAAAGGATGAACCAAGTATTGGAAGATATTCTAAGAGCATGTGCCATAGATTTCGGTGGAATGTGGGACAAGAGTTTACCCTATGCAGGATTATCCTACAACAACAGCTATCAGGTTAGCTTGCAGATGTCACCTTTCGAGGCACTATACGGGCGTAAGTGTCGAACGCTTCTACTTTGGCATTAGACTGGTGAGTCTCAGTTGTTTGGGACAGACGTTCTGTGAGAAGCCGAAGAGAAGGTTAAGGTCATCAGAGACCGATTAAAGATAGCATAGTCCCACCAAAAGAGTTATGCCAATAACCGACGTAGAGATTTGGCATTTGAAGAAGGCGATTATGTTTATCTCCGAGTCACTCCCCTCTATGGTACTCAGAGGTTCAACATGAGAGGGAAGTCAGCTCCTCGTTATGTTGGCCCCTTTCGAATCATTCGTCGACAAGGAGAAGTGGCATATCAGTTGGAGCTAAAACCTTCTTTAGTAGTAGTACATGATGTATTTCAAGTCTTTCACTTGAAGAAGTGTCTTCGGGTACCCACCGAGCAGGCAAACCATCAGCAGCTCAACATCCAGGAAGATCTAACTTATATTGAGAAGCCAGTTCAGATCCTATATGTCAAGGAAAGGGTAACCAGGAGTCAATTGGTCTACAAGGTTCAATGGAGTAACCACCCCGTCGAAGAAGCCACATGGGGAAAAGAGGAAGAACTAAAAACCCAATACCCTGAGTTATTCAAGGAGCTTTCCGAATCCTGAGGATGAGATTCTCTGTAAGGGGGATAGGATTGTAACACCCCTAATTTTCAAAAGGTAAAAATAAATCAAGAAATAAAGATTTTCTAGAAAACGATTTATTTTGATTTTCTACAAAGCTGAAAATGCCCAAAAAAAATAAAAACCTAACGAAATAATTCAAATAATGATCTAAAAAAATTATATTATGTTCTCAAGACCAAGATGTAATTTTGGGAATTTTTTACAAATTTTTATAACCTTTTCTTCTAGCTCATAATTTATAAACCACTTTCTACAATTATTTTTATTCGGAAAAGAATTTTAAATAACATTGGGCCGCACCCTCCCTTTCTCCCTCCACGGGCCGGCCCACCCGTTAACCCCGCACCCCCCCTCACTGACACGTGGGTCCCGCTCATCAGAATCCCACTCCTCTCTCTCACGCGCGCTCGCGCCCCTCCCTCTCTGCCCTCGCGGCCCCACCTAATGGCGTCGGCCGTTGCAGCCTCGCCCCGCGCCCGCCCACTAACAGTGGCCTCTCACTGTCAGCTCCTTCTTTCCATCACACCACCGCCCCCAAATCACGTCGGCCGAACCCTAGCCATTGCAATCTCGTCGATGCTGGCCCCCTCCCCTCGAATTGATGCCTGGCCTTTACTCACCATCAATCGACTACTGTTTTCCCTTGGATTCCCCCAGAGTTAAGCCTCACCATCACCGTAATCGTCTGGTTGAAGACCTCACTAGAGTAGTAAACCAAATCTCCACCTTCCTTATATTCGGCCCCCATCTTTACTGCCGACGCCCTATAAAAACCCTCTTGCACCGCGTCACGTTCGGTCCTTGCAATCATGTAGCCCTCGCACAAATAGAGCGCCCACACTTCATTTTCTACGTTGCTGCCTTATTTCCCCTCCATTTGCCACTCGCCGTCGTCAGATACCCTCGCCTTCCTCACCGTCGACTCCTCCGTGACCGTTGTCGCCTCCTCGACCCCAGCCACCCCTTTGTTCCCGCTGAAGGCCACCGGAGCACTGCCCCCACTGACGACCGTAAAACCTTCGCCACCCTCGCTCATCGTCGGCCATACAAATTAACTCCAAATTTGGCCATACAAATTCCAGAAAATTTATATTTTTATTCTCTACATGTTTATCCAATAAAATTTATATATTTTTACTGTTTATTTTATTGTTTTTAATTGTTTATTCTTCTTGTTTTGCGTGCCTAGAAGAATACGATGTCGTCGAGGAGCCCGAATATTTTCCTGAGGTTCCACCTTCATCAATTGCAGAACAACGCAAGTCACAAACCCATTTTTGAGCATATTGGACCCATATTTATTTAAAATATCGCTAAAATCAATAGGTTATAAATGCATTGTCAAATTAAAAGCCTTACAATATAATTATTTAGATCCCCAACCTTGATTTGCAAACCCAAGCCATGCTATTGAGCCTAACTCCTTGTCACCATCATAGTAGTACTATTAGATAGTGTTCAATGTATCGACACAACTACTATAGGTTAAAAATGAGTCATAGATACTTTGGTTCTATTATATGATTCCCGTGATTTCTCTCCCCTGGAATTCTATTAGTTGTGGAGTTTTGGTTTAGTATGTTAGCATGGTGGGTCCGGGTGCAATCGAGGGCATTGGTTAGTTGCACCCGGGGCACTATAAGGACTGGTCTGCGAGATCCATCGCAAAACACTTCCATACCAACCACAAGTCTAGTGGGTAAGTCCTAACTGGAGGTATGGGACATTCCAACTTGAGACACTATGTTGAGAGGGACAAATAGCACCTTGCTGGTGACTTGTACTATGTGGCACAAAAGGGGGCGCGACATTGGTCTAGTGCATTGGCGCGCTGGCGAAACCTACAGTGTGTGTCATTGGGTCGGAGTGTTTCATGTTGAAGGTTTTGGCACGAATTCCTGTGACTTGGGTCATCTAAACACGCTGCGGTATGCAGAAATAAGTGCCTTGTGGGTACAGTGGTACACCTCTGATCTGAGTTTAAATCTTTTCGAAAAGTCGAGCCCATGGTCAAGGGCGGGTTGCGTGACATCCCACAATTAGTTTATACTTGTGAGTGTTGCATGATGATATGGCATGTAAGGACTATTGAGCAAGGAGTGCCACCAGAACTCCTCGAGTTAGAAGATGTTGTATTATTCATGATTCTGAATAAATTAAAATTGACTACATTAAATGTCGCAACATAAAAATGTACTTTTCCGCACTTTAAATCATTATCCCCCTTTGTTATTATCCTGCAATATTATTGTATTCTCGGTGGATTGTTAAGTACTTTTGTAAACCCCTTCAGAGGCTACGTATTACAATGAAGATGGTCTGGAGTAGTGACCTAGTCAAGGACGCAAGATTGGCGGAGATGTTCATCTAGGAGCTTTTTTATTAGTTTCTTTTGTTTTTACACTTGTGTAATAATGTGGTCAGTGAACCACAAATGATTATTGTACGTACGTTGTCGCATGATGAACATCTTGTTATTATTGCTTTTCCTTGGAAATTCAATAAAGTTCCGAATTTATTAATTCCAGACACTACAAGTTCTTATCCCTATGCACCGAAAGAGTTGATTTCATAATGGACGTACACAATATAATAGGACATTAGGTCCTACTACTCTTCACCCTCAAATGGAACATTATATGGTATATTGACTCGGCAAGATCGTTAAGACCCATTGGTGACCGCATCAAGAAAGACTACTTCGTACTCAAAAGTCTAATCGACGAGTAAAGTTTTCTTTACTTTATTATGACAAGTTCAACCTTTAACCTATTCTCGTTTAACTCATTTTTGTTGCACCTCCTTATATTGCTTTTGGTGCGGGTATCAATACATTAGACGCAATTGAACACTGACGGTTAGTGCATAATACCATAGTATCGATAAGTCTCTGAATGTTTGTATTATCCAAATTAAATATGTCTTCCAAACTAATCGTGTATTTTCATAATAGTGCTACACTCAACCTACTAGAAACTAATGCGGGTTTTATATTGCATACCATATGATGATGGCCTTAAATGCAGCTGATCTTCAATTGATAGACGGAAGATATTATCATGTATTTCATTGTTGTGTTGAATTTACTTTTCACTTGTGTAAACATCGACTAGTGTAAAAAACTATTTTCACATGAATTCAGCATATGTGAAAATGTTCTCGGTGATAATAACTTGTAGGCCATCAAAGGACGGCTAGTCACATTCTTAATAGAGAAAGTCCTCAATTCAAATGACGATTTCTATTGTGATGAAATGCATTAATTTTTGTTGGCTATCAACTACTAGTGATGTAAATATGACTTGTAACAGTTGGTGCATGACTCTTTTATGTAATGTATGTTTTGTTTATGCAATATAATTTGTGATGTAGCATTTTGTGATGTTTGCAATGTACAATGTTAGCTGCCAAATCCTGACTTTGATTTAGGATACAACCTAATTTTTTATATAATATAACCATAACATTAGTGATGAGTCTAAATAAATACCCATCACTAAATGCACCTTATAGTGATGAGTGTTAGTGCTGGACCTTCACTGAATGGTTTATCCAGGTCCACGTCTTGGCCGATATTATCAGCCCATCACTAAATGGTTTATCCAAGTCCATGTTCTGGCCGACATGACCCCCTTTAGTACGATGGTTGGATGCTGTCACCCGTCACTAAAGAGTCCCTATAGTGACCGGTGAAAGTATCATCTGTCATTAAAGAGTACCATATAGTGACCGATAGACATTGTGGTCCGTCACTAAAGAGGGTCATTTCATCCGGGACATGGACCTATATATAGGGACTTTTAGTGATAGATGTTAATTTAACGGTCACTAATAATAATTCTTTAGTAATGTGATAAGAGTGATGAAAGATATACATGTCACTCGTATAGGTTATTATCCGTCACTTATAAAGAGTTTTTCAGTGGTAGTGGTAGTGGTAGCTAGCATGTCAAGACCAACACTTCCAATTGTTTTCAGACACTTTGCATTTATGCAACTCCAAGAGCAACGACTGGGAAGAGAGACTACTATATTGCACACATTCATATTGCATACAGTCTAGGGCGGCCTTAATCTAGCTAACTACTAGGTTGACTATTACCATTGAGTGTTCTAATTACGTTGCAATTAGCAATAGAGATGCATTCTCTCCCTCCCTCTCTCTCTCTCTCAAGAAAATATGTGATGCATCAATCACTTGCGAGAAATGAATTGTTTAGTTTTTGTCAAAATTGTGCATTTGGAACGTGGGCTATAAGCAAAGGTCTATAACTCGAGTCCATCGCCCTCACCAGCAATCAACTATACAAGAAAAAAAAACTGACAGTAGAAAATGGGCCAGTTTCTTGACAAATTTGCTGTCCTCGATCATCTTTTTTACAGGTAGCAGCTAGGAGATGCCAATCATTGCGTTAACGCAAGTACGGCTCGTTTGGATCATCTGCTTCCCAGCTGCCTGCAGCCTGCCCCCCTTCATGCATGATGCCTCTGATCGATGATCGATATATGTATCATTTATTCAAGGCCAGTGTCCAATGCAATTATTGTGATTTTAACGGCAGATATAAGTTTCCCTGGAACTTAACGTACGTCTTGTTTAATTAATCCATTGACGATCTGAGCAAGCATGCATGCATGTGTGTATGTGTGTTCGCATGCATTATGCGCATATGCATGGATCGATTATATCGAGCTAGAGATCTATCATTGAAAATAATACAATATTACGCGATGACAGCGCTGCTTGATCGATCGAAGAGCAAATCAACAAAAAGAAATTAATCAAGCCATGCATGCATGGATACATATATGCATGGTTGACGACGAGCTGAGCTAGCTCTAGCTTCTGATAATCTGAAGGATCCCAGTGCATACTGCACACTAAGCGAAAAACCAAAATTCGTCGAGTGTCAAATAGTTTACCGAGTATATTATTTCGAGCACTCCGTAAAGATGAGTTTGCCGAGTGTTTTTTAAAAAATACTCGGTAAATCAATTATTTGCCGAGTGTTTTTAAAAAAATACTCGGTAAATCAATTATTTGCCGAGTGTTTTTTGAAAATACACTTGGCAAACAATGATTTTAACGGCGTCACGGCGCCGTGCTTCTGCAGTAAAAAAATTGAGGGTTTGCCAAGTGTTTTTTGAAAAACAATTGACATTTATATATATATATATATGAAAGCAACAGTGTTAGAACTTTGTTTATACGAAGATAAGAAATCCATTGGAGGTGCAGAGCTGTTGCAGAAGCTGAAAGTGGGTAGCTCGATCGGTCGGTTGCAGAAACTGCCTGTGATGCATGATATGGATGCGCTGTGCCTGTACTCTCGCTTCTCTTCTGGTGCCTACTATTCAGATTTTTTTAAAAAAAACATATTTTTATTTAAAATTTTAAATTTGGTAGACGGATTTCAGGATTTACAAAAATGGACTTTGTCGGTATTTGGTGTACCGATCTAAACCGATCGGCCCTAGATCGACACACTAGGCGACGGCCATCCGCCGATCTAGGCTTGCTGCTAGACAAGTGGATGATTAGGTTTATTATTTATCTCAAGTTATTCTAACCCAATAGTTAGTGTAGCGTAGTGGTGAGTACATCCACATGAGACCCTGGCGCTAGCCAGCCTATATCGACAAATGGAGCATCGATAGAGGGTTACCACCGATCGATCTATGTCAATCAGCTATAGATCGGTACACCAATATCGACGTAAGATTATTTTACAAATTTTGAAACTCCACGTACTAAATTTAAAATTTTGAATAAAAAATATATTTTTTAAAAATTCCTACTAATCATGCCTGGTCCCATAACATTTTTTTACACCCAACTGGGCCTGGCCTGGCCCACTGGGGCACCACACACTAACTTAGGTGGGCCCACACCGGTGGATGACGTCACCGTCCCCATGGCTGTGGCACAGCACAATAGCCTGTGGCAGAACTATCATCTTGCCAAATCAGGATGCATCACTCTACGTATCAGTTAATACTGGGGAGTATTCTATTATCAGTAATCATCGATTTGATTTTGAAGTATATATTAATACTTTTAATTGATTATATTTTGAGGAAGAAATTTGCGTATATGTATCTTTCGCCGGTAAAAAAATTAGAATTTTATCCCTCAGCGTCACATATTTTTTCACTATATTACCATTTGTAAATTCTACTACTACTACTACTAACGAATGTAACGGTAGAATTCATTTTTAACTCTCGAATATAATAAGATCAGTTAGAATTAATTCCATTGCCAACGGAATACACCATAAAATAGCTAGCTCTAATATGCATGGATATGTCCATAAGCAGAAATCAGTAGGCACTTACCTGGAGATCCATTCAAACATCGGAGAATATAATCCGATAGACTGCATTCATGTGTCCCTTATGTGAATCATGCATATATATCTACTAATATTTGGTATTGTATACGATATTTATATGAAATGCCCTGCTAATCAGGCACACATTTCCTTTGTGAAATATAAATGTCTTTGGAGTAAGAAACTTCAACACTTACAACCCATATATCCAAGTGAAGAATGCATGTATTTTTTTTTGAGATGGATGAAAATAAGTGTCCTTATAGCACCCATCTTTGCTACTTTGCTACAGGAGCAAAGATCTCATCATAAGCATGAGAGGAATTGATTAAGAACGAATTCTGCTTGGTTTATTCCACAATCTTTAAGAGGTATTCATAATCCTAATACAATCTAATCTGATATTCTTATCTCTATCTTTAAAACAGAAATAACTAATATTATCTTAATCTAACTAATCTGATCTAACTAATTGTACTGTTGCACGTAACATTATGTCTCGATGTATCCTTTAGCTACTTGTACTTCTTTATACATACTTGTCAAACATTTCCATTTGGAATATGCTCAAGTATAAAATCTCTCTTGTATCCAATCCAACTGCTCTGTTGCCAACTACAAGTGTGACCAATTCCTAAGTACAATTTTTTCTCCAATGCTGCCATCTCTTCTAGGATAGCTTCTTTCCACCTGGGATATGATGTCCTTTGTTTCCCTCCAATCTCGTGGAATTGGCACGGCAGATGCTAATGATGCAATAGAGAGCACCATTTTCTTTCCACCTGGGATATGATGCAGTAATATTGTAATTATTAAAGGAAACCCAACACTACTGAACTAAACTGACATTTTCTTGCAGATTTTCATGAATGAACCCAATTTTCAATTAAAGAGCACAGTTTTATGAAACGCACAAAATTTTGCTCACACAATCTGGAGTTTACACAATGAGTTATGAATTTATGAAGTTAGAACCATTCTCAGTTGTAAAATAATTCATTGGGCTATTTCTATTTTCTTTTACACAATCTGGAAGTGTATTTGGACTTAAATGCAATAATGTCTTCAGAAAAGGTTCCTGATACTGAAGAATAATTAGTTCTTTTATGCAGTACTTTTTGCCGATTAGTGTTTACTGAATAATTACATGGAAAGATAACACCACCATTTAATTTCCTAGCTATTCATGACCTAAGAATGCATATAAAAATCATACTAATTGACCTAGGTCTGTGACATACACTTCACAGTTCCAGTGCCCATAATTTGTTGAGTAGAACCATCAGCTAATCTGACCAAGTCATCTCCAATGGTAGGTGTAGTATATTCATGAAGAATTTTCGATGAACCGACCATATGTTTAGACTTTAGAGGCACCCAAATCTATTGTCCATGACACATTTGGGTGGCAGAGGTAACCATTATCTAAAAATATGACACATATATATGAGGGTAACCATGTGTTTACCTTACCTAAAGCCATTTCATCCATTGACTTAGTGACTTTCATTGTAACTCCATCCTGAGATATTCTTTCTTTCATAGACTTCCACACCTCATCCTGAGATATTACCTCCTTTGTGCTGCACAGAAACAGAAACATGTGCACCGTTAGGAATGGCCAATTCTGGTCTTCCATATATGTCCCAGCAAAATGCTTTTGTATGTCCATGTCTCCCACAACTACTGCTGCTCCAATTATACACTTGATGGAGTAATATAGATGACTGATTGCACTGTCGCACCTTCAGAGATATTTCAACAAACACCTTGTGTGCACTAAAAGGACACCACAACAACTCCAAGACACGAACAACTACGCTTTTGCAGCAAACAGCGACTTTTGGAACACAGGACGATAGATTACCATGAAACCACTAACACAAGCAGGTCACCTTGGCTCATACGCCCCACAAATCGGAAAAACTTGGAATGCTCCTCCTCCAGCTCACTTACTAATCAGTAATCACCACAATAACAGATCCTTGATTCTAGCTTACTTGATCTTTGGAGCTTGGATCGCTCTGATGCCATGGGTTGGGGTTGGATAGCTTTCGAGATTGTTTGAGAAAGAGAGTTCATCCCAAGTCCCAACATTTTCCACGGCTCGCTACTCCCCTGCTCGTTCTCTCTGTTTCCTATATACAATTTTTACATTTTCCTTTTATAATACAACGATCTGGATAGAGAATTTGAATGGTCGTTATCCAAATTCATTTTACTGTAAACTATCAAATCTAATCTTAAATTGCAAGATTAGAAGATGGAGAGTATTTCTTGTCAGCTAGAAATATAAAATATATAGAAATAGTAGAGATATTTTTTGTAGATTTACAACCATTTATCTATTTCAGATCTAAAGCTTAATTGAATATATATATATATATATGTTATTCTACACTACGGGTGTAGAATGTTATCCTACACTGACGTGAAATGGGGGGTCAGGATTGAGTGGGCGTGGGGACACACTGAATCACTGGATGAGGTGGGCACAGTTGAGTTGATCGGTGTAGAATAGCATTCTACACCTGTAATATAGAATAGTGCTCCCGTAATGTAACAATAATTATTCTACACGCGTGTATATGATAACATTTATATTATATATAGAGAGAGACTCTAAGGAAAAAACAACGGTAAACCCCACACCTGCCGACACAAAACCATGCACATATAATTGATATGAATATGATGGACCAACATTATATATGCATGTGTGCAATGATGGACGGATGTTGGTCATGTGTGAGCCTCCAGTCACACACGTGAGAATGTCGTTGAAAACTCGCAGCTTCAATTCCATGTAGCAACCGTCCGACCAACGCAATCGAAGAATCGATAAGCCTGTTAATTCGAGTGAATGAGACGTGAGAGAATGGACGGTCTCGCCGCGCCATCGACGCCAGATCGAGGGCGCTCCCTGCCTGCCTCCGATCCACACCTCGTCTTTTTATTTAGTTTGTGGATTCTTCGATATATATACATACAATTATACATGCATGCGTACGTCTGCACGTACGCAGAAGCTAGAGAGCCTGCAAGTGCAAGTGCAACTGCAGCACCGTACGTCTTCGTCTCGTAGTACGGAGTACTCTCATTAACTGCAAACAACACTGCGGGATAAATATTGTTTGCCGAGTGCCAAAAGCACTTGGCGAAGCCTTATTTGCACTCGGCAAAGGCTTCGTCGAGTATTGCACTCGGCGAACAACGCACGGTAAAAACACTATCGGCGATCAATTGTTCACCGAGTGTTTTTTATCGGGCACTCGGCGAACACTTTACCGAGTGCCAAATTTGACACTCGGCAAACAAAATATTATAACGGAGCATTAACGGAAGATTTACCGAGTGCCCAAAATTTAGCACTCGCCAAACAAGAAAACAGTAAATAAATAAAAATAAAAATGTGCAGAACGGGACGTCCCGAACGCACATTTTGTCGAACACCAGGCGGGCGCGACGCGGCACGGCGCGGCGCAGCGCGCGGGGCGCGCCACGGTGGGGCGCAGCGCGCGGGGTGCGGGGCACGACATGGCGTGGCACGGGGCGCTGGGTGCGGGGCGCGGGGCACGCGGCACGGCGCAGGCCATGGCGCACGGGGCGCAGGGCAAGCGGGGGCGGTTGTCGTGGGAGCTCGGCACCGCTATGGCGCGGCGGCACGCCGGCCGGGGAGGCGCGGTGGCCGGGGCGAGCGGGGTGGTGACCAGCGGCGACGGGGCTCGGCGGCGCGGCGGCCGGGGCGGCGACCGACAGCGACGGGGCGGCCACTGGCGGCGAGAGAGGGAGCCGGTGGTAGAGAAGAGGAAAGAAAATGAAGGTAGGTAAGAGGGAAGGGGTGAGATTTTAAAGGAAATTCATGAAAAATTTGAAAAAAAAAAGTGTGCCGACTTTGAAATTTTGGCGGAAAAATTGTGCGGGAGAGGTAAGTTTTTGTTTGCCGAGTGTTGCACTCGGCAAACCCAAAATGTTTGCCGAGTGCCTCAAATATGGTACTCGGCAAAGAGGCTTTTTTATTTTTTTTATTTTTGTTTAATTTGTTTTATAATCTTTTTCTTGATAGAAATTATAAAGCTATATTGCATAAAAACTAAAAATAAACTCAACAATATAAATATGTTTTTTTAATAATATTTATTTATTATTTCATTCATTTGAAGTTCAAATTTAACCTATTTCCATTTAAATTTTAGAGACATAATTAATAATTTAAAAATACCAAACTGAACCTAAAAAATGTGAAAATTTTACATGGGACAATATGTGTTGTGTTTTTATTGTAGAAAAATTTCAAGTATAAAAAATGATTCACCCATAAAACTTCTTTCAAACATATCCCATTTCTTCTCTAAACTCTAATTCCTTCTCTCGTAATCTCCGGTTTCTAAACACTCTATGTGATAATTTTCTCGAAATATTTTTAAATTTTTATCACAGCATCTATGTATCACGTAATAACACCATAACAAATATCATGTTTTTTATACTTCAGTTGATTGTTTTATAATTAAAAAACTATTAAGCTTCACGTTGTTGAACGAGCGTCACACCCTAAATTATTCAAAATTTCTTTCAATTCAGTTTATAAGAACCCTAAATAGACTTAAAAACATGAATATGATTTTTTTATAAATTTTGGTTTATTATTTTAGGCACTTGTAGTTCAAATTTTACCTATTTCAATTTAAATCTTAAAAATAAACTTAATAATTTAAAAATAACAAAATTGAACCAAAAAATGTGTAATTTTTACGTGAGATAATATATGTTGTGTTTTTATTATAGAAAAAAATTCAAGTTAAAATCAAATTGAAAATATCATGTAGACTTGAAACAATGGTTCAAAAAAAATAAAAAAATAGGTTTGCCGAGTGTTTTTTAAAAAACACTCGGCAAACATACTCTCTTTGTCGAGTACTTTTAAAAAAACACTCGGCAAACTCTCAAAAAAAAAATTGCCGTGCACGCACGCCGTCGTGACATCCGTTAGTAACATATTTGCCGAGTGTATTTTTAAAAAACACTCGGCAAACATTTAATTTGCCGAGTGTTTTTTATTTACCGAGTGTTTTTTTAAAAACACTCGGCAAACAAATCTTTGCCGAGTGCCCGAGATATTGCACTCGGCAAAGCTTAGGGCACTCGGCAAACTTCTCATTTCCGGTAGTGCAACCTCCAAGTACAGAGAGTTTCGATTTCAGTTAACCGTACACACGGGACGTTATTCTATACCACGTGTGTAAGATAGCTATTCGACACCGTAGTACATTCAGTAGTAGATTTCTCAGTAGAATAACAATTGAGCAATATTTTTTTCTCGGTAGTAGATTTTTTGGTAGAATAGCTATTTTACATCCGTGATGTAGAATAACATGTATATATATATATATATATATATATATGCCTGAAGAACTAGTTAAGTACTCTGCGCAGCTACGTACATTACATCTTCTTAATATAGAGACTTGGGCAAAATTACCGTGCAGTGGTTCTTCAGGGGGAAAAGCTCGGCGCAGTTCAGTTCAGTTCAGTTCGGAGTGCTATGCATGCATGCCGTTCGTTGCGCAGTTGCTAGCGTAGCAAAATGTAGAAACTAGTGGAGGCTAGCTGCTTATTAGCAACTGTTTAGAATCATTTTTTTTTTTGCTGTTGCGACGTGTCTATCGGGTTACTGATCAACTGATTGGCGATGCTGGCTCTAGCGCCTGCACGTACTGGATGGCTCATCAATTTATTCGTCGGCTTGCTGATTTGCCAAAGGAACGATGGTGACAGAGATGGCCAATGCTTGTTCATAATAATTCTTTAGTGCTAGCTCGTTGGAGTTTGTGTTTCTCTGCGGTGGTTTTAGACGGCCGGCTCGTTGTTTTTGAGGGTCTAGCGTTAACTCGACTCCATGGAAAGTGCTATATACTATATACATATAGTATCTATCAATCTATATATATATGTATGTGTATATTTATATATGTATTTTTACTTGCAAATTAATAAGAATTAACTTTCAATCATTCAACGAGGTAATGACATAATTTTAATTTAAGATACTAAATAATAATTCATATGAACAATAGTAATATCACAATAGAAAGACTAAAAGAACGGAAAAGTAAAATTATAAAAGTAATGTGATTATCTTAAATAATAATCAAACTCCGCCAACAGTATAAAATAGGTGACAAATATCTATTTCTTCGGAGTTTGAATACCTGGAACTTGTCCCTCTCAGCCATAAGCCCTAGGCAAGAGCACCTCATACACCGGCCCTCTTTTAGTCTTACATATGGAGCTTATTTGTTCTAAGTTAGCAGCCATGTTGTGTCTCTTTCCGGCTAATTGAATTCATGGCAAAATCTGTTCGATCTGTAAGCACCGAAAAGAAGGTGATTTTAGTTTTGTAGTATATCAAAAGTCACCAATTCATCACTTTAATAGATAGCATCACATCTTTTTGCTAGACTACAGACGACAGTGGTTACGACATTCTCATCCATGGAATATATAAGAAAAATGATTAAAATTTCCAAAGAAATATAATTCAGCCACCTGAAATTTGGAGTCCGTCTCTCATCAATATACTCCATATTGGTATAATAGCAGTACGTCATCGCCGCTTGCAGGTTGAGGCAGCCGAACAGCATTAATGACCGTCAGCACGCGCGATCGAGCTCGTCGGCTCCACGGACGTACGGCCACGACGCTGGCTAGCTGCGTGCAAGGTCGACGGCGACTCCGGCCGCCTACTCCACCTGAACCACCACCAGCATTGGCACAGATGCGATCATCTCCAGGCAGCTGCGGTCCGTCGTACGTCGTAGAGTACAACGCCAGCATGCATCCGGGATCGATGCATGCCAAGCTAGCTAGCTGCTACTGCACGCAGTATGTACGTGATCGATCTGTCCATGGAAGCGATAATGGTGCGCGTCGGCGTCGGCAGGGTGATGTCGACGGCAGCCTCCACCGTACCGCGCCACCGAAGTAAGCGTAGGACCAGGGCCGTTCCTGGGGCCACGGCGAGAGGGGCGTCCGCCTAAGGCCTAGGAAAATTAGAGGCTCCAATTTATATATGGGTATATAACTTAGTATTTTTATGTTTTCTATACACAGTCCACAACTTAAAAATAGCTCAGCATGCAGCACAACAAATATACAAATTGGAACTTTGCCTAGCACGATATCATCCTAGTCCAATGTAGCACGTTAGCAGTCCAGCATGGACAAATGCAAGCCAGCTAGACAGCCACACACTGACACTTGTCCTCCCGTGATATCGCCCAAAATCCTCTCCAGCTCACTCGACAACCTAAATCCCCTATTCGTCGGCTCATGATGGCATGACTCCCGCTATGGCAACGCCGCAATAGACAACAGATAATAAACGAGCAAGGCTTTCGTCACCTCAGCTACTCCATTGGAGTCTAAAGCGCTAGTGAGTAGTGACCGGTCCAAATCTCATCCTAAATTCTAATGCTAGGCTGGTGGATGGTAGCGAAGATGGTTATGCTCTCGCGGTAAGCCATGTGAGTGGTCCGACTGACAACATGGTAGGAGGTGATGCTGCCGATTTGTCGATGCTCACCTGTCGCCATTGCCCGTCACTAATATCCTTGTATGTCTACCCATAATTCGCCCACCCACTGAAAATAGATAAGCTCCTAATTTTTTTCGTCTAGAGCCTCTAAAATGATAGGAACGGCCCTGCATAGGACAGCGATCTGCACCGGGCTTTGCCTGCGATGCACGAGAGTGGTCCATATGCAATTCACAAACAGGTTTTGGACGCCCGCTGTGCCACAAATTTGATTGATCCCCATGTCTATCCTCTTTTAGACAACAATGTCCATATCATGTGACCTGATCATGGTTAGATATCTTTAGTTGTATAGTTCTTGTACTCTTGGTCTTCCTCCTTCCCACAAATATTTTACTTTTAATATAATGTTGATGAATTATTATATTGTTGACAGTCAAAGACCAAAGTATCCTCTATTGATAAGAAAATAGTATTGTGAAGTAATAGGTAAAGAATATTGAAGTTACAAAACTTCTTGATTTATGAACAAAGGGTAAATAAAAAGATAGAAATTAAGTCTTTTTAGATAAAGTTGAACATTTAAAAATAAAATATGTTTCAACGGTGAGATTATTTTTTCTTATAATTTAAATAATATACTATACTAGAATTAACAAAGGTGTGTGTTTTACAAAGGGTAGCACCTGCGGTAGTATAACAATATTGAGATCACACAAAAAATCTACTGTTTAGGGAGGGTTAGTTGAAACCAGCATTTGGGGGATCTATAGGCTGCTCATCAAGGTTTCCTGGTCTTCAATCTAGTGCTAATATAATATTTCAGTAGTTTCTGCTAGTAGTTCAGCATTTTTAACTGAAATCAAATATATATTACAACAAGCTAGTGTTTGACTAACACAATTAAACCACAAAAGAACAACAATTAATCTAATGATGCAAAGTATATATGATACGAGATTCCACTTTTGCAGGCCTCATCTATACAACTTCTCCCTCTCGCGGTGGTACAACAGTGTCATCAAATTTGCCATGAACTGAACCCCTAGGATGGTGTAGATATCTCTGCAAGCAGTGTTTAAGAATGAAAATGCTTCTTAATTGATGTGTGGAGGGTCTGGCAAAGACGAAGGGGAAAAGCAAGCTCTTTGAGATCATACCTCATGTAATCATATAATTTCCTGCAAACAACTCTGAACTTCATGCCCATTGCTTAGCTAATTAAGGTGACCTCTTTTATGTGGTTTGGCGATAGATTAACCTGCAGCACAGTGAAAGAAAATGTTGGGTCAAGCCTTAATTCTTTTGCTCCCACGTTCTAGACTCAACACAAGGCAGTAAGAATGCACAGTGAAGTTGTCACAAAGACTGAACACTGGTTTGGCAATAGATTAACCAAGATTCATATATATATATATATATATATATATATATATATATAGAGAGAGAGAGAGAGAGCAAATCATCTGTGAAATTAAAGAACATTTATTTGCGTTCAGTCTTAGCATATATAAGGATAGGTAAAGGTGGTTTGGTCTCCTGCTTGCAGTTGGTCTGGTATGTAAAGAGACTAGCCAAATGCCCGTGCATTGCAATGAAAAAGTATAACCACTTATTACAATTGACATGATATGAGAACATTGACGATGTGTCATTAACTATAATCTAAGTGCAGTTAACAATGAAACAGATAACCAATGTTTTAGCTAAAAAAACTCCACAAAAAAGAAAGGACTGGTATGGCCATAGCACCATGCACAATTTCTAGTGAGGATATATGTTCAATAATTGATTTGACAAAACAAGCAACAAGGCACAATGTCCCAAAGAAGACATTTTCAGTATATTTCCTTGTTATGAAGCTAACTAATCCATCCATTAAAAGCTCATCCAATTATCTCCCCAAAATCTGTTCCAGTTGTTAAGACCATATTCTAGCATTTCATCAAATGAACATGCACCATTTTCAACTTCCCTCACATCATCAACATCTCATGGCTATTCTGAACAGAGACGATTTTCCAAAATGGATAAAACTTTTAGAAGAAATAGACAGGTTTCATTGGAAATGAAAGAAACTAAAACATTAAATTTCGAATGTAAAGGAAAATGAAAGATAAGCTACTCCCAGACTGCAAAACTAAATGACCCTTATCGCCATGGTTCACAGAAAACTTTCAACAATCAGCAACACCATCCTAATGTGCAACATCTGTGTTCTGCAAAAAAGAGAATTGAATGTTATTAGACATTTTTTTGAAAAGGCAGGAGATCTGAATGTTATTATACTTTTGAGTACAAATTACAGCCTACAAGTGTTTTTCACTCTTTGCAATGTACTGTTGCACCATGCACCTGCAGGCTTTGGAAAAAAGAATACAGCAGCAGCCAGGAGTAGCCGAGTATTAACTATCAGAAAAATACAAAGAGAGATTTGATGATTTTGATGCATGCATGACACATACCAGGTCACACTGCTAGGTAAAATAGTAGTAACCACAGCTAGCATAGTTAACAAAAAATGTGTTCCTAACAACTCAAACAGGCCAATCTAAATAATCAAATCAACAAGCTGATGAGCAGTGTAGTTTAGAATGTCAAAATGTCAATTAATGCAGACCATATATAATGATCTTAATTATATGCAAAACAGACATATCACACAACAAAGAACATCAGGTTTTTTGGGCTTCAACCGATCATATTTTTTATTAAGCAGTGAAACACACTTGAAAGACAAAACAAACATCCCATGGAGACACCTAGTCCAGTTCAGTATGTTGAAGCTGCAAGATGGGAGTTCAACATCAGAAAGAATAGTACAAGTAAATAAGGTACAAATTACATACCTATGGTGAAATTAGCCCCTTCAACCATATTAACCATACACTTGGGTTCTTTGTATTCATGAAAATTTCCCTATTTAGCGTACATTTGAATAACTCTAAATTTTTGGCTTTTTACTCATTGGTTAACTCCTCAATCAATTCTAACTACCAGTACAGTTTCCAATAGAGCAATCATTTTCATTCTTAGTCGTCTCCTCCAATTTGTTCACCACCTTTTCTGTCTTACCCTTCTTGAAGTTTAGATCCTCAAGGACCAAAGCAACATGATTTTGCTTGCGCTTTCTTCCAAAATCTCATTCCTTTCAAAATATTTCTGGCTCCACGCAACACTCAACCATGCACCATCTCTTATGTCCTTCTATGATTTCCTTAATCTTAACAGCACCGGGAAGAGATGAAGTGTGCACGGGTTTTTTTTAGCCTGAAGGCATGCAAGTATAGCAGGGACCAATACAAAGAATAGCTCATCGTCATCTTCTTCTTCCTCAAGCAAAAACTTCCTCATTTGCTCATTTACAGAACCCATTTTTTCTACGCAAATCATTCAAATAAAACCACAACATTCAGAAAATCTAAACTCTCAACAGTTTGTATCTATTATGTAAATGCAGGGAATGTAAACTTCACTCAACAACAACACACCACTTAGCAAGAAAACATGTACATTAGAGTCCATATTGATGTCTAGATGTGTAAAATGTTATGTATTAGTGCAAAGGGAAGGCAATCCCACTGCAATAATTGAGATATATAAATCTGTACTAGTATATAACTTCTAGTAGTACATCATGTTTCTTTAGTTTAGTCATCAGATAATAACAATGCTCAGTCCAATAGGTTTGCAGAAGTACTAGCATCTTGGGACTCTGCAGTTTAATTTAGACATGCTCACTGAATACATTACAAAAGGCTAAAAGGTTAAGGTCAGAAGATGGTAGAAGCTAATAGCAATATCTAGCCAGTGATCAGCAACTAACTGGTCTGGTCATCAAAGACTGCTGCAAGTAAAACAAGAACCTACAAAGAAACTCAAAGTTTTTGTGCACCAATCTGTTTCGTCAGTGATAAAACATAGCACACATAGTACTCATGTTAAATATCAAAAGCACCAATCTGTTTCGACACTGATAAAACAGATAACACAAAGTTGTATTCAACACTAATTCCAATCTGATAAGGAAACAATAGAGCAAACATATCACAATTTGATAAAGGAAAAATATAGCACACATATCGCAGCTCTCACATAAATAATCGAATTAGGACTCAATGGAAGATACTGTAACTCTAATTTGCAGTATACAAGGGGAGAAACTCAAGAAAAGCAAAATCTACAGGTGATTTCTTTAACAACTACTTGACCTACTCTGTGTACATGAGCTAGAACCCATATCAGGGCAAAAATGTCACTACGCAAGCATGAACATTTGTCAATACCCACACGAAAAACTTGAAAAAAAATATGTCCGGTTGCTCGAAAAGGGATGATCAGCACACCATAATCAGACATCAAAATTCATCGGAACATCCAAAAAAACCGTAGCAGCCACAGAAAAAAGATCACCCACAATCGCCCGTCAAGAAAGCTACCGAGGCGCTAGGGCGATGTTTCCTAGGGGGAGTAATCTAGCGAATTTTCCCTATCGGATCGAACAGCTCGGGGGCAGAGGGGATCAGGCAGGGTACATACTTGACGATTGCTTCCGGCGCTCGGTGGCGAGTGACGCGACGCTAGCTCGAGAGCGAGACGAACCGATGGTGGAGGGATGAAGAAAACAGGGGCGAACCGATCGGTCGGTGGCTTCTCCACACTATGAAATGGCGTCTTTCACCAAATCCCAAATGCACCCTAGAGAGAGATTTACTATTTTAGTATTATAAAGATTTGGCTTTGTTATAATATCATTTGGATCGATTTTCATTGACTCAGACGGTGCTACATGTCAATATCAAGAAGTGCTATTATAACAAAGTGCACATTTTTGAAGTGCCAAAATAGTAAATCTTAGCCTTGCAGATAGGGTGGTTTGGAAGCGCACGGTACGTCCAGCTCATGCGGGTGACGCATGAGGGGAGAACGGTCGTCGCCTGACGTCGTCCTCCTCGCGCTAGACTGCCATGCCGATCCCACCGGTCTCCTCTCCAACAGGTGGTGGTGGTGGTAGGGCTGGCCAATCGGTTTTTTTAGTTATATCGGTTCGGTTTTCTCGGTTTTTAAAAATTTCGGTTTTCAGATATAAAGAACCGAAAAACTTTTTAAATTTAGCTAAACTGGACCGAAAAAACCGAAAAAATTCGGTTCAGTTTTTCGGGTTTTTCGGTTAACTGAATTTGGTCGAGCGGGCGAGCGCTACGGCCCTAAACGGCGCGGTGTCTGGGGCGATTCACTGGACTCATCAGGTTGAGGCCTTTGTTCTTGGCACTGGTGATGGGCTGAGGCCTGTTGATCCGAGGCCTAGGTGCTTGGCAAGTGGCAATGGGTTGAGGCCCATTGTGATTTAAATTTGTTCGATCACGTGGCTAACAATTTGGTTTGGTGAGGTATTCATGCCAATTCGGTTCAGTAATGCGGTTCATTTGGTTTGGTGAATATAAAAACCGAACCGAAACCGAAACACCGAACTTTTCTGAAATCAAAACCGAAATTTTTTTAAAAACCGAAATTATGTGTTTTTCGGTTTGGTTCGGTTTAGCTTTCGGTTATTTTTTGGGGTTAATTTTTTCCGTGCCATTACAATTTTCACGGTTTGCCAATATGCCATCGGTGTGTCACTGACAAATGGGGACCGCCACAGTCACTGACAGTGGCATATAGGCAATTTTTGAAAATTATAATGGCGTATGAGTAATTTTCTCTATTTTTTGCCCACCCCTAGTGGTGGTGACCTCGCCGCTCATCTCTTCTCCGGGCTCGGCCTTCGTGGAATGGGCTTCTGCGCCCCTTATATGAATTTGTTTTTTTGGCCCATTTGATTGGAGATTGAAATATGCGACGTGTTTGATTGGACCAAATTCGGTCCGTATCTGAATTTCTGTTACTAGTTTACTGTTCCGTTTGGTCTGAGAGCAAATGATAATTTATAAGATGATGATACTGATGATCTATATATATCTACCCTATTAGTGTTGTATCCATTCTGCGCAACATTAAAAATTAAAAAACAATTATATTAGCAATATACGAGGGACTCGACGGAGTCGACAGTAAGGACAGATGCAGCTGCCGGTGACGAGTGTGGGCAGCGACAGAGCAAAAACGCATGACACGGGATCGGGTTCACGAAGCTAGGGCTGAAATTGATGGCGGGATTCGGCCATGGACTTCTGATTTTATAGAGAGACACTGGAGAAGGAAAGGGGGCGGGTATGGAAGGAGATTCCAAGGCTTGCAAAAATGATACTATGTCATGAATATGTTTTCCATTTATTTATTATTTCTCTACAAAACTAATCAGTTTTTCATAGATTTCCATATATATAATCATCGTTCCATATATTAATGATTTCTATATAAAACAGATCAACTTTCATATATCAATAATTTCCATATATTAATAATTTCTATATAAAATAAATCAGCTTCCATATATTGATGATTTCTATATATTAATAATTTTCATATAAAACAGACGTGGGGAAGGGTAATGCATGAGGAGTGATTTAACATCTAAAAATCTATAGATTAGTTGATAAACATCTAGGATTTGGTTGATGGTAGATGATGGGTGAGTAAATAACTCGTCAATTATATAGTATGATAGATTATATAATTGACAATTTGAATCACTCATCTAGTAAATCTTAACCTTACATGTGCATGCTTACTCATCTAGTAAATTATAGCCTTTCATTCATGTTAAAGATAATATATTTGTTCGTATGACAAGTGCTTTATTTGGTGACATGGCCTTGCATGATAAGTCATTTATGTCACCTTCCGTATTAGCATTGATTTCCTTGTAATCCTTGGTTGAGACCTTATATTTTTTTTAAAAAAAAAGACACAAAATTAAAATGTGATACTTAAATGGCATGCCATCCAAATTTAAGTCGCTATTAATTATATTTGTCAGGTAAATCTTAATTTACATGACAGTATGAAACAACATACGGAAAGTGAATAAAGCTACATGGTATATTTGCAATTTTTAATAAGTAATCAAAATTATATATGGTAATTAACACGGGCGGCTATATCGGATGCAAAGATCGATAACTTCCTTTGGTCGTCGCCATGCATATGGATAGAAAGATTGAATTATATTTGGTAGGTATAATTTTTATATTAATTATAGGTGTCATATATAGCAGAAATATCATGTACGTGCCACACACTTAGGCAAGAAACTAAATAATTAAGAAACGTAAATAAAAGTAATATGTTTACAATTTAAAAAAGACACTAAATAAAAATATGATATTATATGGCATGGCACCCGAATATACTTACGATATATATATATATATATATATATATATATGTTTGTGTCTATTAATTATATTTGTCTATTATTTTCTTCAGATTTCATGTTTCCCCTTTTATTCTTTTCAGGATGATACAATCTATATATTTACCTCCAAGACCCCAATTTCTGTGGCCGCCGAGTTGGATAACCTTCCACAATCAGAGAGGTTATATATTTTTTCGTAACCACGTGGACTAGGCTTGTTTGCCGAGTATCTAGGGTACTCGGCGAAGCCTCTTTTCCACTCAGTGAAGATTTCGCCGAGTGTCACACTCGGTGAACCCCACTCGGCACAAGTCTTATCGGCGACGTGGGTGTTCGCCGAGTGCTTTTTATCGGGCACTCGACGAAGTCTTTGCCGAGTGCCACGTATAGCACTTGACAAACGTGGTCGTCTGACGGCCGAGGGTGACTTGACGACGGGCACTCGGCGAAGGGGTAACGTGGCACGTGTGGCAGGGGGCTTTGCCGAGTGCCACGTGGAAGCACTTGGCAAAGCCACCCAGAACGCACAGAAACATGCCACGTGACACATTTCTGTGCTATTTAGGTGACTTTGCCGAGTGCCACACTCGACAATTTTTTTATTTTTTTTTCATTTATTTAATGCATATTTAATCCCAAAATTCACATTCAATCACAAAATTCATCACAAAATTCATTCCAAAATTCACATTCAATCACAAATATTCACATTCAATCACTCTATAAATCACAAATTCACTCACATCACAAAAATCACATTCACATCACAAAAATCACGTTCACATCACAAATTTACATTCACATCACAAATTCAAGTTCAAGTTCAAGTTCACGTTCACGTCACAAATTCACGTTCACATCACAAATTCAAGTTCAAGTTAATTCATAAGTTCACAACGGCAACTCACACCACACCTCACAAGTTAGTCGATCTCACATGTTAGTCTCACAAGTTAGCATTACCGCTATGCCCAGTGTACGGAGATGGTTGCGTGTTTGATCATGTTGCCAATGAATGAAACTACAAAAAAAGAAAATAGTTAGCACAATTGTATATAACAATAATGACAAAAACATTATTAGAAACTCACATTGCCGCTCTGTGGAGTCTGCGGAGATTGTTCAGGTTGAGGAAGTCTAGGCACGCCCATATGACCTGAAAAAGATCCACCCAACTGCGCAAACCACTGCTGCATCTGGGCCTGCATCTGAGCCTGCATCCGAGCCTCCATCTGGGTCGGCCACTCGGTCATTTGTGATCTTTCTTCATTTAGTTGGGCTTACAAAACATTAATCCACAGTCATTAACGTTCCAAAACAAACAAATTGAAATGTTCGATGATTGATGAAAATGAACTAACCTGTAGATCGGCAATCAGACCTATAGATGTGTCTCGGCGATGGCGTATACCTGGACCGGAGGTTGAGCTCCGAGCTCTCACCTCAGATAGAGAGGGGGTACTCCTAGTATCAATGACGCCGTCGCCCATCAAATATTGCTCATGTCTCTTGCCTCCTCTAGCCCTCATGACCACCTCACCATCGATGTCATGTGCGACTGGGTCATAATCGGGACCATGCACTTCCCTCGCTATCTCTGAATAGTCCTAGAGGTGTTGATATGCGTTCTGATTAGTGTACGACTCAGCGGGGTCATTAGCATTGTAAGTATTGCCTTCAACCGCCCTCCCTTTGTGAGCCAGAGCATATGCCATGACTTGGGAGCATTCCTGACCCGCATTAGCCATTGACTAAAACAAGAAGATAGTTAGAGTTATATTGTGCAATTAAGCGGAAAAAAGAAACAAGTAACTACATACCCATCTTGCTCTGAACTGGTCGAGGTTCAGCGAGCCTTGATGGTGTGCTGCCCCCGGCATGAGTAGGTGTCTCTGGCGGCATGCATCGTGACTGCTCTGCCACTCGGCAGAACACCACCTATCAACAATTTGGCTCCAACATTCAAGATGAGCGGCACACCACTGTGGAGGGACCTATTTGATGCAAGTGAAGTTGTTAATGACATAATATTAAGTATTGGAAGATACACGATAATACACTTACCATCATGTATTCCTCTCGTGTCAGAAAGGTGGTTCGGGCATCCTTTTTATTCTTCCCCTCTCGGCGGTGCTGAGCGTAGAAGTCGATAACGGCTTGAATGTGTGCCTCATAATGCATGTCGTTGACAAGCTTCTTGGCGGCTCTATTAATAACAGCGGTAGCCTGATCCGCATACCCCTCATCACATCTATAAAAATCTTGCATTTAGATGTAAAGAGAACGTTATGTAATCCACATGTCAATAGTATTGACACATATATTAAGAAAATAAACTTACCTAGAGCTCAACCCTGACTCGATCGGCTAGGTGGGGAAATTGTCTCCCTTCCCGGTCAGGGGCGTCCGGCGCACTTTCGTAGTTCCTCCATGAGTACGCCGGCTCCATCCTCCCATCAAAAGATACCAAACCAGGGAACTTTTACTTTATAAGAAGCCCGAGGATGTCGTTTACGTGTCGTGAGCACTCACGACTTGCTCATTCAACCATAATCCAGTTCCTACCCCGGTATCATTAAAAAGTATTAGTATGTGTTAATAACTAAATTGACGAAAGGAATACATTATAGACTTTCTATAGCAACTTACCTATTTCCGTCGGGTCAAATGAGTGCACGATCAGCTACTGCCACTGGTCGCCTCGGGAGTGACGAAGGACCACACAACCACACTACATCTGTTTCCATAGCCTGTTCCTCTCCCTCTGCCCCAACCTCCTCCCCACCCTCTGCCCTAACCTCCTCCTCCACCTTATCTGGCACATAATCAACGTCGTGACGGGATGCCGGTATCTGGCTGGTAGTTTCACTTGAGGGCGCGGTTGCCTTTCCTCTCACTGTTGACTTCTTCGTTCTCCCACCTCGAGGTCTAGATGAGGAACCGACCTCATCTTGAGAGAGGGTGGATTTACCGCATTTTCCTACTACTGCACTTATCATTTTCTTTAAACCCCCCACCATATTTCAATCACCTGCTACGAAAAAAGAGTAAATCACTTTAGATAAATCGTGAAATGTGTTATAAACGCATTTAATCAAAAATTAAACATAATTCTCATACAGCTGCTAGAAATAGTCATCGCCGTCTGGATTTGCTGGATCATATGTATCGTCATCACTATCACGTGATATGATATAATCGTCCAGCTGATCAGGAGGTGGAATGTTGTCATCACTTTGATTGCCTGAGTGTAATCTCTCTAGCAGTTCTAAGTCTCTTACATTCCGAATATCGTCTCCTTCGTCGACATCGGCACCACTTTTGTTATCTACTTCCATCGTCTCCGTCAAGTTGATAACAAACATGCCTGGTATCCCATCTTCTTGAAAGAACTCTCCGTCGTATGTGTTCAGGTCTATGTTATAGTCTTCGTTGTTGGGAACAGGCAGTTTACCGTGTGGTGACACCTTATACACAACATCTCAACCTTTAAGACGTGCGACGGTTTTGCATGGGTAAGGGAGATAGTAAACTTGTGTTGCCTGTTGAGCCACGATGTAAATATATTCACTCGGCAAGGTGGTATCTTGATGAATTTTGATTAAGCCAAGTTCGGGAGTCTGTCTCACTACTTTGGGATTGAACCAGTGGCATTCAAATATAACGGGATTAAGAGGTTTGCTCCCGTCGAAACTCAATTCGTATATTTCTTCGAGTCATCCATAGTAGTCAACCCCGTTTGTGCCCGGAGTAAAAACTCCAGAATTTGTGGTTCTTCGGTTAGGTCAGCTCTATTCATGGCTTGTTGTATGGAAACGATAGCCGTTTACGTCGTAAGCTTTAAATGTCTTGACCTTGTAGGCACAACCATTCACAACTTGCCTCAACTCAGAACTCATTGTCATGTTGGTTCTTCCCTATAGGTTTAAACGCGATGAACATGCATATTAGTCGCATATAAGATATAATTGAAAGGTAGAACTAACTAAAAGTTAAGTTAAGAAATATCTGAGTTTTGAACCAAGAAATGAAATCGGGATTGCCATTTCCCATACCATACTTAAGAAGAGCAGTTGATTCCTCAATGTTAGCCTCCCTCGAACAACACCAAAATCGTCGGTGAAATTCCTCAATGTACGGTTCCACTTTGGAAAGGTTTGTCAGGACATACAACATAATCAAACGTCACTCTTCATGCTGCAAGGTCTTGTTAGTAGCACCACTTGCACTTCCTAGTTGGCCCCTGAAGATGCTGAAATTTGATTCTTTTTATGGAAGATTGTAATGGGAAGGTGGATTATGCACGCTAGGAAGATTGTCCGCATAATATCTAGTTGTGAAGTTTGACACCTCCTCCAAAACATATGCCTCAACTATGGATGCTTCAATTTTGCATTTGTTCTTACATTTATTCCGAAGAATCTTTTGGAATCTCTCAATTGAATAGCACCAATGGCTCTGGACCGGACCTCCCATCCGGGCCTCATACGAAAGGTGCAAGATCATATGTTGTATCGGATTGAAAAAACTGGGAGGAAAGATCTTTGATAGCTTGCATAATAACACGGGCGCTAGTGTCTCCATGTCTGCTACCACGGTGTGAGACAACTGTTTAGCACAATGTTGCTGGAAAAAATTGCTCAATTCAGCTAGAACTCGCCAGGCATCCTCGGGGACATAGCCACGAATCATGACCGGGAGCAGCCGCTCAATCCATATGTGATAGTCATGACTTTTGAGTCCGTTTATTCGTAGAGTAGCTAGATTAACTCCCCTCTTCAGATTAGTTGCATAGCCATCAGGAAACATCAAGGTTTCAAACCACTCAAGTACTTCCCTCCTTTGTCCCCTTGTTAGAATAAAATAAGACTTTGGCTTCGTCCAGGATTTTCCGCTTCTAGGAGGTATCATGTCGAGCTTGGGTCTGTTGCATATAACCGCTTGATCCACTCAGGCCTTGATGTTGTCTTTCGTCTTCTCAGGAATATCCATGATTGTGTCGAAAATGGCCTCAACAACATTTTTCTCGGTGTGCATCACATCAATGTTGTGCGGAAGGAGAAGATCATTGAAATAAGGAAGATTCCATAAACATGGCTTGTGAGTCCATGCATGATGCTCACCATATCCGATAAAACTAGCTCCTTGTGTATTAATTTGCAAAGACTCTAATTGAGCACGAACATCGGCTCTGGTCATTTTAGTTGGTGCTGAGCCTTTAACAGACACACCTTTTGTAAAATTCTTCTTATCCTTCATGAATGGATGGTTTCGAGGAAGGAATTGTCGGTGCTTGTCAAACGAGGAATATTTTTCACCCTTAGCCAGCCAAATGAACTTTAGAATCGACCGACAAATCAGGCATGCGAACTTCCCATGCACGCACCAGCCGCAAAATATCGAATATGCTGGTAGGTCATGCAGATAGTATATATACCAGACATGCATTCTGAAGTTTGTCTTTGTAGATCGGTCATATGTCAACACACCGTCTTCCCATGCATGGACCAAATCATTCATCAAAGGCTCCATATACACACTCATATTTTTCCCCGGGTATTCAGGCCCTAGAATTATCAAGGACAAGAAAATGTTCTGTCGTTGAAAGATGACGTCGGGTGGAAGGTTGAGGGGAATAACAAACATTGGCCAACAACTGTATGCGGCAGCCGTCATACCATAAGGATTGAACCCATCTGTTGCTAGAGCAATTCGTACATTACATGGCTCTAAAGCTTTCTCGGGATGGAGCTGATCAAACTTTTTCCACGCTTCTCCATCTGATGGATGACCTAGCTTGTCTGAGTTGTAACGAATCCCATTTTTATGCCATGTCATCTATTTAGCAGATTCCTCGGTCATGTACAGCTGTTGGATCCTTGGTACAAAGGGAAGGTACCGAAGGATCTTCACGGGAATTGAGAGTTGTTTCTTCGCACCATCATCGGAGTCTACCTCAAGATACCTAGAGGATTTGCATTTCACGCAGTAGTTGCGCCTGCGTACTCTTTCCTGAATAAAATGCATCCGTTGGGACAAGCATCTATTTGCTCATAAGGCATCTTAAGTGCACGGAGGACTTTCTTTGACTCATACATGCTCTTCGGAAGATTGTGACCTTCTGGAAGGAGGCTACCAACAACCGTCAGCATAACATCAAAGCATTCTCGACTCAAGCTAAACTGCGACTTGATGGCCATTAGCCGTGCGATGGCATCCAGTTGAGAAACCTTAGTGTGACCGTGAAGAGGTTGCTTTGACGCGGACAACATGTCATAAAACACTTTTGCCATTGGCTCCGGCACTTCCTCTTCACGTGCTTCGTCAAAATGCGCATCTTCAAATTCATCTAGCATGAATCCAACCCCTCCCTCATCATCGTCCATGCGATGTCGCAACACCTCGTCTCTAGGACGCTGGGACTCACCATGATACGTCCAACGGGTATAGTTTGGCATAAAGCCATATTTGCATAGGTGTTTACCCATGGCATCCTTTGTTTGTCGACGCTTATTCTCGCACCGACTACACGGACACTAGGTCTTGTCACGTACATTCTGTCTACCAAACGCCGTCTCTAAGAATACTTCAGTGTTCTTGATCCAATCCATGGTCACCTCGGCCTGACTAGGGCGACCCGTGTACATCCACTCACGATGATCCATCTTGTACTAAACTAGGAAAAAGGTTAGTGAGAAACGAGATGCATCTAACAATCTAATAGGTAAAGATAGGTCCTAATCCCATCAGAGAATGCGTAGATTGAGCTCGTTTTCACGCTCCATTCCGATCCCACCCAAATTTCGGCAGCACCTCCCCGCTGCTCTCCAAACGCACGTCTTGGCAACATGCCAAGAGGATGTGCGTTCGGAGAACAACGGGGAGGTGCTGCCGAAACCATGAGTCGAATCGAAACGGGGCATGAAAACGAGCTCAATCTACGCATCCTCCGGCTATCCAAACGTGGACAATTCGAAATAGTTACGACCACATATATGCAAAGAAATGTATATTCCAAACCGTAACTCTTCCACACATATGGCCGTCACCCACATACACACATCACGACGCGATGGCCGACATCCACATACACATATATATATCACGGCACGATGGCCGGCATCCACATACACAAGATATTAATCAACATAACCATTAAAACATAAAAAGTATTACAACGATTATATTAAAATTTTTAAAACATGTATATTAGAACAACATGATATTAACATGGCATTTAACATGGCATTCTTAATAATTAAACATGTGATTAAATATGTGATTAAACATTACATTAAACATGGCATTAATTTAAACAAAATTTAAATTATTTAAATTAAATTTAACTCATATACCCTCCTCATATACCCCTACATATATATAACTCATTGATTATAAATAATACTACACAATAGTATTTAATAATATAGGTAAAGTAGAAAATATACACACTAGTTAATTGTTTTTTGTTATATCAAAATATACCCAAAACTTCAAGAATTACGAAATTATACACACTAGTTAATTGTAGGTGAAACTTGCATGTGGATGTAGCATCGCCACAAAATTTAAACAAATTTCAAACAAAAATTTTAAAACCTAAATTTGGCATGTCAAAAATACCGGAGGAGCTAGAAGGGGTTGGGGGCGGAGGGGGCGGCGGCCGGAGCGAGGGGGCCGGCAGCCGAAGGAGGAGGGGCCGACGGCTGGCGGCGGGGGCCGCAGGGGCGGCCAACGGTGGGGGCGCCGGTGCGGGGGGGGGCGGCGATGGGGGCGCAAGGCGCAGGGGGGCGGCCGAAGGCGAGGGCGCACGGGGCGGCCGGCGGCGAGGGAGCAGGGTGGTGGCGGGGTGCGGGGGAGCAGGCGGTGGCGGGGTGAGGGGGAGCAGGGGCGTGCGGGGTGCGGGGGAGCAGATCTGGGTGCACTTATTGTGCCCAGATCTGCGGGGCCTTTTTTAGCCCTAGTCTAAGGTTCGTCGAGTGCGAAATTGGGAGGCACTTGGCAAACGCTAATTTTTTTTAAAAAAAATTGCCGAGTGCCATTAGTGAGGCACTCGGCGAATGTTATTTTTTTTAAAAAAAATTGCCGAGTGCCAATAGTGAGCCACTCGACAAATGTTATTTTTTTAAAAAAAACTTTTTGTGCCAAGTGCCAATAGCTCTGGCACTCGGCAAAGATGATTTATTTGTTCTTTGCCGAGTGCCAGGGCTAAATGCACTCGGCAAAGATTTTTTAATTTTTTTTAAAAAAACTAAAATAGGAAAAAGACAGTAAAAAAATCCATAATTTGGCATTACATAAGATATACTTAGTTTTCATCCTAGAAATTTTATTAGTTCAAAAAAACAAATTTAAAGCACTTGTGTTTCAAAATTGGGATCTCACAATTAAAATAATTAAAATCCTATAAATAACTTCAATTATCGAAAAATAGCAAATTAGCCCTAAAAAATACCAAATTTTGGCATGGTATAAGAAACATTGGGTTTTAGTAGTACAAAAAGTTTTAAGTTCAATTTTTTTTACAATATCGACTTGGTCCTAAACCTAATTCATCCATCCCTAATTAAACTAATAAACCTTCTCGAAGATTGTCCAATTTCTTAAGGTCATACATGAAAACTTCATCGAAAATTTATAAAATTTTTACCACAATATATATGTATGATATAATAACACCATGTCAAGTATCATATTTTGTAGGCTTCAATTTAATTTTCTATAATTAAAAAACCTTGGTGCTCCACGTTGCCAGTTGAGTGACATAACTTAGATTTTTTAATATTTAGTTATATGTAGTGCTAAAAGATTACAAATAGACTCATGAACATAAATATGTTTTTTCTACAATTTATTAGTCATTATTTCATGTACATGCAGTTAAATTTGACCTACTTCAAATTAAAACCTAGGAACATGATTAATTATTTAAAAATAGCAAATTAACTCAGAAAAATATTAAACTTTACCAAGAATTAACAAATGTTGAATTAAAACTATAAAAAAATCAATTTCAAAACATGTATAAAATGTTATATGTGCATACATTATGAGTTCACATGAAATAATGTCTACATCCACTTCTTTGTCGAGTGCTTTCTAAATAGCACTCGGTAAAGGAGATTTATTTGCTCTTTGCCAAGTGCCAAGGATAATTGCACTCGGCAAAGATTTTTAAAATTTGTTTTAAAACAAAAACTAAAATAGAATAAAGACAGTAAAAAATCCCATAATTTGGCATTATATAATATACACTAATATTGCATCCTAGAAAATTTCTAAGTTCAAATAAAAAATATAAGGCACTTGTAGTTTAAATTTGGGATCTTTTACTTAAAATCCTATAAACAACTTTAATTAACCAAAATAGCAAACTAACTCTAAAAATGCCAATTTTTGACATGGTATAAGATAAATTGAGTTTTAGTAGTACAAAAAGTTTTAAGTTCAAACAAATATTTGAATATCGATTTTCTTCTAAACCTAACTCATTTCATCCCTAAACTCCTAAACCTTCTCGAAGATTGTCCAATTTCTAAAGGTCATACATGAAAACTTTGTCGAAACATTATGAATTTTTTACCATAGTATATATGTATGATATAATGACACCATGTCAAGTGTCATATTTTTTAGGAATCAATTTAATTTTCTATAATTAAAAAACCATTAAGCTCCATATTACCGGTCGAATGTCGTAAATTAGATTTTAAATATTTAGTTATATTTAGTTGTAAAAGATTACAAATATAATCATGAACATAAATATGATTTTCTATAATTTTTGAGTCATTATTTCATGTACATGCATTTCAAATTTGACCCACTTCGAATTAAATCCTAGAAACATGATTAATTTATTAAAAATAGCAAACCCACTCATAAAAGTATGAAAATTTTCCATGGATTAATAGATGTTGAATTATGACTGTAAAAAAAATTCAAGTTCAAAAGATGTTTAAAATGTGATATAGACTTAAAATATGTTTTCACATAAAATAATGTGATTTTTTACTTTACCGAGTGTTTTTATTTGTGGTACTCGGCAAAGTATAGGGTTTGCCGAGTGTCCGTTAGTGGCACTCGGCAAACCCAAAATTTCACCCCTGCCGTCATAATGGCGGCAGCAAAAAAATGGGTGGGGGATTTTTCGGCTTGTTTGCCGAGTGCCACCTACGTGGCACTCAGCAAAGTGTTGGAATTGCCGAGTGCTACGATATTTGCCGAGTGCATTTCATCGGGCACTAAAATATCGTAGCACTCGGCAAACGTTTGTTTTCCGGTAGTGGCACAGTGCATACATCAAAATACAAATAGGAAAAAACATGTTGTTAATAGTTTCATGATGAAAGATTCTCATGTGTCTGCATAATTGCTATTCACTGGATTTGTAGCATAATAAAGTTTATTAGACATGTTTTATATATTGGGCAGTTCTAAATCTCATTGTTTAGTACTTTAGTTTACAAACGAAATGTGTTATTCTACAATGTAACAAACCTCAAAGATCATTTGTAGGAATTTTGATGATACATCAAATGAGCTTAGCTATACGACGAAGTTTGGTCCTGTATTTTACTCCCGAGTTCTAGTCTTGCGCATGTCAGCATTTAGGTGATTTCACAAAGTAAAATACTTAGCACCTCCGATAGGAATCTTGCAATGGTGCTTAGAGAAAAAAACAGTTTTTTTTCAATAGATGCTTAGCGCTAAAAGACGCTGCTTACTTTAGCACCGGTTTTTAAAGGGTGCTAGTCAAAGTAGTTTAAGAAATATATGACCAGTCAAGTAGTTGTAGCAATAACTTAACAAATATATATAGCACTACTATATATTTTTGCATTGAGGCATAAGTTTCTTAAGAAAGGTGCTTAACTTTTTTCTCATCCTAAGCATCCATATTAACACTAAGCACAGGAGATGGCCTTATAATATAATATTGTTTATCACGCCACTCTTTTTTCAGAATATTTGCTATTAATTTAATAATATAATAAGTCGTATTTGACGTGAAACTTTATTTATTTATTTATTATTTGCTTCAAGTTCAAGACACATAGTTGAGTTGGAGTTATATATAACTTGATATACTAAACCAAAATTTAGTATGGTGTACTTGTGATATTTATTTCTATCATGAAATTATAATGATCAAATATCTTAATTTATAAATTGAATTGTAATGAATATAATAGTGTAATTGGATCTAGATAAATTGTCCATGAGAAAAATCATTTAAAGTTTTGCTAACGAAAAAATAAACCTACGTAGTTGACCAGAAGATAGTCATGTCATCTCACGCAAATTTAGATGATATAGCCAGCAAATTATTCTGAATCTCCTCGACGGCGGCTCCAGAAAAATTTGCCGGAGTGTTCATAATTTATATTTAAAATTTTTATAAGATCATAAACTGAAAATGTAATACGATTTTGTTTTTTTAAATATATCATAATATAGCAATAATATCTCATAACTTCATAAATCCGCTAAACTTCATAATTCTTAGAATTTAATTGGTGATAATAATGAATTAATTAGAAATCAATCAAGAAAATCTCCATAGCTAAAAAAAAAATCCAAAAACCATTCTTTTGTTAGTATGCAATTTTAGTGCAGAATGTGGATAAAATTATGAACAATAATTTATACTATCGTTATAAATATAAGAGCAATTAATGAACTTAAGCAACTCAAACCGCATACAAAGAATCAAGAAGTTCATCAAACTAACCAAACTTAACAAAATTGTTTTGTTTTTCACACGAGAACATAACTATTTTATTAATTCATATAAAACCATTATAATTAAGATCTTGAGAGCGAAATTTTGAGATAGTTAGGGCCCACTAGACTACTCCTCATCAGCCCAAGCTCCTCGTGTAATCTTATAGATGAGTAGTATTCTATCCACACTATACGTCCTCATCCACAAACCAAACAATCTCAAGAGCTAGGAACCAAACTATACGCCACCCAATGTTCGCAAGTCTCAATAGCAACCACACAGATCGATGCTTCAACATATTATTATTAGTATATTATGTTTTATTATGGATGGACTGATAGTGGCTTACAATGCATGCAGCAAATGAATAGATCGATCCACCGGCGGCATGCACTTTTACTCGCGCCGGTGAAGCACTCATGCAGTCATGCAAATGCATATTTACTGTAGTAGTTTCTTGTTGCTTGCATTGCTTGATAGTATTAATGTGTTATCCATCATCGTACATACATATGCGTTGAATAGTTTATGGATTCAAGACGACTTTGTCGTAGTAGCCGGCAGCGGAAGCTTCGCCGTCGAGCGGGAAGAAGAAGGGGTAGGTCTCGTAGCGCGCCATGCAGCTGCTGTAGAGGACGCGGCACCCGCGGCGGAAGCGACAGTAGTTGGGCATCTCCGCCACCGCCTGCGCCACGCACAGCCCGCAGTCCGGCGCGGTGATGTCCTTGGTGCACCACCCGAGCCCGTAGATGATCACCCCGCCCGCGAACCTCGCCGTCTCCCGCGCCAGCTCGCCGCTGCCCCCGTCGCCGGCCTCCGCCGCCACGCGCGCCATCAGCTTCCGCTGCGCCCGTTCGAACGCCTCCGGGTCGGTGGCGTTCTGGGTGTTGAGGAGGATGAGCGTGTAGCCGGTGTCGGGGAGGCCGAGGAAGTCGGCGTCGTCGTAGCGCATGAAGCAGTAATCGTACCAGACGCGGCCGTCCGCCTTGCCACGGCAAGCCGAGGCCAGCTGCCTGGCAGCGGCGGAGATGCAGAGTGCACAGTCGGAGGCCGGGATGTCGCCGCGGCACTGCGCGAGGCCCCAGATGGCGGAGTCTCCGCGGCCAGCGGTGGCCGTGGCGTCGAAGGCGGCGGAGGCCCGCGGGACGAGCTCCGAGAGCACCTGCCCGATGCTGGCCTGCGTCTGCGCGCTGCTTAAGTTCTTGGCGCAGTAGGTAGTCACCGGGTCCACGGCAGAGCTCGGCTGCGGCACCGCCGTCAGTATGAACAACGCCAGCAGAAGCAGCACAGCCACCGGTGGTAGCGGAGACGTTGATGGCGCCATCGCCAAGGATGGCTTGTTCGTGCGTGCCCTTGCTTGCTTACATATGGGCACGCTGCCTTGGTCCAAGCACTGCATGAAAATTGAATATTTTCGTCGGCAACATTAGCTTCTGTCGACATTTCCTCGAGCCTAAAACTGTGGGAAGAAGTTAAGTTAACTTCCGTTAGTTTTTTCTATAGCCTATGGAAATTAAATTAATTTCTATCAGCTACATAAAAAGCCAATAAAAATTAATGTGACCGATGGAAATTAGAGAAATATCCCCCGTTTTCCACGTTGTCCACGCCGCCACCTGCTAACTTCCATTGGCCAGACATGGTAGATTGAAGTTAATTAATTTCTGTCGACGATCGACGGAAATTAGCCATTTTCTGCTGATATGTCTCCGTCAGTCAAATACCGATGAAAACTAGTATTTTATCAATGAAAATTAGCTTCTTACGTTAACCTAAAGCCAACGACAGTTTGCTGGATTGTGAATAAGGTGCAGCTACCCATCGTTGACCAAACAATTGTAAGGCTCGTGCATGCGCATGCGGGTGATCGGTCCACTTGGAGATTTGATGCCCACGTGTCTCGTGTCAACATTAATCTGGAACAACTAATTAAAATGCGAGCAACCGATCTAGACTAGCTAATTAATGAGACGCCGTATTGGTCAAATCTTTCTGGTTGTGGAGAGACCATTAATTATTCTGCTTGCTTGCTTGGTGCGAGCCAGCGATTGATCCAGACATTTGTTAGGTCGTCGGTTTGACCATTAGCTTGTCGATCCGATCGGGCAGTCGGCCACTCACTCATGATCAAGTACTATCTCTCGCGTCTCAATGGATCGATCGATGAATGCAGCTGAAAATTGAAATAATCCCCGTCCACATCCGTAGATCGATGAGCAGTAGTTAATCCCTGTTTCATCTTCAATCTCAACATTTTTGTATCATATCATAGCGACATCACTGAGCTCTGAACAAAGGTAACAAGTAGTGATAGTTGTTTTGTTCAGACTTCAGAGAAGAGAACGCATTTCCTGCCTAGATGTCGCATCGTAAAATTGCTCTACTCAGGAGGCTAGGAGGTGTTCAACATGATAGCCCATAGGAATTCATATCGATGGGATGCGATGATATCCGGTTTTCATCGTGCGTCCTGGGGAAGTGCTGTGCATGATGCACATAGGCACCGTTTGTTTCAGTTGGGAATATAATAATCCAGTTGTTTTTTATAAGCCGAAACAAATAAAGTAATTTATTATGCTAGTTTATTATAATTTGAAGTACAAATTATAATAATTCAGAAAACTGGTGGAATCTAACATTTTTCTATAAGCTGGATTGTTATAATCTCGAGCATGATTATATTGGATGGGCAGATGTTAATTATTGCAACTAGATAGGCTACGGGTGTGTTTAGTTGTGTTATAGATAGTTAGATTTGTGTCGAATATGTGTACGGTTCAGTTATGACTGGACTTTGAGTTGTAATAGAGAATAGATAGAGTCTTAGTCTAACTCTGTACCTAGGGGCCATATATATAGATGGTCAACCCCTATGTAACCATAGAGATGACTCAAGTGGTCGGTTTGGGTGTGCAGCATTGCTGCAGTGTGCTCGGATGATGGCGTAAACAATGTTTATAGGGAGGAGCGCCCATAGTCATGTCCCAGAATTGTAGGTCATATGGACCGAACCATTATCAAAATATCGTGCTTCGGTGTTATCTCTTCGTTGTGATCTTCTCATGGCATCTCTGAAAGTTTCTTAGAGAGGGGTGAATAGGCAATATAAAAATTTCTTTACGGGAAAACAATGTTCTAGAAATTTGACTAATCGGAAGTTTCGATGGGATCTCGAAAGTCCCGATCTGTCGGAGATTTTAGAAACTTATGGTCGATCGTAAGTTCCGATGGATATCAGAAGTTTTGATCAGAAGTAGAAATCGACCAAATTGAAATTTTATTTTATGTAGAAAGTGTTTGAATGGAAATGTGTGCATGTATAGCAGGAACAACTTTTACATTAAGAGTTGTTCTAAAGCTAGGTCAAAAAATAGATCGGATAAAAATAAAGTTTGACTTAGTTAGAACCCTAGAAATAAGATGAACACAAGAGCACACGAGACAAACGATGTATTTTCTAGAGTTTGGATCCAACGATCCCACGTCCTCGTTGAGGGACCTCGATAGGCCGAGTCTCTTTCAACCCTTTCCTCACCAAGTCTTAGCCTTAGCTAACCCTGGATTTTCTCTTCGGTTCCTTGTCAAAGCCAAGGAAGATCTTTTACAAACTTCTCTGGGCAACCATAATCTCCTTGGTTGCTCGCGGAGTGACTCCTTGTCGTATAGGAGAAAAAAAATCCTCAAATAGTAACAAATGTGTTTAAATATTTTGCCAACTCAAATCTTTGTGCTCAGATATTTACAATAAAATCCAACAAAGTCAACCCACAAAAATCTCCTAAAAATGCAGCAACAAAAGCTCGAGAAGATTTCGATTGAGCTCTCAAGGTGAATCACAAATAATCGCTCTAGATCTGAGCTTGAACACTAGAGAGCTCGGGAGCTAGGGTTAGGGTTTGCAAGAGAGAGAGAGATTTGGAGTGCCACGGTATTGTTCAAAGTGGTTGGTGGGGGTTTATATAGTGTGCTCCCCAAAATCTGACTATTGAGGCATTTTTGGTCGCCCACCTTGGAAGTTTTGATGGAAAATAAATTCCAAACCAAGAGTTAAAATCGGAAGTTCTGATCCCATATTGGAAGTTCCGATGAAAATTTAATTCCAGACAGAGAGTTCAAATCAGAAGTTCCGATGGAAAATAAATTCCAAACAGAGCATTCAAATCAGAAGTTCTGATCCGTATCGGAAGTTCTAATGGAAAATAAACTCCAAACAGAGAGTTCAAATCGAAAGTTTTGATCCTAAATCAGAAGTTTTGATGGAAAAGAAATTCCAAACAAAGAGTCTAAATTGGAAGTTCCGATCCATATCGGAGGTTTTGATGGAAAATAAATTCCAAACATAGAGTTCAAATCAAAAGTTCCCATCCCAAATCGAAAGTTCCGATGGAAAATAAATTCCAAAGAGAGAGTTCAAATCAGAAGTTCTGATCCCAATTTGGAAGTTCGGATCAATAAAAAATTTAGAACTCACTTTGAACTTGTTCAAATAGTGTTCAAAAAAGTTTTTTATTTGAGAACAAATTTTTGTAACAAACCAAAACACATCTCTCTTAATAGTACGACAATCCTAGACTCAAGATAAAAAATAAAATGACAATTTTAACCTTTGAGCCTATTTGGACCAAATGGAGCTTTCTCTCTAAATTTCAATTGAAACCGTTTTTCTTGTGAAATATCTGTAATCATCTTAGCAACTTGGTTAGTAGCATTTGATCAATATTGTCATTAATACACCAAAATTAAATAGGGGTCTAGATGCACATTGATGCATTTTCATAACAAGTGGTATCGGAGCTAGATATTGGGAAGATCAGATGGGAGTCACGATGATGTTCCATATTTCGCTGGATTGCACGAGACACGGGATGATGGAGCATATCGATGATCGATGACTCGATTAGTGGGATTGAAGCACTTCAAGTAAGTAGCTCGATCTATCTAATGAGTTGCGATCAACTAGAATCAAACCAGACATGGAGAGATTAAGTTGATTGGTGGCTATGTTGTTGTTTGATGATGGGTCGGTCAGACGTGATACCCAGGAGATTGATGGTATGACAGGAAGTATTGTGGTGATGTCGAGACTTTAGCTCATATGATGTGATCAACGACTATTGTTAGGCTCAAGATGGAGTAAACAATGGTGATGGTGAAATCCATGGAGATTAATAGGAGTTTGGTTTGCAAAGGAGAATAAATCTGAAAAGGATTCAGACTTCGGCGGGTGTTGAGCACAGGCGCGAGGGCCTTGGTAGGCAAGGCGCATGGCACTCGTTGAGCGTCACGTGAGGTCATCCATGGGGGTAACGGATCCAGCGACGCGTTGTTCGGATGACGCTGGGTATGGAAGGCAGTGGGGTGCGTGTTCAGGCATCTGATGCGACGCGCGACGAGCACCGAGCAGCGCACAGATCGGTATGCCGCTGTGGGGCGCATGTGGCTGCACGTGTATGCGGGTGGTGACTACGGCGGGTAGGCATGGGTGCATAGATGCGTACGGGGCATTGCGCCTAGGTGTCAGTAGTAGCACGAAGGCATCCTTGTGGAGGGCGCGGCCCGGCATGGCCCGTAGCGCAGCCTGTCGGGATGGCACCGACCTAAGCGGCCAACAGCACGGCCTAGCTAATAGGTGTGGCCCAGCGCATCCCAACAGAGGGTGTGGCCCTCGGTGCGGCATGGTAGAGGCATCTAGGGGCGCCAAGTAGGCCAAGGGCAAGAGGAGGTCATGCAGGAGAATTTGAGTCAGATTCGAAAGCAAAGTTTTTTTCTTTTTGGAGTCTGACCAGAACTCATTTTTTCTCCGAATTTGATCCGAATTTTGCAAAACTTAGAGGCTTATTTCAGGTCTATAAATATAGACCAAGGGGAGGCCAAATTATGTAGATTCGAATCAGAAGAGCTTGATCAAAAATCAAAGCCTTCGATCAATAAGGGGTGGTTTTTTGAGCGCATGACAAGGGCACGTCTTGTGCAATCGACGTGAGGAGGTCACCAGAGGTTTGAAGAGTACAAAGGTGAAGCCCTTTGGAGGAGTTCTATGCTATGCCAAGGTGGTGCACGGCAGGGCTCGATGGTAGTCATAGATGGATCGACGAGGAGATACGTGGAGCTTGTATTAGCAATTTGATTGTGGCAACAAGTGATCTAATCGTGGATGGACGGATGGCATCGATGGCTCCCAAATTTGAGGTAATGAGGTTTGATGGGACTAGCAACTTTGGATTGTGGCAGATGAGGGTGAAGGATCTGTTGGCTCAACAGGGAATCTTGATGACTCTTACTGACAAGAAGCCGGAGAAGGTGGATGATGATAAGTGGGATGAGATGAAGGCACAAGCATCCGCGACTATCAGATTCCGCGTCTTTGTTTAGATCATGTATCTCATCAAGGAGGAAACGTCATCGACGAAAATTTGGGATAAGTTGGCTAGCCAGTTTATGTATAAGACATTATGTAACACCCCGAATTTTCATAGAAATAAAAATACCATTTATTATATTTTTCTGGAAATAATTAATTTTGAAATACCTCTAATACCCTTATAGGCTTAAATGAACTAGAACCTTGATGGAATATCCAAACCAGGGGCTAGAAAATTTTGTATATGATCCCAAGGCCAAGATATATTTTTGAGAATTTTTACAAATTTTTATCACCCATGGAAGTAGCCCAAATATTTTAAACTAATTTCAGTAATTAAATTTATTCAGAAAAGTATTTTAAACAGTAACGGGCCCCTCCCCCTCTTCTCCCTCCACCAGCTGGCCCAGCCCACTCCTCCCCATGCCTCGTACTGACAAGCAGGCCCCACTCGTCAGAGGCCCCCTCCCGTACGCCCGCGCCCGCTGACCGACTTGGCCCCACCTATCGGCGCCATCACCCCCGCACGCCTTGGCCCACCCGTCAGCCGCCACGCTCGTACGCCCGCGCCCGCTGACCGCCTTAGCCCACCTGTCAGATCCATCATCTCCACGAGATCCACCCTCAAATCCCCCCTCCTCGCCGGCCAAAACCCTAACCTCGCCTCGGATCCGCTGCCCCCGACCCCCTCCCCCTCGAATTAAGCCCGACATTCAAACCCCCGCGCCCCGCCGACCGTTTCCCCCTTTATTTCACGCGTCGTCATCCCGGATCAAGCGCACGCATGCATGGAAAGAGCTCGCCCGCGTTGAACAGAGGTTTTACTCTCGGCCTTCCCCGATTGCGCCCCCTCTGCCCCCGCCAGTGCCTCTATTTAAACTCCCGGCCACCCCCTCGTCCAGCCCGCATGTCCTTTTGCCTTGAGAGCGAACAGAGCGCCCCCGACACCCTTTTTAACGCCACACCGCCGCCCCTACTCCAGTCGCCACTCGCCGTCGCCGGAGTCCCCCTCCGTCCTCGATGATCGCACCTCTGTGACCGCAGACGCCACCCTGACCTCGGCCACCACTTCAACGTCAACGAACCCCACCGGAACCCCACCGCCGACGAGGACTCGAGGAGCTTCATCGCCCCTCTACGTCGCCGGTCACCGTCCGCTCACCGTCGCCATCACCGCCGGTACCCTCGTGTTCCCCGTAGCCCACTCTTTCCGTTTTTAGCCCTAGTTAGGCCGGGTAGCCCTCGCCGTCGCCGAAATCGCTCGCCGTTGCACCGCCGAAGTCGAGGAAGATGGGTACTTTACCCCTCCCGACGCGTGCCATGTCGGATTCGGTCTTGGCCGCATGATCTTGATCCGGCGGCGTGGATTAATGCCCTTGCGAGGTTTAATCCCGAGCGTCTATCTGGTCAAAGGGGTATCGAGCGTCGTGGGCCGTTGATCGCCACTTAACGTCCCCGCCTCGCTTCTGAGCATTAGATCTGGATCCAACGGTCCAGGATAGGTCGGACCACGTGCAAAGTGAATGGGTTCATGGTGGATCCGGTTCACCATGGACCCGAGACCATTTTCTGTTTAAATAAAAATCCAGAAATTGTTTTAAACTTTGAAAATTCATATCTTGCTCATTTTAACTCCAAAAATTACCATTTCAATTCCAGAAAATGTATAATTTTATTCTCTACATGTTAATGCAATATAAACAGTAGGTTTATTTTGAGTATTTTATGTTTATTTAATAAAGTATTCAAATGCACTTTAGGATGAACCCAAAATTTGTTCATTTCCATTTTAGAAAAATTTATATTTTATTCTCTCCATATTAGTGCAATAGAACTACTAGGTTTACACTGAACTTCTTATTTTAAATTAGTTAGAAATTTAAAATACAATAGTTTACATTTTTATTCCTTTTTAGAAAGGCCATTATTCCATTAAAGTTCATTTAAATATTCATAAAATAAAATTTAGAAACTTAACAACTTTATTTTCCTTGGTTCAAACCAATCAAAACTTATATACCTGTTGTGTGATTTTTGGATTGTTTAATTGAATGTTACGTTTAATTTATTTATATTGAGAAGACTACGATGCCACCGAGGAGCCGGAATATTACCCAGAGGTTCCCCCGTCGCCTTTCGCTGAACAAGGCAAGTCACCAAAGCAATCTTTTGAGCATATTGAACCCATGTTTTATTAAACTACCAATAAAACACATAGGAGATACATGCATTAGTCAAATTAAAGCCTTACAATATATTTATTTAGATCCCCCAACCTTGATGTGCAACCCAAGCCATGCTCTCTAGCCTAAACTCCTTGTCACCATATTATTAGTACTATTAGCCAGTGTCCAATGTATCGATAAGATTGCTATAGGATTAAAAAATGAGTCGTAACGATTGGAATCTACTATATGATCCCCGTTATTCTTATCTCTGAAATTTTGTTGGTGATAGAGTTATGGTTATGAGTGTATGCATGGTGGGTTTCGGGTGGAAGCTAGGGCATTGGTCTATAGCACCCGGGGCACTATAAGGACTGGTCAGCAGGATCCATTGCAATACATTTCCGTACTAACCATAAGTCTAGTGGATAAGTCCTAACTAAGGTATGGAGTGTTCCAATTCGAGGCACCACTTGGAGATTGGTCAAGCATCACCTGCGGGTGGCTTGTACCGACGTGGCGCAAAAGGGGGTGCGACGTTAACCGTGATGCGGCCTGGCGCGCCGACAAAACCTAGAGGGGGTGATTATCACTTGGAGCATTTCATGCTGAGGTTTTGGCATGACTTCTCGTGGTATGGGCCATCTCATTACACTTTGGTGTTTGGGATGAGTGCGTGCCTTGTGGGTACATTGGTACACCTCTGATCAGAGTCTTAAATCTTTTCGAAAAGTCGAGCCCACGGTCAAAGGCGGGTTACGTGACATCCCACAGTTAGTTTACTCTTAATGTATGTGCATGATGACTTGGCAGGTAAGTACTGTTGTGCGAGGAGGGAAAACATACTCCTCAAGTTAGATGGTATTATGATGTTCATGTTTAATATTCCGCATGATTAGTTTTGACTACACTAAATGCAAAAACTGAAAAATGTACTTTTCCGCACTTTTAGCCATTATCCTTCCTTTGTTATTATTTTGCATTACTATTGCATTTGTGGTGGCTTGTTGAGTACTTTTGTACTTATACCCGTGGACAAACACTTCAGAGGCTGCATACTATGAGGAGGATGGTCTGGAGTAGCGACCCAGTCAAGAAGAAGATCCTGAAGAGGGCGTTCGTCATGCTTTTTATCGTTTATTTTATTTTTACTCTTATGTAATAATGTGGTCTGCGTACCACGAATGATTGCCATATGTACGTTGTCGCATGATGAACCTCTTGTATTATTGTTTTTCGTTGGAAATTCAATAATGTTCTGATTTATTAAATCGGGGCGCTACAAGATTGTATCAGAGCCGGCTTGACTATAGGAAGCCAAACAGACCAGCCTAGCACTTAGTTGGATAAAACCTATTTCATGAAAACCTACTTTATAACTTTGTTCCTTCCCTCACTTTTCTTCAACTTGTTGTTTTTGTAGATGCCGGTCTATCAAGTCCACAACCTCTGCCGCCACTTTCGACGTCGCGTGCCAACGCATCGCCCTCCAAGCCCTCATGGAGCTGAGGATGATCTACGATGATCGTCTTCAGAACTCGTCCTTCCGGCTTGTGCCGAAGCGCACTCCCGGTGTCCACCGCAGCATCTACATCGGAGTCCACTCCGATCGTGATCCGGTCATGGCCCAGCAGACACGTATTCTTCAGGCCATGGATGATCTCCATACCGAGGTCGTGCTTGACGCCGAAGAGCATCACGAGGCGGTCGAGTTCCTTCGTCAGGAGACGAATAGCTTGATCCAACAAAATGGCGAGCTGCAGCGTAAGATAATACAGTTGTAAAAGGACATAGCGGAGATGGCTCCCCTCGTTCCAAGGAGGAAGAAGCCCATCCGCGAGTCCGCCCCTCACCCCAAGAGGATCCCGCCACACCCCACGGCCACCGGACCATCCAGCTCCAGCACTCCTGCCTCGCGCCCCGCCATCGTCGCCGACCCCATCATCGAGAATTTTCTCGAGCCCACCGTCCCTCAAGACCCTCGTGGTTCTGAGAGTATGAAGACCGCCCCCGATGGCGAGTAGGCGCTATATTTCGATGATTGCTTCGAATAAATTTTGTGATTATGGTACCACCTGCAACGGCTTGTGTTGTGGGTGGATTAAATAAGAACATTAATGTAATGAACATTCTTTACCACTTCTATATATATATGAGCCCCTCTTGGCTATCTTTGGTTAAAATTGGTTTTAAAGCTTTTCTCTCATGACTAAGAATTTTGTGTGCTCAGAAGATGGCCGATAACTAGAACGCCGGGTCCAACAACCGAGAAGGGGCAAGTAACGGTCTGCCCGGAAGTGTTGTGCCCAACTGGGGCGCAACGGGGCAACGTCAGACTGGGCCACCCTCCGCCAACCATCCTACCTTGGCGGAGATGATGGCGAATCAGAACCAGCTGATCACCGCCCTCCTCACCCAGATGCAGCACCAACAGGCACAGTTGGACCGGCTGCAACAACAGAACGTGGATCCCGCCCCTCGTGCACCAGCCCCTGCACCCGCGCCTCAACTCTCGGAGTTCTTACGCGTACGACCCCCTATCTTCTCCAGCACGACCAACCCCATGGAGGCCGGAGATTGGCTTCGGACCATCGGGAAGAAGTTGGACCTTCTCCCCTGCACCGACCGGGAGAGAGTGGCGTTCGCCACTCATCAGCTCCAGGGTCCCGCCACAGAATGGTGGGACAACTATCGTGAGTCCCAGCCGGAGGACCACGTGGTGACTTGGGTGGAGTTCACCATCGCCTTCCGTGCCGCTCACGTCCCCACTGGAGTCATCGCGGTCAAGCAGCAGGAGTTACGTGACATACAGCAAGGAAGCCAGACCATCATGGAGTATCTCCATGAATTCAACCGTCTGGCCCGCTACGCGCCGGAAGAGGTGTGAACCGACGCCCTCCGCCAGGCCAAGTTCCTCCGGGGACTTAAGGATGAGCTATCCATTCAGCTCATCGCCACCGACTACGCCGACTTTCAATGGTTGGTGAATAAAGCGCTCATCCAAGAGACCGAGCAAAATAAGTTGGACCTCAAGAAGAGGAAGAGGATTGCGTTCAAGCATCATCAGGCGAACCCTCAGAGACCCCGCTTTGTCCCTCCGCCGCCGGCACCCGCTTACCATCCTCGGCCCGTCTATAGGCCGCCTCACGCCGCCAGTGGATCCAACGCCGGACATCCCCGCCCCGCTCCACTAGCTCCGGCCACTCAACCGACGCCCACCGCCAAGGACCCAATCATGAGGGACCGCCATGGAAAGCCGGATGTCTGCTTCAACTATCGGAAGGAAGGGCACTACTCACACCAGTGTCCTCACCCCAAGCAGCCCCAAGGCGTGGCGCCCAACTAGGCCGTTCGTGCCGGCGTCAACCACATCAGCACGGAGGAAGCTCAGGAAGCTCCTGAAGTCGCACTCGATATGTTCACCACAAATTCCATACCTACTATAGTACTGTTTGACTCTGGAGCAACACACTCCTTCATCTCGGAGGCCTTTGTGAAAACAAATAACTTGGAAGTACTCCCTCTACTCGCCCCATGGTGATTGCCACCCCCAGCAAGAAAACCTTAGCTAACCTGTTCAGCCCTAAGGTAAGGATAGAGATCCAAGGAGTATTATTCTGGGTCGAGCCAGTCCTCATCGAGTGCACCGGACTCGACCTCATCCTAGGGATGGACTGGTTGATGAAGCACAAGGGAGTGATCGACTGCGCCAGCAAGTCCGTAACTGTGACCAACCCCGAAGGCGAAGCCGTCACTTTTCGGATGACCAACCGTGGACCTCGCGAGGTGTCCCTTCACTCGCTGGCCCTAGAGGAAGTACCCGTGGTCAAGGAATACATGGACGTCTTCCCGGAAGACCTACCAGAAATGCCTCCCAAGCAGGACATCAAATTCAGAATCGAATTTGTCCCCGGGACCACCCTAATCTCCAAGCGCCCATACCGGATGGCCGCCAATGAACTAGCCAAAGTCAAGAGCAATATTGAAGACCTAGAACAAAAAGAATATATCTGACTAAGTACCTCACCCTAGGGTGCACCGGTTATGTTCGCTATGAAGAAGGACAAGACAAAAAGGATGTGCGTGGACTATAGAGCCCTGAACGACGTGACCATCAAGAACAAATACCCACTGCCTCGAATCGATGACCTATTCGATCAGCTAAAAGGATCCTCGGTGTTCTCCAAGATCGACCTCAGGTCAGGTTATCATCAATTGAGGATTAGAGAAAAAGACGTCCCCAAGACTGCCTTCACCTCCTGCTACGGACTTTACGAGTATACTGTGATGTCGTTCGGACTCACGAATGCCCCGACCTTCTTCATGAACATGATGAACAATGTATTCATGGAGTTCTTAGATAAGTTCATCGTGGTATTCATCGATGATATCCTCATCTACTCCAAGACCAAGGAAGAACATGAGACCCACCTCCGTCTTACCCTCGGAAAGCTAATGGAACAACAATTGTACGCCAAATACAACAAGTGCGAGTTTTGGTCATCTAAGGTGAAGTTCCTCGGTCATGTCATATCTGCCGGAGGGATAGTTGTGGACCCAACCACCGTGGAAGCAGTGACCAATTGGCTACAACCCACGAACGTGACCGAGATCTGGAGTTTTCTTGGGTTGGCCGGATATTACCATCGATTCATCGAGAATTTCTCGAAGATAGACAAGCCCATGACCAGACTGTTGCAGAAGGAAGTAAGGTTTGAATGGACTCCAAATTGTGAAGAATGCTTCCAGAACCTTAAGAAAAAGCTCGTGTCTGCCCCAATTCTAACCCTGCCAGACATCCAGAAGGACTTCCACATCTACTGCGATGCCTCTCGCCAAGGGTCAGGGTGTGTCTTGATGAAAGATGGGAAGGTTATATCTTACGCCTCTCATCAGTTGAGGCCACATGAGCTAAATTACCCGACCCACGACCTGGAATTAGCAGTCGTGGTTCATGCCTTGAAGATATGGAGACATTACCTTGTGGGTAATCGGTGTGAGGTCTTCACCGACCACAAGAGCCTCAAGTACATATTCACCCAACCGGACCTGAACCTCAGACAAAGAAGGTGGTTGGAGTTGATCAAAGATTATGACTTGGGCATCCACTATCATCCAGGTAAGGCAAACGTGGTGGCAGACGCCCTAAGTCGAAAAGGGTATTGCAATGCCATCATGGTGCAAGACCAGGCCCCATTTCTATATAAGGAGATGGAAAGGTTAAACCTAGGGATCACCACCATAGCATATATCGCTGCCCTAGAAACCTGACCTGTATTAATGGATTAGATCCATGAGACACAGAAGGAAGACCCGGACATCTTGGAGATCCAGCAGAACATGAGGAAAGGTAAAGCCCCAGGATTCTCCGAGGATGAGAATGGTACCGTCTGGTTTGGAAACCGGATATGCGTGCCCGACAAGCCAGAGTTGAAGGCCTTCATCCTTCAAGAAGCCCACGATACTCTATACTCCATCCATCCCGGGAGTACAAAGATGTATCAAGACCTAAAGGAAAAATATTGGTGGGTCAGTATGAAGAGGGAAATAGCTGAGTATGTGGCCAAGTGCGACACATGCCAGTGAGTCAAGGCGGAGCATCAGAGACCTACCGGATTGTTACAACCCCTCAAGGTCCCCGAATGGAAGTGGGAAGAAATAGGAATGGACTTCATCACGGGACTACTCAGGACCCAAGTTGGTCATGATTCTATCTGGGTGATCGTCGACCGACTCACCAAGGTGGCTCACTTCATTCCCATCAAGACAACTTATACTGTCACAAAGTTGGCTGAGTTGTACATGACCCAGATTGTGTGCCTGCACGAAGTTCCAAAGAAGATTGTATCTGACCGAGGGAGTCAGTTTACCTCCAATTTTTGGAAGAAACTTCAAGAAGAGCTCGACACCCGGCTGAACTTCAGCACCGCCTATCATCCACAAACCGATGGTCAAACCGAAAGGGTCAACCAGGTGTTGGAGGATATGCTTAGAGCTTGCGCTATATACTTTGACGGAATGTGGGATAAGAACTTGCCTTATGCGGAGTTCTCCTACAACAACAGCTACCAAGTTAGCTTGTAGATGTCCCCGTTTGAAGCACTTTATGGGCGTAAGTGCAGAACGTCGTTACTCTGGGATCAGACCGGAGAGTCGCAGCTATTCGGGACAGATATATTGCGAGAAGCCGAAGAGAAAGTCAATATCATTAGGGACAGATTGAAGATAGCCCAGTCCCGACAAAAGAGCTATGCCGATAACCGATGGAGAGACCTAACCTTTGAGGAGGGCGACTATGTCTATCTCCGAGTCATTCCCCTTCGTGGTACCCAAAGGTTCAACATGAGAGGCAAATTAGCACCCCGCTATGTCGGACCCTTTCAGATCCTCCGACGGCAAGGAGAAGTGGCATATCAGTTGGGACTACCTCCATCTTTGGCAAGAGTCCATAATGTGTTCCACGTTTCTCAGCTGAAGAAGTGTCTCCGTGTGCCCACCGAACAGGCCGACCTCCAACAGCTCAATGTCCAAGAATACTTGACCTATATTGAGAAACCCGTCCGGATTCTAGAAGTTAAGGAAAGAGTGACTAGAAGCCATGTGGTTCATTTCTGCAAGGTTCAGTGGGACAACCACCCCATTGAAGAAGCCACATGGGAAAAAAAGATAAGTTAAAAGCCCAATAACCCGAGCTATTCGAGTAGCATTCCAATCTCGAGAATAAGATTCTTTGTAAGGGCGATAGGTTTGTAACACCCCAAATTTTCAGAGAAATAAAAATAACATTTATTATATTTTTCTAGAAATAATTAATTTTGAAATACCTCTAATACCCTTATAGGCTTAAGTGAACTAGAACCTTGATGGAATATCCAAACCAAGGGCTAGAAAATTTTGTATATGATCCCAAGGACAAGATATATTTTTGAGAATTTTTATAAACTTTTATCACTCTTGGAAGTAGCCCAAATATTTTAAACTAATTTAAGCAATTAAATTTATTCAGAAAGTATTTTAAACAGTAACGGGCCCCCTCTGTCACGCCCCGATTTAATAAATCAGGACCTTTATTGAAATTCCATAGAAAATCAATAAACCAAGACGTTCATCATGCGACCACGTACAAATACGAGCAATCATTCACGGTTCGTAGACCGTATTAATACAAAAGTGAATAAAGATGAAGAGAAACTAATAAAACAAAGGGTCCTAGATGAACGCCTCCTTCCAGTCTCGCCTTGACTGGGTCGCTACTCTAGACCTTCATCATCCTCGTAGTAGACGGGCTCTGATGGTGTAAGTCAACGGGGTGAGTACAGATGTACTCAGCAAGCCACCGAATGCAAATATCATGCAAGATAATAACAAGGGGGATAGTGGCTAATTTTGCGGAAAAGCATAATTGTAAAGCAATTAAATGTGAGCAAGTTATTAGTACTGAAATGTAAACATGTGTATGCATCATCATCTTCTAACTCGGGGAGTATGTTTTACCTACTCGCACAACAGTCCTTACATGCCATGAATAACTCAATCATTCAAACAGTAGTAAACTAACTGCGAGTAGTCACACAACCCGCCCTTGACCGTGGGCTCGGCTTTTCGAAAAGATTAAATTACTCTGATCAGAGATGTACCACTGTACCCACAAGGCACGCACTCATCACTTACACCAAAGTGTAACGAGATGACCCATTCCACGGGAACTCGTGCCAAAACCTTCTGTATGGTTCGCCTCGACTCAACAGCACCCTCTTATAGGTTTCATATGGTGTCCCAACGCGTCGGAGTCCCACCATACTCCCCCTTGAGCCTCGTCGGTACAAGTCGCCCGCAGGCTTGCCCCTTGCCCCTTCCACTATGGTGCATCGAGTCGGAGTATTCCATACTTCCAGTTATGACTTACCCATTAGACTTGTGGTTGGTACGGAAGTGCTTTGCAACAGATCCCGCAGACCGGTCCTTATAGTGCCCCGGGTGCGACCAACCAGTTTCCGAGCTTGCACCCAGAACCCACCATACTTATAACTTAGCCAACTCCAACAGAGTCCAGAGACGAGAATAACGGGGAATTTCATATATCAGAATCCAGCTATCTACGACTCATTCTTTATATCCTATAGTAGTTGTGCCGGTACATTGGGCACTAGCTAATATAATATAGTAGAGTGACAAGGAGTTAAGGCTCAATAAGCATGGCTTGGGTTTGCACACAAGGACGGGGATCTAAATAATATAAGTGCAGGGCTTGATATTTGACTAATGCAATATTATCCTATGTGTTATAGCGATAATTTATTAAAACATGGGCTCAATGATGATCAATTGTTTCCACAAGAGGGGTCGATGACTTGCCTTGCTCAGCAAAGGGTGAAGGTGGAACCTCGGGATAGAACTCCGGATCTTCGACGACGTCGTAGTCTTCTCGATACGGAAAAGTAAATAAAACATTCAATAAACAATCCAAAACAAATCAACCATACTAACATACATGTTTTTTGTTGGATTAAGTAAGGGAGATAGAGTCTTAAAGTTTAGGGAATTGTTACTTAAATATTTAGGATTGATTTCTAATGAGAGTTCTGAATTTTATGACTTGATGTAATTATTTTTCCTAGGGGTTTTTATTTTCCCTTTTTAGAGATGAACTAAAAAGGTATATAATAACATTATTATTGTAAAAAATAGTGAACTCAAGTTGTTAGGTTTTCTAAAGTTATTATATAAGTTGTCATGACATTTTTATAAAGCGGCTAACTTTTATTATATGAATTACTTAATTATCCTACAAGGGCTTTTGTAATATTAATTAATAGATTAAAGTGGGCAAAGTGAACATGCTATTTTTGTTGCATTAAAACAGTGGAATAAAGTCATTAAGTCCTCTGAATTTATTATATAATTTTTCATGATATTTTTGTAAAGTGTTGTATTTTTATTATATGAGTTAATCATTTATTTTAAAGGGCTTTGGAAATGTTATTTAATAAAATGAAATGGGCAAAATGAATCATTATATTTTTATTGGCTTAAAAACCGTGTAATGGAGTCAATATGTCATCTGAAATTAATATATAAAATTTTAAGAGTTTTTCTGAATTATCTAAATGAAATAATAATTAAATCCTAAAGGGGTCTTTTCTTGATTATTTAATAAGAATAGTTTGTGCCAACTAAACATATTATTTTTATTGCATAAGAGTGTAGAGGATGACAAGACAAATTTTCCAGAATTAAAATGGTGAAATTTGGAGTTAATTTGAGCAAGATATGAATTTTGGAAGTTTAAACTATTTTCTGAATTTTATTTTAAACCAGAAATCAGGCGTGGGTCCACGGTGAGCCAGGTCCACCATGGACCCGCGCACTGTGCGCGTCGGCTGATCGGATCTGGACCGTCTGATCCAGATCGGGCGTCCCGAAAAGAGGCGGGGTTTTTAAGTTATAGTGGACGGCCCAGATGGGTCCGTACCGCTTTGACTGGACCAATGTCCAGGATTAAACCCCTCTGAGGGTTTAATCTGGACCGCCCAGATCAGATCGGAGGGCTCCGAGTCCATCCAACACGGCATGGCTGGAAGGGGTAAAAATACCCCCGTCTTCTCCAGCTCTGGCGACACGACGGCGGGGGATACCGGCGACGTCGTCGGCTAACCGGTCAGGCTAATGTCAAAAATGGAAAGAGGAGGCTGTGAGGAGCTTAGGCGTACCGATGGTGATGGAAAGAGGGGACCGGCGACGACCGGCGACGAGGAGAGGGCGGCGGGGTCCTTCGGGATCGACGGCGGCGGCGAGATCCTACGGTCTTCACGGCCAACCGATGCGTGACCGGAGTAGAGGGCAGGGAGGCGGTCCTATCGGTGGCGACGGCGAGGGCCGCAGTGGCTTGGAGCGTCGGCGAGGGCTTGCCGGAGGGGAAAACAGGGGAAAACCCCCAGAAAGGGGTGGCGGCCTTCGGTATTGCGAGATCTTGGGCTTAGGCGTCTTGGCGGAGTGCGGCGAGGGCGGGGCTTAAATAGAGGGAAGCCAGTGGTATGAAAGGAAGCCGGAGGGAGGGAAACCCGATGGGTTTCCATGGGCACTCCGGTGAGCTTCCAAAAGCTCGGGTACTAGCCATCCAGGCCGATAACGCGTGAGCTAAAGGGGGAATGAGATCGCCGATGAGAGGGGAAAGTAAATCCGGGGCCGGTTCGGTGAGATATGGCGGCTGGCGGCTAAATTCGGAAGGGGGTGCGCCGGTTATGGAAGGGTATCCCCCTTCCTTCGGGGAAGAAGGATATGACAGGTGGGTCCCACCTGTCATAGTTCGGAGGAAGGGGGTCGGCTGACTTGGTGGGCCAGGCATGGCAGGGAGAGGGAGGGAGTGTGAGCGGCTGCCAGGTGGGACCGAACGGTGTGGCGCGCGGGAGAGGAGAGAGGGCCTGACAAGCGGGCCCGACGTGGCAGCGGGAGAGAGGGGGCGCGGGAGAGGCTAGCGAGTGGGGCCGGCTGGCGCGAGCGGGCGGGGAGCGAGGGAGGGCGCGCCGACAGGTGGGTCCTACCTGTCGGTGGGCGCGGGCGGACTGGGCTGGGCCGAAAGGCCTCAGAGGGGGAAAACAGGGTTGCGGCCCAATAACAATTAAAATCATTTTTCTGTTTAAAATAATTCCAGAAAATTAATTATTTGATTAAGGCTTGTAGCACTGTTGCTAAAATTTTGTAAAAATTCTCAAAAATATTTCTTGGCCTCTAGATTCCACCATAAATTTTTCAGCTACAGATTTGAAATATTTCTTCCTGATTTGCTTTAATTGAGTTCTTTTAGCCTTTTCTTTAATTAAATAAATTATTTTATTCCAGAAAATTTATTTCCCTCTTTTTTATTTTATTTTAATTCTAAGGCTGTTACAATCCTATCCCCCTTACAAAGAATCTCGTCCTCGAGATTCGAAGCGAACCTCGGGAAAACTAAGGGACGGGGTTCTACTGGTGCTCCGGATTAGGAGATGGTGTTACATCAGAAATAGGCAAAGTGACCTCCGGACCTGGGTTGGTCGAGATCAAATTGGGAGTGTCTTTGGTTGTATCTGGGTTCTCTTCGTGGTGAACTAGGGTATGTCCCTCTGGGTTTGGAACGGAGGATGGCGCCTGATTGGGGTAGGAGCATTGGTAGGAGTAGTGGCCTTCTTGGCGACAGTTGAAGCACACTATTGGGTTTCCGTTCCTGTCCCTCTTGTATCCGGTAGCTTGCGCTGGTGTCCTTCTGGCTGGCGGTGCTTGGGGTGTGATGCCTGTGCTTGGTCCTCCCAGGGTGGTTCGTGGCTTGGCAAGGGTTTGGGCTTGAGGTGGAATCACTCTTGTTTCCGGCATAATTGCTTTGTTCACCAATCTCTGAAAGTTGCGAAGTCCCCGTAGATTAACTAAAGGGAGAGCTCGTGTTGGTGTTGTTGGAGACAGAACAACTGTGCCTGCTGCTCTTGCATCTGTTTTTGTTGTTGTTGCATCTGGGTAAGCAGCGTGGCGATTAGTTGGTTTTGTTTTGCCATCATCTCCGCTAGTGTGGGATGATAGGCAACGGGGGTCTGCTGTTGTCCAGCTGCACCCCACTGAGGCAGATTGCCTGAGGTGTTTCCGTCGCGTGGGGCTTCTGATCCTTGGTCGTTGGCCATCCTGAAGTTGAAGGGTTCAAAAAGAAGGTGCCAATAGTTAAGGGGGAATTGTTACTGATTTTATTGGCCAAGATGAATAGTTTGACCTAGATGCTTACATATTTTATTTTAGTCCCTTATTAACTTTCACACTCATGCCTTATATTATTTTTAATATAAATGATTTATCATGTATTTTATTCACACAACATTCATATTGTAATATATTTTATTAATTAGTTTTAGAGGTTTAAGATGAAGTGATGTTGATTATATCTTATTGAATTCCTTGGTACCAAAGTTCCGGAAAATTTTTGGAACGCAATTTAATGCTTAGGAGAATTTTTAGGAAAATACTCTAGCTAATTGAAATTTTTAGGCTTGTATTTTAGCTTTCCTCTTTCATGATTTATACTGAATCATTTTCTTGCAGTTCATTTATTAATTACTTTATTTTTATTTTTAACGCCTGACGAAAATCAAGGCGTTACAATCCTAACCTCCTTAACAAGAATCTCGTCCTGAGATTCGGAAAGGCTAGAAATAGAAAGCCATGGATATGCTTCAGCTATGAATCACTTCTTTATACTAGAGGCTTTAACCCTACATTTTCATAGATTGGGCTTGGCTAAGTTAGGGATTTCTTAACAACGTGTCTTGACTTCATGATTGGAGTTGATCTTGCAGAACGGCGACGAGCGAATTATGTTGAGTTGAAACTAGAGGTATATTTTCTCCTTCAGATTGGGATTAGGACCTAATAGGTATAGGAGGGAAGAGGGAAGTGATATTAAGCTTTATTTCAAAATGTATCGTTCTTGCGATTACATTTATTGTCTTTTATTTAATTCTTCACTCATGCCTTATATTTGACATGAGTGGCATTACAAACAAGGAAAAGAAAACAATCAATCGTAAATACTACGTCTATGGCAGCTCAGGGGATGGCTCGATCACGGGCTCGATGGAGGCGGTCGGTGCAGGGGGGTGGAGCTGGATGGTCCGGCTGGAGGTGCGCTGCGAGAAATCCTCTTGGGCTTCACTGTGGGAAACCGAAGCGATTTCCGCTTGCGAGGCGGAAGAGGGGCGATCTCCTCGAGATCCTTTTTTAGTTCCTTGAGCTGCTGACGGAGCTGGGTGTTGACTATGGCGCCTTGGCGTAGAAGCTCGTTCTGACGCCTCAACTCCTCTACCTCGAGAGTTAGCTGGGGGTTCTGCTGGAGTTGTCGACGGAGCTCAGCATTCTCGCGGTTCAGGTTCTCCGACGAGTGGCGGTAGAAGTCAATGGTGTCGTGTTGGCAATCTGCGTCGAGGACGGCCTCCGTGTGAAGGTTGTCCATAGCCTCCAAGAGTCTCATGGTGCGGGCGATTGCGGAGTTGTTCTGAGGGAGGGAGCTGACGTACATGCTGTGGTGACTCCCCGATGTGCGCATAGGCAGGAAGCGGTAGACGGTGTCGCGGAGGTGACAGTCATAGACCAGACGAAGCTCGGCGAGGGCCTGAAGTGCGGCGCGCTGGCTGGCTACCACGAATGAGGGTCCTCCAACTCCATGGGTGTAGAAGGGAGGCTGTGTGGGGGGAGGAGTGGATGACAACCGTGACCTCGCAGTAGCTCTTGCTCGCATCGGGAAAGATCCCGTGGAACGCGGGCTCATGGGAGAATCCCAAGAAGTCGACGAGCACGCGAAGCTCGCGGATGAATCCGGCCTCATCACGAAGAGTCCCGCTCATGGTATGGACCGACATCTACAAAAGAGAAGATTTTTGTGAAAATCTCGGAAGATGAGAGGTTAAGTAATTTTGTAAGAAAGTAGGGTTTATATAAGTCCTAGGGTCAGGTCTGTTTGGCTTCCTATAGTCAAGTCGGCTCTGATACCATCTTGTCACGCCCCGATTTAATAAATCAGGACCTTTATTGAAATTCCATAGAAAATCAATAAACCAAGACGTTCATCATGCGACCACGTACAAATACGAGCAATCATTCACGGCTCGTAGACCGTATTAATACAAAAGTGAATAAAGATGAAGAGAAACTAATAAAACAAAGGGTCCTAGATGAACGCCTCCTTCCAGTCTCGCCTTGACTGGGTCGCTACTCCAGACATTCATCCTCCTCGTAGTAGACGGGCTCTGATGGTGTAAGTCAATGGGGTGAGTACAAATATACTCAGCAAGCCACCGAATGCAAATATCATGCAAGATAATAACAAGGGGGATAGTGGCTAATTTTGCGGAAAAGCATAATTGTAAAGCAATTAAATGTGAGCAAGTTATTAGTACTGAAATGTAAACATGTGTATGCATCATCATATTCTAACTCGGGGAGTACGTTTTACCTCCTCGCACAACAGTCCTTACATGCCATGAATAACTCAATCATTCAAACAGTAGTAAACTAACTGCGAGTAGTCACACAACCCGCCCTTGACCGTGGGCTCGGCTTTTCGAAAAGATTAAATTACTCTGATCAGATATGTACCACTGTACCCACAAGGCACACACTCATCACTTACACCAAAGTGTAACGAGATGACCCATTCCACGGGAACTCGTGCCAAAACCTTCTGTATGGTTCGCCTCGACTCAACAGCACCCTCTTATAGGTTTCATATGGTGTCCCGACGCGTCGGAGCCCCACCATACCCCCCCTTGAGCCTCGTCGGTACAAGTCGCCCGCAGGCTTGCCCCTTTCCCCCTCCACTATGGTGCATCGAGTCGGAGTATTCCATACTTCCAGTTAGGACTTACCCATTAGACTTGTGGTTGGTACGGAAGTGCTTTGCAACAGATCCCGCAGACCGGTCCTTATAGTGCCCCGGGTGCGACCAACCAGTTTCCGAGCTTGCACCCGGAACCCACCATACTTATAACTTAGCCAACTCCAACAGAGTCCAGAGACGAGAATAACGGGGAATTTCATATATCAGAATCCAGCTATCTACGACTCATTCTTTATATCCTATAGCAGTTGTGCCGGTACATTGGGCACTAGCTAATATAATATAGTAGAGTGACAAGGAGTTAAGGCTCAATAAGCATGGCTTGAGTTTGCACACAAGGACGGGGATCTAAATAATATAAGTGTAGGGCTTGATATTTGACTAATGCAATATTATCCTATGTGTTATAGCGATAATTTATTAAAACATGGGCTCAATGATGATCAACTGTTTCCACAAGAGGGGTCGATGACTTGCCTTGCTCAGCAAAGGGTGAAGGTGGAACCTCGGGATAGAACTCCGGATCTTCGACGACGTCGTAGTCTTCTCGATACGGAAAAGTAAATAAAGCATTCAATAAACAATCCAAAACAAATCAACCATACTAAAATACATGTTTTTGTTGGATTAAGTAAGGGAGATAGAGTCTTAAAGTTTTGGGAATTGTTACTTAAATATTTAGGATTGATTTCTAATGAGAGTTCTGAATTTTATGACTTGATGTAATTATTTTTCCTAGGGGTTTTTATTTTCCCTTTTTAGAGATGAACTAAAAAGGTATATAATAACATTATTATTGTAAAAAATAGTGAACTTAAGTTGTTAGGTTTTCTAAAGTTATTATATAAGTTGTCATGACATTTTTATAAAGCGTTTAACTTTTATTATATGAATTACTTAATTATCCTACAAGGGCTTTTTTAATATTAATTAATAGATTAAAGTGGGCAAAGTGAACATGCTATTTTTGTTGCAGCGGGCCCGGCGTGGCAGCGGGAGAGAGGGGGCGCGGGAGAGGCTGGCGAGTGGGGCCGGCTGGCGCGAGCGGGCGGGGATCGAGGGAGGACGCGTCGACAGGTGGGTCCCGCCTATCGGTGGGCGCGGCCGGACTGGGCTGGGCCGAAAGGCCTCAGAGGGGGAAAATAGGGTTGCGGCCCAATAACAATTAAAATCATTTTTCTATTTAAAATAATTCTAGAAAATTAATTATTTGATTAAGGCTTGTAGCACTGTTGCTAAAATTTTGTAAAAATTCTAAAAAATATGTCTTGGCCTCTAGATTCCACCATAAATGTTTCAGCTACAGATTTGAAATATTTCTTCCTGATTTGCTTTAATTGAGTTCTTTTAGCCTTTTCTTTAATTAAATAAATTATTTTATTCCAGAAAATTTATTTCCCTATTTTTTATTTTATTTTAATTATGAGGCTGTTACACCCTCCCCCTCTTCTCCCTCCACCAGTCGGCCCAGCCCACTCCTCCCCACGCCTCGTATTGACAAGCAGGCCCCACTCGTCAGAGGCCCCCGCCCGTACGCCCGCGGCCGCTGACCGGCTTGGCCCCACCTATCGGCGCCATCACCCCCGCACGCCTTGGCCCACCCATCAGCCGCCATGCCCGTACGCCCGCGCCCGCTGACCGCATTGGCCCACCTATCGGATCCGTCGTCTTCGCGAGATCTGCCCCCAAATCCCCCCCTCGCCGACCGAAACCCTAACCTCGCCTTGGATCCGCTGCCCCCTCCCCCCTCCCCCCCCCCGAATTAAGCCCAACATTCCAACACCCGCGCCCCGCTGACCATTTCCCCCTTTATTTCACGCGTCGTCGTCCCGGATCAAGCGCACACATGCACGGAAAGAGCTCGCCGGTATTAAAGAGAGGTTTTACTCTCGGCCTCCCCCGATTGCACCCCCTCTGCCCCCGTCGGTGCCTCTATTTAAACTCCCGACCACCCCCTCGTCCAGCCCGCACGTCCTTTTGCCTTGAGAGCGAACAGAGCGCCCGTGACACCCTTTTTAACACCACACCGCTGCCCCTACTCCAATCACCGCTCGCCGTCGCCGGAGTCCCCCTCCGTCCTCGACGATTGCACCTCTGTGACCGCAGGCGCCACCCTGACCTCGGCCACCACTTCAACGTCGACGATCCCCGTCGGAACCCCACCGCCGACGAGGACCCGAGGAGCTTCATCGCCCCTCTACGTCGTCGGTCGCCGTCCGCTCGTCGTCGCCATCACCGCCGGTACCCTCGTGTTCCCTGTAGCCCCCTCTTTCTGTTTTTAGCCCTAGTTAGGCCAGGTAGCCCTCGCCGTCACCGGAATCACTCGTCGTCGCACCGTAGGAGTCGAGGAAGCTGGGTACTTTACCCCTCCCGACGCGTGCCATGCCGGATTCTGTCCTGGCCGCACGATCTTGATCCGATGGCGTGGATTAATGCCCTTGCGAGGTTTAATCCCGAGCGTCCATCTGGTCAAAGGGGTATCAAGCGTCATGGGCCGTTGATCTCCACTTAACGTCCCCACCTCGCTTCCGAGCGTTAGATCTGGATCCAATGGTCCAGGATGGGTCAGACCACGCGCACAGTGCACGGGTTCACGGTGGATCCGGTTCACCGTGGACCCGAGACCATTTTCTGTTTAAATAAAAATCCAGAAATTGTTTTAAACTTTGAAAATCCATATCTTGCTCATTTTAACTCCAAAATTTACCATTTCAATTCCAGAAAATGTATAATTTTATTCTCTACATGTTAATGCAATATAAACAGTAGGTTTATTTTGAGTATTTTATGTTTATTTAATAAAGTATTCAAATGCACTTTAGGATGAACCCAAAATTCGTACATTTTTATTCCTTTTTAGAAAGGCCATTATTCCATTAAAGTTCATTTAAATATTCATAAAATAAAATTTAGAAACTTAACAACTTTATTTTCCTTGGTTCAAGCCAATCAAAACTTATATACCTGTTGTGTGATTTTTGGATTGTTTAGTTGAATGTTACGTTTAATTTATTTATATCGAGAAGACTACGACGCCACCGAGGAGTCAGAATATTACCCAGAGGTTCCCCTGTCGCCTTTCGCTGAACAAGGCAAGTCACCAAACCAATCTTTTGAGCATATTGAACCCATGTTTTATTAAACTATCGCTAAAACACATAGGATATACATGCATTAGTCAAATGAAAGCCTTACAATATATTTATTTAGATCCCCTGACCTTGATGTGTAACCCAAGCCATGCTCTCTAGCCTAAACTCTTTGTCACCATATTATTAGTACTATTAGCTAGTGTCCAATGTATCGACACGATTGCTATAGGATTAAAAAATGAGTCGTAGCGATTGGAATCTACTATATGATCCTCGTTATTCTTATCTCTGGAATTCTGTTGGTGATAGAGTTATGGTTATGAGTGTATGCATGGTGGGTTCCGAGTGCAAGCTAGGGTATTGGTCGGTAGCACCCGAGGCACTATAAGAACCGGTCTGCGGGATCCGTTGCAATACATTTCCGTACTAACCACAAGTCTAGTGGGTAAGTCCTAACTAAGGTATGGAGTGTTCCAATCCGAGGCACCACTTGGAGATGGGTCAAGCAGCACCTGCGGGTGGCTTGTACCGACATGGCGCAAAAGGGTGTGCGGCGTTAGCCGGGATGCGGCCTGGCACACCGGCGAAACCTAGAGCGAGTGATTATCGCTTGGAGCATTTCATGCTGAGGTTTTGGCACGAGTTCCCGTGCTATGGGTCATCTCATTACACTTTGGTGTTTGGGATGAGTGCGTGCCTTGTGGGTACATTGGTACACCTCTGATCAGAGTCTTAAATCTTTTCGAAAAGTTGAGCCCACGGTCAAGGGCAGGTTGCGTGACATCCCACAATTAGTTTACTCTTAATGTATGTGCATGATGACTTGGCAGGTAAGGACTGTTGTGCGAGGAGGGAAAACATACTCCTCGAGTTAGATGGTATTATGATGTTCATGTTTAATATTCCGCATGATTAAATTTGACTACACTAAATGCAATAACTGAAAAATGTACTTTTCCGCACTTTTAGCCATTATCCTTCCTTTGTTATTATCTTGCATTACTATTGCATTTGTGGTGGCTTGTTGAGTACTTTTGTACTCATACCCGTGGGCAAACACTTCAGAGGCTGCATACTATGAGGAGGATGGTCTGGAGTAGCGACCCAGTCAAGAAGAAGATCCTGAAGAGGGCGTTCGTCATGCTTTTTATCGTTTATTTTTTACTCTTATGTAATAATGTGGTCTGCGTACTACGAATGATTGCCGTATATACGTTGTCGCATGATGAACCTCTTGTATTATTGTTTTTTGTTGGAAATTCAATAATGTTCTGATTTATTAAATCGAGGCGCTACACATTAAACCAAAAGTTGTATTTGAAGCAAAAATTATTTAGCTTGAAGATGCAAGAGGGGTCAGATCGCATAAAGCATATTAATGTCTTCAATCAATTAATCATTCACCTTGTGAAGGTGGAAGTGAAAATTGAGGATGATGACAGGGCAATTATTCTTCTATGTTTGTTGCTAGATTCTTATGAGAACTTGGTTACTACATTGACATATGGAAAAGAAACCATCAAGTCAGAAGATGTTGTTGCGGCGTTGCTTGCTCATAACCAAAGGAAGAAGAACAATGCAATAGGAGGGTCTTCTCAGGGTCGGCCCTATGGGGGGGCACGTTGTGCGACGGCCGAGGGCCCATGCCGAGAAAGGGCCCAAGTCCATATATATATATATAGTATACACTAGTATACGATCGTCATCAACCAAGGTTTTAAAATTCTGAGTATAAATGCTACTCTCAAACACATTGAAGGTGTCATATCATATTTCAAGAAGTATATAGATGAAGGTTTCATTTCTAGTATGGATACAACAAAAAACATTGTATCTTAATTGGATATAGAGCCAATATTTCCTACAAAACGTAAACGAACGAGAAAGAAACATTTTGATGAATAAGATGAAGACGAGAAAATACAACAATCTGTTGTGGAGTCCTTTAAAAAATAGTACTTCCTAGTTATGATTGATAATGCAATTACTTCATTGACTACTAGATTTGAGCAGATGACGGCATTTGATAATCTCTTTGGGTTCTTGTTCAACTTAGAAAAAATAAAATCCTTGGATGAAGTTGATCTTTAGGCGCACTGCAAGATTTTTGTGGATAAATTTTCTCATGATAACTCATCTGATATTGAGATCAATGATTTTTTTTAGAATTAAAGATGTTGCAAGTGACTTTGCCAGATTCTTTGATGTCAGCGCCTGAGATTCTCAAGTTTATTATGGATGTTTTAGTTGCCTATCGAATTCTCTTAATTGTACCTGTGACTATAGCTTCTGTCGAAATAAGTTTTTCAAAATTGAAATTATTGAAGAACTATTTGAGATCAACTGTCACAAGAAAGGTTAAATGGCTTAGCTATGTGCACCATCGAGAAGGATATCTGGGATACTATTGATCTCAGTATTGTCCTTGATGATTTTGCATCAAGAAATGCCCAAAGAAATATATTTTTATAAGAAGCAAGAAATATGATGAAGTTCTATTCTTATTTAAGGTAATCATATTAGTTATACAAGTACAAATGTAATGTTTTTTAGTTTATATTGTTTCTCGTCATTGATAATTATCAGACATGTTAAATTAAAAATATATTATTGAATTTTTTACCCTTTTATACAAATAAAATTTGTCCTTATATTATAAGGTTTATGGTTTAAAGGGGCCATTGGCACGAATTTGCCCGAGGACCCTCAAAATCCTAGGACCAGCGCTGGGTCTTATGGTGATGCTTTGCATGTCAAGATCGATCATGGCTCAGATGAGAAGAAGGACAAGAAGAATAAGAAGGGGTCGTTGTGCTACAAGTGCGAGGAGTGGGGACATATGAAGAGAAATTGTCCAACATTAAAGAAGGATGGAGGATCCATAAGTTTGGTAACTGCTAACAAGAAAGATGACTCAGATAGCAATGGTGATGTTCTCATAATATCAAGTGAAATGTCTTGTGAAGGGTGGTTGTTGGATTCAGCTAGCTCGTTTCATGCAACACTGAAGAGAGAGTTCTTTTTGTCTTACACTGAGGATGATAATGGTGGCTTTGCTTATATGGGTGATGGCTCGGGTTACCAAGTCATTGGAGTGGGTGACATCAAGTTCAAGATGTATGATGGACAGGAGATACTACTGAAGGGTGTAAAGCATATACCTAGGTTATAGAAGACTCTGATTTCGCTTGGATTATTGCATGAGGAAGGTTGGTTATATCAGGTGGCACCTGTTAAGAAAACCTTAAGAGTCATGTGTGGAGGTAAGACAACCATGATTGGTGAGAAGTCAAACACACACTAGTACAAGCTAAAAGGTAGCGTTGTTGAAGGTGAAGTCATGAATGGCAATGTAATTTTGAACGTGTTTGATCCAGATGTTTATGTGGCTGTGAGATCAACCTCACCAGGCCATTCTGCATGAATGGCAAAAGGCATCTTGTAACGCCCAGATTTAATAAATCCGGACCTTTATTGAAATTCCATAGAAAATCAATAAATCAAAGCGTTCATCACACGACCGCGCAAATTACGACAAGCATTCATGGTTCATAGACCATATTAGTACAAAAGTGTTAGAATAAAAGAGAAACTAATAAAATAAGGGTCCTAGAGGAACGCCTCCTTCCAGTCTCGCCTTGACTGGGTCGCTACTCTAGACCTTCATCCTCCTCGTAGTAGATGGGCTCTAGTGGTGTAAGTCAATGGGGGTGAGTACAATCATACTCAGCAAGCCACCGGATGCAAATATAATGCAGAGAATAACAAGGAAGCTAGTGGCTAATTTTGCGGAAAAGCATATTTGTAAAGCAATTAAATGTGATCAAGTTGTTAATACAGAAATGTAAACATGAGTATGCATCATCTTCTAACTCGAGGGGTACAGTCAGCCCACCCTCGCTCAACAGTCCTTACATGCCATGAATAACAATTTTACTCAAACAATAGTAAACTAACTGCGAGAAGTCACACAAGCCACCCTTCACCGTGGGCTCGGCTTTTCGAAAAGATTTAAAACTCTGATCAGAGGTGTAGCACTGTACCCACAAGGCACGCACTCATCCCATACACCAAAGTGTAACGAGATGACCCATACCATGGGAACTCGTGCCAAAACCTTCCGTATGGAACGCTCCAACCCGACAGCACCCTCTTATGGGTTTCATATGGTGCCCTGACGCGTCGAGCCAACACCATACCCCCCTTGAGCCACATCGGTACAAGTCACCCACAGGTTGCCCCTTGCACCCTCCACTATGGTGCATCGAGTCGGTTTGTTCCATACTTCTAATTACGACGTACCCATTAGACTTTTGGTTAGTACGGAAGTGCTTTGCAACAGATCCCGCAGACCGGTCCTTATAGTGCCCCGGGTGCGACCAACCAATGCCCTAGCTTGCACCCGGAACCCACCATACTTATAACATAGCCAACTCCAACAGAGTCCAGAGACGAGAATAACGGGGAAATACATATAGTAGAATCCATCTATCTACGACTCATTCTTTTATCCTATAACAGTTGTGTCGATACATTGGACACTAGCTATTATAATATTGTAGAGTGACAAGGAGGGTAGGCTCAATAAGCATGGCTTGGGTTTACACACAAGGACGGATATCTAATAAATATAATGTAGGGCTTGATATTAGACTAATGCATTTATATCCTATGAGTTATAGCGATATTTAAATAAAACATGGGCTCAATTATGATCAAAATGGGGGTTGTGACTTGCCTTGTTCAGCAAATGGTGATGGTGGAACCTCAGGATAAAACCCCAGCTCCTCGACGATCTCGTAGTCTTTTCGTTACGGAAAAATTAAATACAATATTCAATAAACAATCGAAATATCATAAAATATAAGCATACAAGTTTATGATTTTAAATATGTGGAATTAAGCTTTATTATTCTGAAGTTATGTTGAAAAATATTTAAGGATTAAATTTTAGGGTTTTTCCTGATTTATTTCATGAATTATCAATTTTATCCTAAAGGGTTTTAATCATTTATTTATTAAGAATATTTTGTGCTAAAGTAACATACTGTTTTTATGGTATAAGTATGTAGAGAATAAAATGAGGAATTCAACAAAATTTGAATGGCATAAGTATGTAGAGAATAAAAGGAGGAATTCAATAAAATTTGAATGGTGAAATTTGGAGTTAAAATGAGCAAGTTATGAATTTTCAAAGTTTAAATAATTTTCTAGAATTTTATTTAAATAGAAAATAGGTTTTGGTCCATGGTGAGCCAGGCTTACGGTGAACTGGGTTACTGTGCGTCTGGACCGGATCGATCTGGACCGTCCGATCCAGATCACAGCTTACCCCTTTGACCGAATCGAGGGCTGACATTAAATCCCATAGGGATTTAATCTGGGCCCTTCGCTCGCGATCGTGCGGCCAGGATTTAATCCGGCATGGCACGCGCATAAGGGACCCGTACCCTTCGTCTCCGGCGACGGCGGGGCTCGGGCGCGGCGGCGACAGCGACAGCGATGGTGAGGGCCTAGGGGCCTAGGTTTTCGACTAAAATGGAAAGAGGAGGGGACGGCGGTCATGACCGTACCTGTGACAGTGGAGATGGATGTCTGACGGCGACCGGCGGCGAGGGTAGACGGCAAGGGCGTTTTGGGTGGTTGGCGGTGACGGCGATCCGACGTTCCTCACGGCCAACCGAGGGGTGGCCGGTGACGAGCGGTCGACGGGGATCCCGATGGTGGCGATGGCGTGGACGGCGGGGGTCTGAGTTGACAGTGAACAGCGGCCAGAGGTGAAGCAGGGGAGAAAGCCTAAAACCAGGCGGGGCGCTCTGATTTCGCTTTGGCATGGCTACGGCGGTGTGGGCGGGGGCGGTGATCGGAGGGGATTAAATAGGAGGGGTCGCTGGCGTAAGAAAGGAAAGGAACTGAGGGTTCTCATGATCTCCGGCGAGGTTCCAATCTCCGCGTATAAGCTTCCATAAACACAATTACGCGTTAGCTAAAGATGGAAGGGGGTCACGGTGGTCCGAGGAAGGGAGTACGAGGCGAATCTGGTCGGATAGGGGCGGTCGGCGGTGAAATAGGGAAGGGGTCGCTAGAAAACGGAAGGGGGGATCTCCTTCTAATGAGGAAGACGAACCCGACAAGTGGGTCCCACCTGTGGGCGGGTGAGCGGGAAAGGAAAGGGCCGACAGACGGGCCCGGGCGGTCAGTGGCCTAACGAGGGGGAGGGAGAGGCTGACGCGTGGGGCCGAGGCGGGGCGCGGGCAGGAGAGAGAAGGGGAGCGGCGCCGATAGGTCGGTCCCACCTAGTGGTGGCACAGGGCTGGACCGGGTCGGGCTCGGGGAGGATTCAGGGTTGCGGCCCAATAGGATTTAAAACGCATTTTCTAATTAAAATAATTCCAGTAATTCATTTATTTGATTAAAAGTTGAATCACTGTTGATAAAAATTTGTAAAAATTCCTGAAATTATATCTTGGCCTCTAGATTCCACCATAAATTTTCCAAGTTAAAATTTGAAATCTTTCTTCCTGTTTGGCTTTATTAGGTCTCTTTTAGTACTTTATTTAATTTCATAAATCACTTATATTCAAGAAAATTCATTTTCTTTATTTTCTTTATTTTTAATTCTTGGGATGTTACAATCCTATCCCCCTTTGCAGAGAATCTCGTCCTCGAGATTCGGATCAACCCTCGAATAGCTCTGGATGTTGTGCTTTTAGTTCCTCTTCTTTTTCCCATGTAGCTTCCTCTACGGGGTGGTTGCTCCACTGGACCTTACAGAAGCGGATGACTCGACTCCTGGTGGTCCTTTCCTTGACTTCTAAGATTCTGACGGGCTTCTCAACATAGGTCAGATCCTCTTGTATATTTAACTGCTGAAGGTCTACTTGCTCTGTCGGGACTCGAAGACACTTCTTTAGCTGTGACACGTGAAACATGTCATGTACCCCAGCCAATGAGGGTGGTAGCTTTAACTGGTAAGAGACCTTGCCTTGACGTCGGACAATGGGGAAAGGTCCAACATACCGAGGTGCTATCTTCCCTCTCATGTTAAACCGTTGAGTGCCACGGAGCGGAGTAACCCGAAGGTAGACATGATCTCCCTCTTCAAAGGCTAGATCTCGACGGCGATTGTCCGCATAGCTCTTCTGTCGAGATTGGGCTGTCTTGAGTCTGTCCCTGATAATTCGTACTTTCTCTTCGGCTTCCCGAAGGATGTCCGTTCCAAACACTCGGGATTCACCGGTCTGATCCCAAAGTAGAGGCGTTCTGCACTTGCGTCCATATAGAGCTTCGAATGGAGACATCTGAAGGCTGGCTTGGTTGCTGTTATTGTACGAAAACTCGGCGTACGACAAACTTTTGTCCCAAGTTCCTCCAAAGTCCAAGGCACATGCTCGGAGCATATCCTCCAATATCTGATTCACCCTTTTAGTTTGCCCATCTGTCTGTGGGTGGTATGTTGTGCTGAAGTTTAGTCTTGTCCCCATTTCCTCTTGAAGGTTTTTCTAGAACCGAGACGTGAACTGACTTCCTCTATCGGAGACTATCTTCTTAGGTACACCATGAATGCATACTATGCGGGCCATATACAACTCTGTTAGTTTAGGGCCACTAAAGGTCGTCTTGATGGCGATGAAGTGAGATACCTTCGTTAGCCGATCGATGATTACCCATATAGAATCATAACCAAGTTGGGTCTTTGGGAGTCCGGTGATGAAGTCCATACCGATCTCTTCTCATTTCCATTCAGGCACTTTAAGTGGCTGTAATAGCCCTGCGGGTCTCTGGTGCTCTGCCTTCACTCGTCGGCAGGTGTCACACTCTGCGACGAACTGAGCAATCTCTTTCTTCATGCTAACCCACCAATACCGTTCCTTCAAGTCCTGGTACATCTTTGTACTCCCGGGGTGAATGGAGTACAGTGTGTCATGGGCTTCCCTTAGAATAAGGGTCTTTATCTCCGGTTTATCGGGCACACAGATCCTGGATCCAAACCATACGGTGCCATTCTCATCCTCTGAAAATCCTGGGGCCTTGCCCTGCCTCATGTTCTTCTTAATTACTGTTATGTCCGGGTCTTCCAACTGAGCTTCACGGATCTGCTCGAACAGGACTGGTCAGGCCTCAAGGGTGGCTAGGTAGGCTCCCGTGGTTATCCCGAGGTTTAATCTTTCCATCTCCTTATACAACAAAGGCGTGTGATCTTGAATCACGATGGCGGTGCAATATCCTTTACGACTTAATGCATCAGCCACCACGTTTGTTTTGCCGGGATGGTAGTGAATGCCTAGGTCGTAGTCCTTTATCAACTCTAACCATCGCCTTTGCCTAAGGTTGAGATCCGGCTGCGTGAATATATACTTCAAACTCTTGTGGTCTGTAAAACTTCGTAGCGGTTTCCGACCAAATAGTGCCTCCATATTTTCAAGGCGTGCACTACAGCGGCCAACTCTAGGTCGTGTGTAGGGTAGTTTAGCTCATGGGGTCTCAATTGCCGAGAGGCGTACGAGACAACTTTTTCGTATTGCATAAGAACACATCCCAATCCCTGGCGAGATGCGTCGCAATAGACATGGAAGTCCTTCCTTATATCTGGTAGGGTCAGTATGGGTACTGACACGAGTCGTGACTTGAGGGTCTGAAAACTTTCCTCGCATTCGGGAGTCCATTCAAACTTCTCTCCCTTATGCAATAACTTGGTCATAGGCTTGACTATCTTGGAGAAATTCTCAATAAATCGTCGGTAGTATCCTGCTAAGCCAAGGAAACTCCGTATCTCAGATGCGTTGGTGGGTGGCAGCCAATCTGTAACTGCTCCCACAGTGGCAGGGTTTACTGCGATACCTTGTGCAGAGATGATGTGCCCTAGGAACTTTACTTCTGGCGTCCAAAATTTACACTTGCTATACTTGGCGTATAATTGATGCTCCCTGAGTTTTCCTAGGGCCAACCGGATGTGGGTCTCGTGCTCCGCTTTGTCCTTGGAATAGATGAGAATGTCATCTATAAACACCACGATAAACTTGTCCAAATATTCCATGAATACCTTATTCATCATATTCATGAAGAAGGCCGGGGCGTTGGTAAACCAAAGGACATGACGGTGCACTCATACAGTCCATAACGGGAGGTCAATGCCGTCTTAGGTATGTCTTCCTCTCGAATCCTTAGCTAATGATAACCGGACCGTAGGTCAATCTTGGAGAACACCGTGGCTCCTTTCAGCTGATCAAATAGATCATCGATCCTGGGTAGTGGGTACTTGTTCTTGATGGTTACCTCATTTAGGGCTCGATAATCTACGCACATACGCTTAGCCTTGTCTTCCTTCTTCTCGACGAAGATGACGGGGGCTCTCCATGGGGATGTGCTGGGTCTGATATATCCTTTCTTCTCAAGGTCTTCAAGCTGCTGCTTCATTTCTGCTAGCTCATTGGCGGCCATCCGATATGGTCGCTTATAGATGGGAGTGGTTCTAGGTACTAGATCAATCCTAAACTCGATGTCCCTCTTGAGTGGCATCCCTGGTAAATCCTCTAGGAATACGCCCGGGTATTCGCAGACTACCGGTATTTCTTCCAAGGTAATCTGGTGTAGACAAGGTCTATCGGGCTTCTGACGGCTTCTGACTTGGCATCTGAAAGGTGACGACAGTCCCTTCTTCACTGGTCACGGTCACTTGCCTTCAGGCACATCTTATTACTCCTTGATGTTTGTTGAGCCAGTCCATTCCTAGAATAAGATCCAAACCTTGGCATTCTATCAGAATGGGATCGGCCCAAAATATGGTACCTTGTATATCTACCCATACCCTCAGACTATAAGAGTGGGCTTGGGTTTGTTTTCCTGGGGTGGCAATCAGTACCGGTCTTGCTAATTCACATTTGTTCAGGTTATGTTTTTCCACAAAAGTTGTGGAAATGAAGGAGTGCGTAGCTCCAGTATCAAATAAGACCACTACAGGTGCTGAATGTAAGGTGAACTTACCCATGACGATCTCCGGTGCAGCCTGGGCTTCCTCAGCGGAGACATGATTGACGTGGGCGCGGACGACAGGATTGGCCGCGACTCCTTGTGGATGCTTGGGATGGGGGCACTGGTGGGAGTTATGCCCTTCTTGGCGGCAGTTGAAACAGATCACGGGCTTGCCGTGCTTGTCGCGCAGGATCTCTACTTTCTTGGCAGGGGCGGGTGGATCAGCTGGTGTGGTAGGAGCGGGGCGAGGATGTCCTGCCCCCGGGTTGTTGGCGGGTGGAGCGGGGCGGTACACCGGGCGCGGGTGATATTGGGGCGCCGATGGGGGAGGTGCAAAACGTGGCCTCTACGCCATTCCTTGGTTCTAGCGGAAGGCGATTATCCTCTTCTTCTTTAGGTCGACCTTGTTCTGCTCGGTCTCCTGAATAATGGCCTTGTTGACCAACTTCTGAAAGTTGGCGTAGTCTCCGGAGACCAGCTGAAGGGAAGGCTCGTCCTTCAGCCCCCGGAGAAACTTGGACTGTCGGGCCGTATCAGTACGGACTTCCTCCGGCGCATAACAGGCCAGCCGGTTAAACTCATGCAGATATTCCATGACGGACCTGCTTCCTTGTTGCAGGTCCCGAAACTCCTGCTGCTTTTGGGCAATTATGCCGTCGGGGGTGTGGGTAGTGCGGAAAGCGGCGGAGAACTCCACCCAAGTATGGACGTGTCCCTCCAGTAAAGTCTCACGCAAGTTATCCCACCATTCAGCGGTGGGTCCCTGGAGTTGGTGGGCAGCGAAGGCTACCCTCTCCTGTTCAGAGCAGGTTAGGAGATCCAACTTCTTCCCAATTGTCCTTAACCAGTCACCAGCCTCCATGGGGTTGGTGGTGCTGGAGAAAGTGGGAGGGCGGACGCGGAGGAATTCCGACAGCTGTGAAGCTGGTGCCAGAGCGGGAGTGGCGGGACGTGGGGGCTCGGGCTGCTGTTGGTGCAGACGGAAGAGTTGAGCTTGTTGCTCCTGCATCTGATTCTGCTGTTGTTGCATATGATTCAGCAGTGTGGCTATCAACTGGTTTTGATTGGCCATCATTTCGGCCTGAGTTGGGTGATTGGCGACTAGGGCCTGCCTTTGCCCCGTTGCTCCCCATTGGGGCAGATTTCCGTTGTCTCCTCCGTTTTGAGGAGCATCGGATCCCTGAGTGTTGGTCATCCTGGAGTTCTCCAAAACAAACATATATTAGGGGGAACGGGACTAAGTTTTATTTACAAAAAGTTTTGAACTTAGACTATTACATATAGATTTCTTATTTAGTCTTCATCCATGCCTTATATTTTACATGAGTGACAATACAATCCAAGCAACAAAAGGAAAACAATCAACCGTAAAAACTACGTCTAAGGTAGCTCGGGGGAGGACTCGATCGCTGGCTCGGCGGAGAGGGTCGGTGCAGGGGTGGTGGAGATGGAGGGCCCGGCTGGAGGGGCACCGCGGGAGATCCTCTTGGGCCTGGCGGAAGGGATCCGAAGTGCCTTCTACTTGCGCAGTGGAAGGGGAGCGACCTCCTCTAGGTCCTTCTGTAGCTCCTCTATCTAGCGACGCAGCTGAGCGGTGTCGGCGATGCCCTGGCATAGAAGCTCGTTCTGCCGCCTCAACTCCTCTACCTCGGCGGCCAAGTGGCGCCCCTGCTGAATCTGGCGGCGGAGGTCGGCGTTCTCACGGTTCAAGCTCTCCGACGAGTGGCGATAGTAGTCAATGGTGTCATGTTAGCTGTCGGCGTCGAGGATGGCCTCGGTGTGAAGATCGTCCATGGCCTCCAGAAGTCGCATGGTGCGGGCGATGGTGGAGTTGCACTGGGAGAGTGTGCTGACGTAGATGCTGCGATGGCTCCCCAGAGTGCGCATGGGCATGAAGAGGTAGGCAGTGTCGAGAAGCTAGCCGTCGTAGACCAACCGTAGCTCGGAGAGGGCCTGGAGAGCGGCGCGCTGGCTGGCCACCACGAAGGAAGGTCCTCCGACTCCGTGGGTGAAGAACGCGGGCTGCGTGGCGGAGGGGCGGATGACGACTGTGACCTCGCAGTAGCTCTCGTTCACATCGGGAAAGATCCCATGGAACGCGGGCTCGTGCTCGAATCCGAGGGAGTCGATGAGCATGCGGAGCTCGCGAACGAAGCCAGCCTCATCGCGGAGAGTCCCACTCATGGTATGAACCTTTATCTACAAAAGAGAGAAATTTTTGTAAAAACTCTAAAAGATGAGGTGGTAAGTAGTTTGTAAGAAAATATAGTCAATATAAATCCTAGGGTCAGATCTGTTTGGCTTCCTACAGTCAAGTCGGCTCTGATACCATCTTGTAACGCCCAGATTTAATAAATCCGGACCTTTATTGAAATTCCATAGAAAATCAATAAATCAAGACGTTCATCACACGACCGCGCAAATTACGACAAGCATTCATGGTTCGTAGACCATATTAGTACAAAAGTGTTAGAATAAAAGAGAAACTAATAAAACAAGGGTCCTAGATGAACGCCTCCTTCCAGTCTCGCCTTGACTGGGTCGCTACTCCAGACCTTCATCCTCCTCGTAGTAGACGAGCTCTGGTGGTGTAAGTCAACGGGGGTGAGTACAATCGTACTCAGCAAGCCACCGGATGCAAATATAATGCAGAGAATAACAAGGAAGGTAGTGGCTAATTTTGCGGAAAAGCATATTTGTAAAGCAATTAAATGTGATCAAGTTGTTAATACAGAAATGTAAACATGAGTATGCATCATCTTCTAACTCGAGGGGTACAGTCAGCCCACCCTCGCTCAATAGTCCTTACATGCCATGAATAACACTTTTACTCAAACAATAGTAAACTAACTGCGAGAAGTCACACAACCCACCCTTCACTGTGGGCTCGGCTTTTCGAAAAGATTTAAAACTCTGATCAGAGGTGTAGCACTGTACCCACAAGGCACGCACTCATCCCATACACCAAAGTGTAACGAGATGACCCATACCATGGGAACTCGTGCCAAAACCTTCCGTATGGAACGCTCCAACCTGACAGCACCCTCTTATGGGTTTCATATGGTGCCCTGACGCGTCGAGCCAACACCATACCCCCCTTGAGCCACGTCGGTACAAGTCACCCGCAGGTTGCCCCTTGCCCCCTCCACTATGGTGCATTGAGTCGGTTTGTTCCATACTTCCAGTTAGGACTTACCCATTAGACTTATGGTTAGTACGGAAGTGCTTTGCAATAGATCCCGCGGACCGGTCCTTATAGTACCCCGGGTGCGACCAACCAATGCCCTAGCTTGCACCCGGAACCCACCATACTTATAACATAGCCAACTCCAACAGACTCCAGAAACGAGAATAACGGGGAAATACATATAGTAGAATCCATCTATCTACGACTCATTCTTTTATCCTATAGCAGTTGTGTCGATACATTGGACACTAGATATTATAATATTGTAGAGTGACAAGGAGGGTAGGCTCAATAAGCATGGCTTGGGTTTACACACAAGGACGGGGATCTAATAAATATAATGTAGGGCTTGATATTAGACTAATGCATTTATATCCTATGAGTTATAGCGATATTTAAATAAAACATGGGCTCAATTATGATCAAAATGGGGGTTGTGACTTGCCTTGTTCAGCAAATGGTGATGGTGGAACCTCGAGATAAAACTCCGGCTCCTCGATGATCTCGTAGTCTTCTCGTTACGGAAAAATTAAATACAATATTCAATAAACAATCAAAATATCACAAAATATAAGCATACAAGTTTATGATTTTAAATATGTGGAATTAAGTTGTATTATTCTGAAGTTATGTTGAAAAATATTTAAGGATTAAATTTTAGGGTTTTTCCTCATTTATTTCATGAATTATCAATTTTATCCTAAGGGGTTTTTAATCATTTATTTATTAAGCAACTTTTGTGCTAAAGTAATATACTATTTTTATGGCATAAGTATGTAGAGAATAAAAGGAGGAATTTAACAAAATTTGAATCATGAAATTTGGAGTTAAAATGAGCAAGTTATGAATTTTCAAAGTTTAAATAATTTTCTAGAATTTTATTTAAACAGAAAATAGGTTTTGGTCCACGGTGAGCCAGGCTTACGGTGAACTGGGTTACTGTACGCGTGGACCAGATCAATCTGAACCATCCGATCCAGATCAAGCGGTCAGGCGCGAGGCGAGAGGGTTAAGTGGATCTGGACGGCCCAGATCACAGCTTACCCCTTTGACCGAATCGAGGGCTGAGATTAAATCCCGTGGGGATTTAATCTGGGCCCTTCGCTCGCGATCGTGTGGCCAGGATTTAATCCGGCATGGCACGCGCGTAAGGGACCCGTACCCTTCGTCTCCAGCGACGGCGGGGCTCAGGCGCAGCGGCGACGGTGACGGTGAGGGCCTAGGGGCCTAGGTTTTCGACTGAAATGGAAAGAGGAGGCGACGACGGTCATGACCGTACCTGCGACGGCGGAGATGGACGTCTGACGGCGACCGGCAGCGAGGGTAGACAGCAAGTGTGTTTCGGGTGGTTGGCGGTGACGGCGATCCGACGGTCCTCACGGCCAACCGAGGGGTGGCCGTTGATGGGCGGTCGACGGGGATCCCGATGGTGGTGATGGCGTGGATGGCGGGGGTCTGAGTTGATAGTGAACGGCGACCGGAGGTGAAGCATGGGAGAAAGCCTAAAACCGGGCGGAGCGCTCTGATTTCGCTTTGGCACGACTACGGCGGTGTGGGCGGGGGGCAGTGATCGGAGGGGATTAAATAGGAGGGGTCGCCGACGTAAGAAAGAAAAGGAATCGAGGGTTCCCATGATCTCCGGCGAGGTTCCAATCTCCTCGGATAAGCCTCCATAAACACAATTACGCGTTAGCTAAAGATGGAAGGGGGTCGCGGTGGTCCGAGGAAGGGAGTCCAGGGCGAATCTGGTCGGATAGGGGCGGTCGGCGGTGAAACAGGGAAGGGGGTCGCCGGAAAACGGAAGGGGGGATCCCCTTCCAACGAGGAAGACGAACCCGACAGGTGGGTCCCACCTGTCGGCGGGTGAGCGGGAAAGGAAAGGGCCGACAAATGGGCCCGGGCGGTCAGTGGCCGAACGAGGGGGAGGGAGAGGCTAACGCGTGGGGCCGAGGTGAGGCGCGGGCGGGAGAGAGAAGGGGAGAGGCGCTGACAGGTCGGTCCCACCTGGCGGTGGCACGGGGCTGGATCGGGCCGGGCTCGGGGAGGATTCAGGGTTGCGGCCCAATAGGATTTAAAATGCATTTTCTAATTAAAATAATTCTAGTAATTCATTTATTTGATTAAAGGTTGAATCATTGTTGATAAAAATTTGTAAAAATTCCTGAAATTATATCTTGGCCTCTAGATTCCACCATAAATTTTCCAAGTTAAAATTTGAAATCGTTCTTCCTGTTTGGCTTTACTAGGTCTCTTTTAGTACTTTATTTAATTTCATAAATCACTTATATTCCAGAAAATTCATTTTCTTTATTTTATTTATTTTTAATTCTTGGGATGTTACAAGAAACAACTCAAATTGGTACACAGAGGTTCATGCATGGACGAATTCAAGGCGGCGAGCATATTCGTCGAGGTAGAGTTTGTTAGATTTGTGTTGAATAGGTGTACAGTTCGATTATGACTGGACGTTGAGTTGTAATAGGAAATAGATATAGCCCTAGTCTAACTATGTACCTAGGCGATATATATATATATATATATATATATATATATATATATATATATATATACGGGAGCGGGGTGTAGAATAGATATTCTACACCGACTACTTTTAATAGTAGATTTTCTTAGTAGAATAGCAATTAAGTACTATTTTTTTCTCAGTAGTAGATTTTTCGGTAGAATAGTCATTCTACACCCATGGTGTAGGATAGCATTTATATATATATATATATATATATATATATATATATAGCCAGTCCATGTATAACCATAGAGACGATTCAGGTGGTTGGTTTGGGCGTGCAGCATTGCTGTGATGTGTCTAGATGCCGATGTAAACACTATTTATGAGGAGGAGTGTCCGTAGTCATGCCCCGAAGTTATAGGTCATATGGACCGAACTTCGTTACCAAAATATCATGTCTCGATGTTGTTTCTTCGTTGTGTTCTTATCATGGCGTCTCTTCGATCTTGTTGATTCCGTTGCGTTAGACCATATAGGTCTGATTTACATAATGTAGATTATGAAAGAAGACAATGTGAGCTTTGAGTTTTAAAAAAGTTGCAAAGTTATTTGGTTAGAGTATTTGTGTTCTACGGTCGAGTGATGCCATTAAGCTTAACAACAAAAAACAATGAATTCATAACTTCAATTAAAAATGGATATAATAATTTCATAAATTGATGAAAGCATAGGACAGACACATATACTGAGATGTTATGAAATCTGGGAATGGACAACTTTTTGTTTTGTACTATTAAAAACAGACGAATGGTTGAAATAGTCAATTTCATACAATACTTCGTTTTGTTTAACTTTTAGGGCTTCTTTGTAACAGATTTTTAAAAGGAATTTTAAATGATTTAGTTCAATTCTCGTAAAATTCTGTAAAATTTTTGAGTTCAAAAAGAACCCTCTGACTTTCTAACTGGGAAACTGGTTGAAAATGATCAATCAATCATATCACATCGTACTAAGATCACATTCAGGAGTCGTGCCTGGGGTTGTTGTAATAACTTGATATGCTAATCTAGCGTGTTTCTTGTAAGGTTCTTTCAGGATGTATGCAGCTATTTAGAGCAATTTGCAGACTGACAACCGGTTCATATACAGTGTTTATTTTAGTGAGGTGTTTTTGGTCCAGTCAGAAAGAAAAATAACTTCATTCCAAACTGATGAGCTAATATTTCTTAGTCTCTTTGTTTTATGCTCTGATGATTCAGTTGCATTTTTTGATGTACAATTTTGTATCTCAGAGTAACTTCAGTTGCTTCTGCTTCTGAACAAAATTGCGTGAAAACTTCCTTCTTTTGTTGAGAACGCAGCTTGAGTATGCCGTGGTCTGACTGCTGCTAGCTCTCCTGGTTAATTAATGGGGATAATTGAAAGCGTACAGGCTGGCGGCCCAGCGGAGGAGGTGTGGCCTGGCCGGCCCACTGGGACGCACGTCACTGGAATTTTTTAAAATAATATATTTTGTATTCGAAATTTTAAATTTGGTTTGCGGATTTCGGAATTTACAAAAACTGCATTCTATTGGTATTTGATGTATCAATCTAAACCGATCAGCCCTACAATGACAGCATCTCTTTGTTGTTCTCTAAATACATGTCTCGTCTTGGGGTCGAGAGCGTTGTCCATCCGGAGAATAATAGGGAGATACCACCGAAACTCTCCCTAAAACCGTATGGAACCATGTGGTCTAGCTACACGCTCCACATATCCCCGAACTGTCCAAAGTACGTGGACAATTCTGGAGCATCTTTCTATAAATGTGACTAGTTGCCTGATTATATTTATGATCCAATACTTCCGAACGAGATACGACGTAATCGGTTGCACGACTCTAATAATTATTTCACTTTGTTCAATAAAATATGATATAAAAATTAAAATTAAAGAAAAAATATACCTTTAGTTAGACGTTGATGCTAACCGCGCGTGGTGGGGGGCGGTGCACCGGAGCAGGTCGTCATCCTAGACGCGCACGGGCAACTGCAGTGTTGTCGTCGACCGGTGACTGGGACTTAACAGACAGGTGGGCAGTTATGGAACAAGGATGAAATCGATGTTGATTAGGAACAATAAGTACGGAGCTCCGTATCTGAGGTACTTAAGTACCTATTATCAGTTACTAACAGGCCGGATGTATTGACACACAAAATAATAGCAGCAAGAGGCATGCAGCAACTAAGCTAGCAATGAGAGGGTCCTTTTCGATCCAGTAACCATCTCCCTGATTGCACGGTGGATTCGGTCATCTACAGGAACTAGCTTAGCTTGACGAACCAACATTAGACAGCGACACGAACGGCGTCAAATGATCGATCGAAAAGTAACAAAAGGTTAACTCAACCGCAGAACGACCGCTTGTTTTTTTTGTTTTGTTTGTTTGTTCCAGATCAGTAATCTGCAGCTACAGCGCTGAGGTGAACAATATTCTGCTGCACCGCGCACCTCTCTATCTATCAATTCAGCACGAACACGGCGCATTGTTTTCGATCAATCAAAACACCAGCCACTAGAACCTAGCTAAGCTAAGCTAAGCTAAGCTAACTTCTTCATGCTCCCGGTGCTTTCTGGTGATCCATGTGCCGTGTTTCATTCGTTGGTCCAGAAGTTTAGTGCCGTCGTTGTATAGGATAAAATATTATTTTAGAATATTAAATATAGATTATTTATAAAACATATTTATAATCGATTGATTATTCACGAGATGAATCTAATTAGCCTAATTACATCGTGGTTTGACAATATGATGCTACAATAAACATTTGCTACTCATATATTAATTAGGCTTAATAAATTCATCTCGTGAATAATCATTCGATTCTTCAATTATTTTTATAATTAAGTCATGTTTAATACTTTAAATTGACGTCTAAACATTTGATATGACGCGGACTAAACTTTAATCCACGAAACTAAACGCTTGCTAAGACCATCTTCAAGAGAATTTTAAAAATTTTCTTTCTCGCTAATTTAACGATTATATATAAATATATATCTCTAATAAATATTCTATCTAGCTTCCTAAAATAGAGTCATGTAGGAAACTAATATCTCTTCTTCCCAATATAGTTAGAAGAAAATATACATATAAAAAAAAAAAAATCTACCATCACAATCTCCAAAAAAATACAGGGTCTCTAATAGTGCTACTGGTGTACAAAATGTCAATTAAGCCGATCGATCGACATATCTCTATCTTATATAAAAAGCTTTAGAACTAAAAAAAGAGAAACAAAATGACATTTAATTTCAACTCCCTCTAAAAAAGGGCCGCCTCATAAATAATCCAAAACACATGGTAACTATGCGTCATGTCACCATCTAAAGTGGAATAAAAAAATTGTGGCTACCAATTTCAAGTGTGTAACACTATTGTGTATAATATCATATTGTTTCTATAATAGCATCGTACGAAAATTAGAACACATGAAAATAATGTGCATATTGTTGGACAACTTTTCATTGTCAAAACAATGTCATTATAAAAACACCAAATTGACCTATACTAAACACTAGCCACAGCCAAAGAAACTTTTTGATCGAATAATAAGAAACATTAATTAACAATTCACTGTTAACATGCATGTAAAAATATATTTTTTTTCATTTGTGAAGACTGATGTGATTCTAGAGGAGTGGCTAGATTTGCAAGGCTGTCTGAAGAGAAAAGGAAAGGTGAGTAATTCTGGAGCGAGCAGCAGAGACTGAATAGAAAGACGGCGGTTGGATCGATCGAAGAGCAGGTTGCAACCAGCAGCTCTCGCCTCTCGGTGAAGTGAAGAGGCAGGGAAGAACACCCCATGCAGGAGGAGGTCACAAAATGTCGGATCAACTTAGCCCGTTGCTTCTCGCGCCCACTCTGTTTCTGCCGTGAAAAGTCCCGCTTGGGATTAGTGTTTAGGATTACAGTAATCTAATTTATAAAAAATTGAATTACGCTTTTTATTGAATTATTATAATTTACGTTATGAATTATAATAAGCTAGTATCATAAATTAGCACGTTTATTTCAGCTTATAAAAATAACCTGGATTAGCAAATTATAAACTAAAACAAATTGGATCATTAGCTTTGCAGTAGTTTTGGATGCCACTAAAAAAAGAGGTTTCGATCTATACCAAAATTGATTGAACGTAGGCCAGTTAGCTAGATAGATAGATATTATCATAATTTTAGTTGAGTAGAGTTTGTAACAAGCCGTTTGATTTGATATCCTATCCTTTTATCATCTAAAACACTAGTCAAGTGAGAGCATACTCAAGTATATATACAAACTGAAGAGAAAAATGCAAACTTTGATGTGTCAATCTTCTCCCCCTATCCCCAGCTAGCTTGTTTAGTCGATGCTTGTATGGTATGTACATTATAATAATTATAATTGTTAAAATGTAAAAAATTCAGATTTATATACTACAACAGTAAATTCTTTAAAAGGATTAGTAAAAAATTTGGCTCGATGGATCCAGGATACGGTAAAGAAATAGATCTAAACCTTACTGTGAAAGATAGAATATAAAACAAGTTAAAAAATATTCAAAATTGGCATCATTATATTTAAACTATAACTATTGAAAAAATTACAAATATATGATAGTTGGAAGATATTATTAAAATATAAAAGATGGTGTAATATATATACACGATCCGTGTGAGTGTGTTGAAATATAGAGATCCAAATTTGGATGAGTTGCTGCTACGGTGCTTTATAGAGTTTATGACTGGCATATTATTTAGGGGCCAATTTCCGTTTTTCAGGAAAAAAGCACGACTTCTTTGCAACAACGAAAAATAATTTTAGAACAAGAGTTTTATATTTCTATTCACATGGCTCATAAATCCCAGACATAAAAAAGGATAAAAATCCTAATATAATTCCAAAATTCAAAGTTAGTATACCTTTTCATTTGTTTTCAACTTGTGCATAACAGCATAAGAATTAAAAATATAACTTGAATAGATCTTATGTATTTTTCTTTAAAAAGATAAACAGTTTGTTTTTAACAGAGAACATTTGTTTGGCAAGCACAAAAATAGAACAGTTTTAAACGAAACTAATATTCGAAAAAAAACTCGAAAATTCTCATATTTCGTGTTTTGCAAAGACATTCTATCATTAATGCTTGGTTAATATTAATATGACCATTTTCTCTACAAGTTTTACTTGTTAAATCCTTGTATATCTACACAGTTGCAACTGTATACCACTCCATCTGCAGCTGAAACGACACGTCAACGTCAAGGGTTTGTGTGCATGGTTGACTAAACGGAGACCAAAGCACAAGTTGGTTCCCGCCTCCGCCTCCGCCTCCGCCTCCATCGGCGGCGAACAGTCAATGGCAAGTGGGCCCACCCCAACGGGCCGCTTCCTCCTCCCGGAGACCATGCTGACTCAGCATGTGGGGGCCCACCTGCAATCCTCAGATAACAACGGCCGCGCCGCACCACCCGCGATTCACTTTGGACTCCTCCCGCAGGAAAAAAATCCCATAAAAGGAGCGATTTTTAAGCTGAGGAAGGGAGGAGGAGCAGAGGGGAGGATCCGCAATCTCGACGGTGCGGGGGGATATGCCGGTGGGGGAGGTTCCGGCGACATCGGGGGCGGGAGGGATGGTGCTGGGAGGCGGCGCGGCGGCGGTGGGAGCGGATGACGCGGTCGTGATGCAGCTGGCCACCGGTGAGGGGCAGGACACCGTCATCACCATCAACTGCCCCGACCAGGCAGGACTCGGCTGCGACCTCTGCCGCGCCATCCTCGAGTTCGGCCTGCGCATCACGCGCGGCGGTGAGCCTCGTCGTCGCACCATTCTATCATCCTTTTCTATGTCTGCTCTCCTTGTATTTGGATTGTTGCTGCTCCCCATAATCTTAGCTTTACCAAAATCTGAATTGAGAATTGACTGATTAGATTACAAATGGTTTCGATTTTCCCAGGCTTGTGGCCTTGTGGGCGTCTTCCCCTTTTACCCTTTGTTGTTCCAGTGATGTTGGTGACGACGGTCGACGGCTTCTTTCTCTTCTTTTTGGAATTTTGATGGCCAGTTTCAACTTTTTGTCCCTTCTCTTTTCCATGCGGCGCCGTGTTTCTAGGGAAAGACTTGATCTTTTTAGCCGTTTTCCGTTTGAAGATTTACATCAATTAGGAGGTAGACAGCACACGCCCTGGATTTTCCTTTCTTGCGCCAATTAAGTCGCCTTCTACTTTCTACTTCCTGTTACTGCGTCGAAGCACACAGCATTTCTGCTGCAGTTCATGTCGGTCTTACTTCCATCTTAAACATTAATTCTGCACTACCAAGTTGCAAGTACTTACTCGTGATAAATAAACGCTTTTATTTCGTTGTGCTCGTACTGCACCCTGTTGTTCCACCTGCTTCTTCATAATTATTATGTATTGGGGATCTTTCGTACTCCTTTATCCACCACCCAAAATTCTGAAATTCTAGCCTTTGGCGAATTTAGCAGACGTCTCTACAGATGGGCATTGGTGCTTCGTCGTCTTCTGGGTGGTGCCCCGCTCGCCGTCTATCAAGGTCCGGTGGGCAAATCTCAAGAGCCGGCTCATGTCAATGTGTCCTTCGTCGTATGCAATGCCTTTCTGCCCTGAGATCACCGAGCCCGGCCCTTCTCAGTTCTATCTCCTCAAGCTCTTCTCAGCTGACCGCAAGGGGCTGCTGCATGGTGAGAATCTCAACATCACTTTACCTTTTGACTGTGTGTCACTGTGTGAAGTAGATCAAGCTGTGATATAGTTGCAAGTGCCCCTTGATTCGCAGATGTTACCCATATACTATCGGAGTTAGAGCTTATTATCCACAGAGTGAAGGTGTCCACCACTCCAGACGACAGAGTTATTGACCTCTTCTTCATCACCGATGGAATGTAAGTCACCATTGTTAAAGTGCAGGGCGCTTCTGTTTTTGTTGCCCGCTTTGAACAAGACGCTTGTGGTGTATGCCTTATGCTGCTGCTTAGCTGCATCACATGATAATTCTACCATATGACTATTGATATTTCTATCTTAAGGGAACTATTGCACACAAAGGAAAGGCAAGAAGAGACCTACTCGATGCTGATCGCTACCTTAGGTCCTTCTGTTAGCTGTGAAATCTTATTAGCAGAAGGGTTCCAGCAAGGATTCTCTTCACTTCCACCGACAATATCCGAGGAACTGTTCAGGTTGGAACTGGCTGACAGTAACAGCTGCTCGAAATCTCTTTGTGCAGAGATGAAAAAGATGCAGAAAGCAACCATCAACTTTGATAACTCCCTGAGACCTGCACACACTCTGCTCCAAATTAACTGTGCTGATCAGAAGGGGCTTCTTTATGACATTTTCAGAACAATGAAGGACTGCAGCATTCAGGTACGCTGTGGTACATACTACATAACTAATGACATTAGGTCTTATTAATAATCTGCAACATCCAGATCACCTGCAAAAAGCTAGATTCGGAGGGATTTATCTATCCTGAAAATCTGAGGTTACTGGCAATCAAGTAGTTAATTGTTTTGTGTAACAGCAAACTTAGGATTAAGATATATCAATCATCCTTTTTTTTAGTTGGGAATGTTTATAGTCATGTATTTACCATAATTCCTTATTGTCTGTTATCTGTTATCAAAGTCTGCATTGATGGTGTACAAGGAATATTAGTTGCTTCATCAAATTTATCACTAGTATATAATTTGAAGGCACCTAAAATAAAAGTGCCATAATTTGGTACGTTTCAGGTAAGATATGGCCGGTTCTTGTCAGACAAGAAAGGTTTTCGAGAGGTGGATCTTTTTATCAAGCAAGCAGATGGAAAGAAGCTTATTGATCATGAGAAACAGGATGCTTTGAGCTCACGCCTGATGTCAGAGATGCTCCATCCTCTTAGGGTGATGATTGTCAACCGTGGACCTGACACAGAACTCCTTGTTGCCAACCCTGTTGAGCTATCTGGGAGGGGAAGACCACGCGTATTCTATGATGCTACTTTTGCTTTGAAAGCGCTTGGAATCTGCATTTTCTCTGTAAGGATCACATATTATTCAGAGAATGCTCAAAATGAGTTTGTATTTACTCTCTTTCTTCTATGCATTTCAGGCTGAAATCGGGAGGCAGTTAGCATCAGAGCGTCAATGGGAGGTTTACAGATTCCTCCTGGATGACAGCAAAGAATTCCCATTAGCAAACAGCCTGGTTAATAGGAACCGTGTTGTCGATAGGGTGAGGAGAACACTGCTGGGCTGTTTCAACTGAGACTTGGTTTATGTCTCCATCAATCCAAAGCTCAAAGATGAGTCATACAGTCAATATCCAACCTGTCCCAGTTAAATACCAGATGAAAGTTCAGACTTGGTAATTAGCTTGCTGGACAAACTGCAATTGCCACTTTCTGTTCATGTTATTGAATGATGATTCGAGTTTGTGACCAATTCCTCGTGTTCAGTGGTGATGGAAGAAACTGCCATCTTCATCTAGGCCGCCTGTGTGAACTGATGCCACACCCAGAATAGTTTCTGCAAATTGAGAAATGAGCATCAGTGCATCACCATCTCGCATTTTTTTCATGTTGCTCACATGGAGTTATGAAGAGAGAAAGGAAGAGAAGAAGAAGAAGAAAAAATAGCATGTTTGGTGTGAGGCGCAAATCGGAGCTGCAATTATTGTGCTTTGTTTTAGCTAGAGGGTTTCTGCCTACTGGATGCTGACACAGATACATGCATTTGTTGTAAATTAGTGCCAAAATGTGCCGTCTGCCTTGCTTTCTTGCCTGCCTCCTACCTTCTTGTATGATTGCCACTCCCTCAGTAGATTAATCATGTTCCCTGATGTGGGGTTTGCACTTTCTTGTCTGCATGCTTACTAGTATTAAGGATACAAGTATAATTTGTTTATGCAAAGCATTTGCACCATGATGTAAATGAAGGAATGTTCTTATGTTCTGGGAGTGGTGGCTAGCAAGTCTGTGTACAGTATTTTGAACAAAACACTTGAATAATAATCAGATCAGCAGTAACCAGCAGCTGCCTCTGGATTCCATGATCCATGCAACGCTGTTGGTTTGTTCTTCCCACCACACCAGTGCCTGGTGAGACCAAAACAAGCTTATTCAGCATCCATCTAGATTCTAGATTATGATAAAAATTAAGTCTTTTCGGACGTGGTAGCAAAACAAATATATTACTGTAATCTTACTTAGACTATCAGATGAATGGTGATTTGACAAGCAGGGTACGGTAGCAGGTATTTGAGTGGTTCGTGCGTGATGCTGCGGATCGATTGAGTGCATCAGAACGTAAGACAAGCAGCGGCTGATGGTTTTGAGACGGCGACACCTGAACCGTGGACGACCCATTATTGATCGTTGTTCTACTTCTACACAACGCATTGAGGCATGCAGCTGCTTGCCCAAGTTGCATCCATAATACTATATATGCTCAGCTGGGCTCATTGGGATTATGCTTTTGTCTAATAAAGCTCGGCGCAATGATCAGTGTATTAATTAGATCATTGTTATTGTGATTTATGCATCCAGATAATCGTTCTTACCTATCGTTTTTGAACAATAAAATACTTTTTAATTAATCATATTTGGGGTATAATTGTCCTTAGGGAATTTGTCTATATCATCTTCGTGTCAATAATTTTTTGAATAATTTTACTTTTTTATAAATTCTACTACCACTAATGATGATAGTAGTACAGATTATCTTCAAAAATGGATAGAAGAAAATAAAAGGTTAAGAGTGTGCTTGTTTCAGCTAAAAATTTTTAGTAGCTAGTTAGGCTGAATATCTAACCGGAGACAATCTAAAGCAACTTATCAATTCTAGTTCAGACAATCTAAAGCAGCTTATCGATTCTAGTTCATTTTTAGATTATGTAACTACTAATTCTCATAATCTAGATCTAGAATATAGATCGTTTATTTCAACTTTAATTCTAAAACTAGTTGTAACCGAATGAGCTATAATATTCGTTCTCATAGTCTAACGTAAGGTTTTTCCTTAATTGATTAAGCTTATGATATGTACACATGTGTGTTCCCAATAATTAATAATTAGAGGGGGGAAAAGAAAAAGAAGGACCATCTGCCGGTCCATGCGACTAGTACTGTCCTTGTTTCCCGATGAAACTAGTGGTAAAATGTCGTAGTTTAACGATCAAAACAAGGTGGTTCCAGATCAAATGTGTACGTCCTGCCGGTTCTTTGCTGCACCGTGCATGTTCTTGTGATGTTTGTGTCGATCGAGGATTAGACGCGACAAGAAGATATATATTAGCGAGTCAGGAGATGATGCGATAATTGTTGAAATAAAGCCTAATAATTACAACGGGCATTCAAGCATATACTCGATCTGATTCTTGACTATATTTGATTGGATTTTTATGTCGATCTTGTTCGTGTTATATATGGATAAGAAAGAAAGCAGTTGATGATGCGGCCGCCGGCCGGCCTCCTGATCGATATAAGCTGGCCCAACTTAACCCAACTGATGATGAACTGATGAACTGGCCGCGCGCATTACTGTTCCGGCCTTACTAGAATTGGGATCGATCTCAACTTGTGATCGATCGAAGAGAGTGAATTTGGGATCTGGGATAGTAGTAGCAGGATGCATGCATGGCCACAGCTAGCTCGATGCAGTGTGTGTTCCTCTCCATCTTCTTCCAAATATATATGAACGGAAGAAGAACATGGTGGTGCTTAATTAATCCATTGCTTTGACTCCTCTTCTGCTGAGATAGCTAGCTTGTTCATCTATCAGATTAATAATACTGGCCTATGATTAATAACACTGTTAGTTTATCTACCTTGCTATATATCTTTTCCTGGTTTACAGACCGAGATGGAATCTTGCGAAAAGCATTGGGTGGAAGATGATCGGTGCAATCAATGAATGAATCAATCTCATGAAAGAAGCTAAAATGGCTGCACTGGAGTACAGGCAATGTTTCGATTTGACCCCGTGAATGATCACGTGTGTATGCATGATGATCCCTGCAGTGGCAAGTGCAGTTTTTCCCTTTAATTATATGATATGGTAGCATATAGCTGACTGCTGAATTCGACGGCACCAGCAGCTAGTAGCTCATGCATAGCGGCAGACTGAAATGGGGCTTAAGACACAATGTTAATTGCTGATTACTACAGGAAGGAAACTATGATGTTATTGGTTAATTAATTCCTTGCATGCATGGAGCTGAGTTTAAGGCAACTTTGGCATAACTATTTTTGTTAGAATTTGTCCAACTATGAAATGATGATATTTAATTGAACAATCATATTTTTTATTTTAAATTAAAAAATAGAAATTTAGATCATTTTATTTTTCCATATAAAGTCTTGATCTAGAAGGAAACTAAGATGTTAGTTAAAATTATTTTTTATGGATGGTCAAACTCTAGATTTATGATGGATTAAGGCCCTATTTGGCATGGCTCCAACTCCAATCAGAACAGCTCCACTCCAGAAATCCAGCTAGAGTTGGCTCTGAGTGGAGCTAGAGTTGTGGAGCTGCGATTGAGATGCTCCAAATAAATGAACTAGAGCTCCAAAAACTCCATGAAGTTACATTTTTTGGAGCTGAGGTGTTTAGCTAGCTCCGATCAACTCTAGTCTGGAGTTCGGCTCCAGAATCATGCCAAACACCCCCTAAAAGTATTTAGTAGAACAATATTATTTTTATTTTAGACTAAAAATAAAAGTATAAACGATTTTATTTTATATGATCTGCTCGGTCCCTCCGTCCTGAAATATAAAGACTTTTATGTTTGGACACATGTATTAAGTATATATAAAAATACTATAATATTTTTTTCGGAGAGAGTGAATGTAATCCCGAAAGTAGTTAAGTGAAGTAACGAGTATTAAAGTTTAAGGATAATATGGATACTTTAAAGATAAAAATGGTTGCAATTGAGTTCCCCTTTACGTCACAACTCATCTCGATCTCGTGCTAGCTATGCTAAATTAAAGTTGTTCATCGCCACATGCATCAAGTGTGTTGAGCACAAAGCTATGGCAAACACACCTAGCATAGCTAGCTATATACATGCATGGGTGGGTCACACGTGATAGCTGCTCGCTCCGTTAAAAAGAAGAGATGAGCTGAGCATGTATTTAACATGATCTCTAATATTATTAATTACTGTCTTTAAAACCATATCATTAATTATGATGAAATTAGTATCGTACAAAACTGATTTAAAATAAGAAATCAACTATATATCTTGTGTGACATAAACTATATATAGTATTAGCTTAATTAATTATTAGTCATCAAAATTACACATATTAACCCGACCCCATGGGTCTGTCGGGTCAAGGCCTCGTGTCGACCAGTCTAAGTCCAGTTCAGTTATTTGACCCGTGGATTCCCGACGAGATAGATCCAACAAAAATACATCAAAATAAAAACCTAGTGCACACTCTCTGATAAGAGCAGAGCCCACTCCCCTACAGTAGGGATGAAAACAGATCGGATACGGACGGATATTAGTAATATTATATCATTTTCATATTATTTTTTCGGATTCAAATTTAGATTTGGATACTCTGGATATGGATATAGAATCAGATATCATTAAATACGAATACGAAGCGGATATAAAATGGATACGAATACAGTTACGAATACTTACCGGATATCAATAATATATTTTTATTCACAATCACAACACACAAATGAAAAGTAATAGTCAACATCACATAAGTTATCACCAGTATGAAAATCCACATACAAGTTCGCATTACACAAATCACCACAGATAGAGTTCACATAAAAGTACATGACACACAAATCACCACAATCCATAAATAGAGTAATAGTTCACATAAAAATTAATATCACACAAACCACCACAAATAGAGTATTAGTACACATAAAAGTGCACAACACGCTTTGAGGGAGTGAGGGAGATAAGGTTGAAAACTTGTGATTAGAATTGTAACTTGAATACTTGATGGTTAAATTTTCGTTTGAATTCGAAACTTTTTCTACGATCAAAATAAAACATATCTCATCTCATACAAAAATCACACTTTTCTACATAAGTTTGCTATTTTTAATTCATTAAATATGTTTCTATGATTAATACTGAAATAGGAGAAATTTGAACTGCAACTGCTTGAAATAATAAACCAAAATTTTAGAAAAAATCATATCCATGTATTTGAGTCTATTTTCAGTCAATATCCACTAAATTGAAATAATTTTTGAAAAAACTATGTTACGACGCTCAATGGGCAACGTGGAGCTTAATGATTTTTTAATCCTAAAAAATTCAAATGAAGTCTGAAAAATACAATACTTGTCATGTTATTATTATATAATATATATATTGTGATAAAAATTTAAATATGTTTCGAGAAAGTTGTCATGTATGATGTTAAAATGTTAGAGATTCCACAAGGATGAAATATAATTTAAAGAAGGAATGTATTAGGTTTAACAGTAAATCAATAGTTAAATCTTCGTTTGAACTCAAAACTTTTTCTACGATCAAAATACAACATATCTCATCTCATACAAAAAATTCACATTTTTCTACATAAGTTTGCTATTTTTAATTCATTAAGTATATTTCTATGATTTATATTGAAATAAGTGAAATTTGAACTGCAACTGCTCAAAATAATGAACCAAAATTTTAGAAAAAAATCATATTCATGTATTTGAGTCTATTTTAAGTCAGTATCCACTAAATTTTAGAAATAATGATTTATATTTTAAGTTAGTATATTTTAATCCATCGTTGTTATGGATGTTGTGAGCCATGAAACAAAGGTCGGTGAAGTCCTTCGCCTTCTTCTCCTCCTTCATTGGAGACTCCTCCTCCTCAGAGCTAGACTCCTCAGCTAACGATGTGTCGATGTCGCTGAGAGCCACCACAAAGGCTCTGGAAGCAGCCTTGACTACCTTCTTAGCCATCTTGCCACGCGTACCCTTAGAGAAGGGTTTCCTCTCTTTCTGGTGGTGTTTGGGGTGCTCACACTTTTCTCTCCTCTTAAGCTTAGGGAAGTTAGCCTTAATGTGAAAAGTGTCACCACACTCAAAACACCCTCTAAAACCACCTCTCCGCAGATCCCGTTTCTCATTGTAAAAACGGGTGAACCTCCTGGCAATGACAACAAGCTTTTCATCATCTAGAGTATACACCTTCTCTTTTGTAACAGAGACCAGGGAGTACAAAGAAAAACCTCCTGCAAGAACACAAGTACTAGATGTGCTTGGTTCTGTTGAGGTGCCATGGCTAGAGCTAGAAACTAGTGCCACGGGAGGAGGCAAGGAATTTCTATGCCCTGCAAGATATGTTTTGGCAATCTCTGTGGACTTAAGCTTGCTGAAGAGCTCATCACATGTTAATGTGTCATAACCTGCTGACTCCTCAATACTGGATATCTTCACCTCTCATATGCTACGATCAAGAGCATAGAGAAGTTTGATAGCCCTATCGTGGTCAGAATAAGCAAGCGTGCTCGTGGAGCGCAAATTACTCACTATAGCATCAAAGCGAGAAAACATGACATCTATAGATTTGCTAGGGCCTTGCACAAACAGATGATACTGTTGATTGTATGTGCTCTGGCGCCTAGCCTTGATCTATGTAGATCCCTCATGAAAAATAGTGAGTATGGCCCAAATTTCCCTAGCAGTTTTGAGATGCTAGACTCGATCAAATTCGCTCCTACTTAGGCTTGTAAACAGTATATTCTTAGCTTTGTTGTTGCTCTCATACTGTTTTTTATCAGCTCGAGTAGTGCGGGTCTCAGGAATAACATATTCTGAGTTCACAATCTCCCAAACCGCACTTCCTTGGCTTAGAAGATAAGCCTCCATGCGCCCCTTCCAGTAAGCAAAGTCAGTTCCATCAAATAGAGGAATTTTACTGATTCTGCCCATGTTGCCAAAGGATCACAAAACTGGTTAAGATCAATTATTGATCTTAACCTGCTCTGATACCAATTGTTGGACTAAAATAGGTGACCAGAGGGGGTGAATGATAGCTTTTAAAAAATTTCTTCTACTGAACAGACTTCGAACACTACTCTCCTAGATGTAGTGCCCTCTCCTAGATGGATAAATCTCCTTCTTTACCGTTGGTACCCACCACCCATCGCTGCTGCTCACCGCCCGATGTCCGCTAACCGACCGTCTCCCCCTGCTCACCGGACACCGCCCATCGCCTGCCGGCCGACGGCCCCTGCTCCGTCGGGCCCCAGTGCTCCCTGCCATCCCCGATGGCCCCCGCCCTCGTCACCCCGCTTCGGCGTTTGGCCATGTGCTACGCTCGTTGGCTGACCTTCCGCCGCTTCCACCACTATCGGTCCCCAGCAGTCCCCCAGGCCCTAGGCCTCAGTGCTCCCCATTCCCGCTACTCTGGTCGACAGTCATCCCGCGTCGACGTGCGATCGTGTCCTCCGCCCATCGGCCAGCCTCCCCCATCACCGCCGCTACTGGTGGTCCCAAGCAGTCCCCTAGGACTCAATGCTCTGGCTACCCGTCCGTACCACTCAGGTTTCCCCGCGTTGGCGTACCCTCCATGACTCCGCTGCCACCACCCGTTGTAGCCTGCAGTTGAACTTGAAGATAGGGGTTACTGTATCGAGCTGAGCCAAGCTGGCTCGGGGCTCGGCCAAGCCAAGCCCAGTTTTTAGCTCCGTAGACCGGCTGAGCCGAGCCCGAGCCGGCTCGGCTCGGCTTGTTGCTAGCCCTAGGTTCGGCACTCGGAGCTAGGTTGCATCGTTTTGATCTTCGGCGAAGAGGTGAATCCCACCACCCCCGAAGTCCATACCAATTAGGTCTATACCACAGCTGCATCAGATTGATCTCTTGAGGTGAACGTCGAAACAGTATGGTCGCTAGTTGTTCTCGGTGTATTAGCAAAGTCTAAGGCTGTATCAATTCAGTTTGATCTCTTAGATTTATGTGATCTAGGTGTGATAGTTCGAGGCTTCATCGGTTAGGTCTGACATCTCTCGCTATTGTATCTCTTTCATGTTGTATACCGTTCATCTAAATAAAGCATGCTTGATACTTCGATATATTATTAAGATCATCGTGACTAGCTATTGTCTTGGTTAGGTCCGATCTAGTTATTGTGATGATTTTCATGGTATAGACATGTTATCTGGCACGTTTTATTTATTTCTGTCAGAGTACAAGCCGATGTATTATCTTCAATTCAACGTCATATCTTATTTTCCATCGGAACAACACTCATCGGCCTATGTGGTAAAACCACCTATCTTATCGATCGATGGCACGCTCGCCTGATTGCTTCATCCCTGGTCATCAACCCTATGGCTCATATGCATGATATTCCACGATTATCCCATCCTCATCACAGTCATCGACTCGATAGTTGATCGGCTATGCTACTAATGTCATTTTTTGTCCTCTTATAAGTTGCAGGGTCAAACTGATTGGCACACCTTGAACCCTTTGTCTAAGAACGTAGGACCTTCACTGGAGTTAAGAAGATCTCTTAGGCCACGTGTGTGTCAAATTGTAACCAAAAAACGCACCAACACTACTCTATTAATATGCTAATATACTCTATTATATAATTGACGAATTGGAAGAGTGTACATATCATTCATCTGGTAAATCCTAACCTTTTATTCGCCATGATCACTCATCTGATAAATCCTAATCCTTCGTTTGTGTCAAAGATAGTATGTATATTCATATGGCAAGTGCTCATTGTATAGCAAGCGCTTCATTTATTGACCTCACCTTGTATGGCAAGTCCTTTACGTCACCTTCCATATTAGTACTGCTTTCCTTGTAATCACTGATTGAAACCTTGTTTATATTGATCACCCAAGCATTAATTGTGTGTGTGTTGTGCGTTGCCTGTCTCCCTGTACTCTCCACGTTTGTAGTTTGTCCATGTTAAATCTCACCTCTTCATGTATTATGATCTATTTTATATGAGATTATATCGTAGCTAACTAATCCTTAACCCAACAAATACGAAGATCAAATGTGTGTTTAAAATATCCTACTGATGCATACATCCTCCTTAGTCCTAGTGTGGAGCTCCTCTAACTCCACCGCGGGTGCCACTAGCATTGCCTCGGCCCACTTCTCACCTTTCTAGTGCAACTTTTGCAAGCCAGATTCCTCCTCTGGTCTGCTCGCCCATGCAACCATCACTAAGGATGATCTCGCCATTACGACGCCGAACCACTAATCATCAAGGCCCTCGCGCTCGACCTCTAGGACCATAGAATCCCCGTGTTGTGTGCCCTCGATGCGCTGCCCTTGTGTCGCCTCTTGCCTACTCCCTCGAGCCGCAAGAGTATAGGGAGCATGTGAGTCACATCATGATGAGCCCAGAAAAAACAAAAAATAGGGGGAAATTGAGGAGTACCAACTACGTGCAACCACCGATTGACTGATCGATCAGTTGACCTCGTTCATGAGAAAATCCACCTAGAAAAAATCCGACAATGGTAGCATCAGGAGCTGCTATTCGCAATGTTCACCTTGTAATATCTTATTATATTGCTACAATTTGCTCCTATTTTTTTGATCCGATTAATAACCCTTCTGGGTTATAGGTGAGACCAACCTTATATCAAGTTGTGAAGGATATGATTGATAAGATGGGTTATGAGGTAAGTTTAACTTAAATAATTTGTAGTAAGTACATTTTGTTGGTTAGTGGTAAGATAAAAAAACAACATTATTATTCATTCCTAATTGTTGTGTTAATTTTTGTTCCACGTAAAACTAATTCAGATAAACAACAGAATTCAAGAAACACATTTAATTCATGCATACCTCTGAATTGAAGATTTTTTATGTTAGTTTGACTAACCAAAAAATTTGCTTCAAGTTTAACATATTTATTGTTTTTTATTTATACTATGGTATTAGCATGGGTTCAACTAGTACATACTAATGCAGCTTTTTTAGAGAACCTAAGAGAAACTCCGACGGAGCCCCTACTCAGGTCCTCAAACTTATTTTTGAGAGTCCGCGAGAAAAAATAAAGTCCAATAGGGCCCCTACTTGGCTCTAAAAAATAGAACGACTCTTAAAAGAGGTCACTAAGGGCTTGTTTGGTAGAGCTTCGGCTCCTAAAATTCACACTGAAGATGGAGTTGAGTACTTGAAGCTTGCTAGACCTTGCTCCACCACTCTAATTCATTTTTCTAAAGCACTCTCAGCAGGATCCATTCCTTAGGAAAAGTATTTGACTTGGCTCCAGCTTCACTGGACAAAGAAGCTAGAACTGGAGCTCTGCCAAACACACCCTTAGTCCTCATCCCTAGGGGGGCCCTATCCCGGCTCTCATCCGCACCACGTGGGCGTGCGCACTCTCCACGCGTGTTGTCATGCGTGTAGGCTTTCCGTTTATTTAAATTTGAATATTTGTATTTGCATTTAAAAATTTGAATATTTAAATATGATAGATGATTATATTCCTATTGTTTAATACAATATGATGATTATGTACCTATATTTAAATTTGAATATTTATATTTGCATTTAAAAATTTGATTATTTAAATATGATACATGATTATGTTTCTATTGTTTAATATGATAGATGATTATGTACCTATATTTAAATTTGAATACTTATATTTGCATTTAAAAATTTGAATATTTAAATATGATAGATAATTTATCATGTAGTCTGATTTTATTAAATATATGTATGTAGTGTGTGAAGAAATAGTGGAAATTGAAAATAGAGCTTTTGTTTTGAGAGCCACTCTCCTATAGTAGAACCAAAAAACAGACCTCTCAAAAATAGAGAAAACCCTCAAATCAAAAGTCTGATTTAAAAACTATTGTTGGAGGTGCTCTAATCTAATTAGGCTCTAATTAGGCACGGTGGTCATGCTGCACGCTGAAGTGTTGATACACTAAGATGTTGTCTAGTGTTATCGATCAAGATATACTTAATTCGTACGAATATAGTTGATGGAATTATATATCATATATATCGCTCTCTGTTTTACATTATAAATTAATTATCTTTTTAAAGAATATATATTACCATATATAATATTTTCTCCCTAATTCAAATTAGTAATATTATTGCTTGTAATTACTGTTCTTGTATGTCATAATGTCTTGTGCTTCGGTGGTCTAATTATGCTACAATACTGACACGTAGACTACTAGCTTGTTCTTGATCCCTCTAGTATGTTGGCGGTTTGTAATTAGGCTATTCACAATGGAGGTTTTATGGAGTATTTTATGGTATTAATTACCATGTCACATCAAATTTTTTGCTTACATGACATTCAATTAATGAAGAAAGAGAAAGAAGTAGTGTCATCACCATGACATGGTGCTAACTCGTGTCCAAGATGGATGAAACGAAATGAAACAACCATTTAGAGCTAAATCGTTTCATCAGAGAGAGGATATTTCATGAGAGTTAGTTGCATTTAATTACACTGGTTAGCCTAGGAAATAGTGAAATGAAACTCTCCACTGAGAGAGGGTATTTCATTCAGTTGTAAAGCTGATATGGCATTCTAGGAAACAGTACTATGAAATCCACCATTATGAATAGCCTTAGACTATACCATGCCCTATGTATAGTAGAATAGAGTATGTGTGATCTGACACCAATTCAGTCATGCCACGCATAATTTTTTTATATAGATTAGACGTTTAGTTTTTTTAAAAAATAAATATAAATGGTTTTATAAATTCTAATAACTTCTAATGTTTTTTATATGTTAAGTTGTTTCTTATAAATATGTTACATCTCTCATAAACAAACAAATTCACCTTTTAAAGCATAATAACAAACGAGGACCAACAAATTAAAATTATTTTGATTTCTTATTTTTATACACAAGTTCAAAACAAACTATATAAGAGCAATCATAATACTAGGATATTTTTATAGTATTAAATAGTACTGTGTATATATATATACACGTAATATATATATATATATATAAAGATGATGTGTTAACATATTAAATGAGAAAAATTGAGAAAACTAAGTCATTTGTTAAGCTTAGTTTCTAGCTACTTTCTACGCAACATCTAAAATACATGATGAGAAAAGAAATACTAAATTAGTATTATATATGCAGTGTATTGAGATGGTTGGTTCTGAGATTAGTTTGTAATGGTACTTTAATCTCGTGACGTTTAAATATAGACTATTTACGAAACTTATTCATAATCGGTGGATTATTTACGAGACAAATCTAATAAGCCTAATTATTTGATAATGTGATGCTACGGTAAACATTTGCTAATCATGAATTAATTAAGCTTAATAAATTTATCTCACGAATAATCCTCCGATTGTACAATAATTTTTATAATTAGTTTAAGTTTAGTTTTTCAAATTGATATCTAAACAAGGATTAAATTTTAGTCCACAAAAGACTACGAATTAAGGAATATTTGATGATTTGCCACTTTTAAAAATGAGTTTCGATTATTTGCCACTTTAGGCCACTACCATCTTGTCATAAGATGGTTTCATTTGTTATTTGTTATCTACACAAATGGCAAATAATCAAAGCATACAAATTTTTTAGTAGCGAATCCTCGAATTTTCCGCGAATTAAAATCGGTGAAAGTACATTGAAAGCTAACTAGCTAGCTAGAGTACATTAATGTTTGCAGTTGCAGGAGGGGGCGATGTAGCGCAACAGAGGCTATAGCGGCGCGCCACGTGTCTTTCTTATATTAGTTTGACCCTCGCTACGCGTACCTATGCTATTGCATGCAGCCCAGAGCACAGAGCTAGCTGAGGTCGGAGAAGCGTGCTGCCTCTGCGTGCAGTAAAGATGGCCACGTTAGTTTTCTAATCGAATGAAATAATTTTTTGCTAAGAGTTTTATTTCATTATTTTTAAGCTAACTATTGTAATTAAATGATTTGCAACTAAATTAAATACTTTCTCTTCAATGAAATGATTTGGCTCACAATGAATGTTTTATTTCGTTTCATCCATCTTGAAAACGGGTTAGCACCGTGTTATAGAAATGACATTGTTTTTTCTCTTCCCTCATTAAGTTAATATCATGTCAGCAAAGAATTCATTGTGTCATGGTAATTAATACCATGAAACCCCCACCGTAAATAGCCTAGCTTAGAGATACATAATATTGATATATAGTTTAAATATATTTATATTATTTTAGTAAACTCTAAAAACAGTACACTAGTATCAGCCCGATACTGAAATGTAATTTCATTGTAAAAGCCAAACCTGAATGGCCAAGAATTAACTTCTCTACAATGACTCTAGAACTAACTGTTATTGATATTCAAATGATTAAAAGATTACTTTGGATTCATATATACCTGAATGAATACAAACCTATTAACTACAACCATATTTAATATAGTCAACACATGAAATATACATTAATTAATCTATTCTTGTGACATAAAAACGTGTTAAAAATTATAGAATCGACATATACTAATTTTCAAGAGTAAATAGCTATAGCCAAATTAAACACAACTAAACATTTAATTTTATAAGAGCAAACAATTGGACTCCACGACAACATATTTATCTTAAATTTAAAGCTATATATATATCAAACATGCTGGAATTAATAATCTGATACTCTTTTTATTCGATCTATCATTCTCGGAATGAGTGATCGTGAGTTTGAGATTGGTTAAGTGAAGTATAATAATAAGTAATAAAATCAAAAGATAGATAGATATTTTAAAGATAAAATAATTTTGAGTTGTAGAAGCGTCGCAAACATATCGGCGTCGCATGCACGAGACCCCCGGGGTTTGAGTAGGACTCATCAGGAGCTCAGTCGTGAGTCGTCTCTTTTTCTTCGAGCAGACGACGACGATGCACAAGTAGCTAGGAGCGCGGATCGAACCAGTAATTTAGCATGTCTTCGTCGCCGGTCTCGGAGGCGGAGATGGCCGCCGTCAAGACGTCGTCCAACGGCGTCTGGCAGGGCGACAACCCGCTCCACTTCGCCTTCCCGCTCCTCATACTCCAGGCGCTCCTCATCCTCCTCCTGGGCCGCCTCCTCGCCCTCGTGCTCCGCCCGCTCCGCCAGCCCAAGGTCATCGCCGAGATCGTCGCCGGCATCCTGCTCGGCCCCTCCGCGCTCGGCCGCAACAGAACATACCTGCGCGCGCTCTTCCCGCCATGGAGCATGCCCGTGCTCGAGTCCGTCGCTAGCCTTGGCCTCCTCTTCTTTCTCTTCCTCGTTGGCCTCGAGCTCGACCTCCGCTCCGTGCGCCGCAGCGGCCGCCGCGCCTTCGCCATCGCCGCCGCCGGCATCTCCCTCCCGTTTGCCTGTGGCGTCGGCGTCGCCTTCGTCCTCCGCCGCGAACTCCCGGGAGCCGCGCAGGCTGGCTACGCGCCCTTCCTCGTCTTCATGGGCGTCGCGCTCTCCATCACAGCTTTCCCCGTCCTCGCGCGCATCCTCGCCGAGCTCAAGCTGCTCACGACCCCGATCGGAGAGACGGCGCTGGCGGCCGCGGCCTTCAACGACGTGGCGGCCTGGGTTCTGCTCGCGCTGGCAGTGGCCATCTCCGGCAGCGGAGACCACCGGAGCCCCATCGTCTCGCTCTGGGTGCTGCTGTCCGGTGCGGCGTTCGTCGCGGTGTGGATGGTGGCGGTCAAGCCGGCGATGGCGTGGGTGGCGCGGCGGTCGGACGCGGGCGGGCAGGGTGGCGGCGAGGTGTGGGTCGCGGTAACCCTGGCGGGCGTTCTGGCGTCGGGGCTGGCCACCGACATGATCGGCATCCACGCCATCTTCGGCGCGTTCGTGTTCGGGCTGACGGTGCCCAAGGACGGCGAGTTCGCCGGGCGCGTGACGGAGCGCGTGGAGGACCTGGTGTCGGAGATGCTGCTGCCACTCTACTTCGCGTCGAGCGGGCTCAAGACGGACGTGGCCACCATCCGTGGCGGCTCCGCCTGGGGGATGCTTGCGCTCGTCATCTCCACCGCCTGTGCCGGCAAGATCGTCGGCACCTTCGCCGTAGCCATTGCTTGCGGCATGTCGGCGCGCGAGGCCATCGTGCTCGGCGTCGTTATGAACACCAAGGGCCTCGTCGAGCTCATCGTCCTCAACATTGGCAGGGAGCGCAAGGTATTAATAATTGCTTCCTCTGCTTCTACTCATACATTTACAAACTAAAACACAACGCATTTCTTTTAATTTGTACGAGGAATACAACGTATTTTTGTTGGGTTTATTCTTTCCTAAATGTTTGTTTGGATTAAGGGGTTAATGTAAAGCGACTAAAATCAGTAACTAAATTTCAGTCATTTCTGTTTGGATCAAGTGATTAAGGTAAAGATTAAAAATTTTATTATTATGCACTATGCAGAATGACTCAACTGTTCTTTTGCTTTTTATGCATACATACATAGTGGGGTAGAGGTGAAAAATAGAGGGCATTTTAGCTCCTTTTAGCTTCTCTTTGGAGACTAACGAGGCTAAAATATTTTAACCTATTTTAACTCTTGGTGTTTAATTCTTTAGCGCTAAATTGACTAAATCCAAATAGCCTCCGATCCTAACGTATGTTTTGCTGAGTTGCCGTGTAATGAGGCCGGAAAGACGGGAAGTATCAGACTTTTCTTCCTTTTGAGCTATCAATGTCATAGCTCCAAACAACAAATTTTGTTTGCACATGAATCTTCTCTTCAGCTTCTAGGAACTCTGATAAGATCAGAGTCCAGAGCAGCAGTCTGCCAAAGAGCCCAAAGTTCAAGGCTGCATTTGATCAAGGTTCCAAAGTTTGATAGCCTCTCTGTTTTGTTTTGTTGGACTGCCCCTGGTAAGAAGAGCTAGAGCGAAGCATGCATTCAGGGCTTGGGAGTTGGGACTGAGCCGTCCATCTGTCAGTCATGCACCCCAGTCTCTAGGGCGACGTGGCGCTGAAATCAAGTCCCCGTTTTGATCTTGATTTTTGCTCAAGATTCCAATATTTACGAATCAAACGCAGGGTTTGAATGGATTTTGGCATTTCGCAGGCACAAAATTACAGCAAAAAATGGTTTTTTTTTGTCTGTTTGATGCAGGTGCTGGATGAGGAGACGTTTGCCATCCTGGTGCTCATGGCGCTGGTCACTACCTTCATCACCACCCCCACGGTCATGGCCATCTACAAGCCGGCGCGCAACGCCGGGCGCCGTCTGCACCACCGCAAGCTGCACGGGCCATCCGCGCCGTCCTCCCCGTCGGCCTCGGCTGCCGCCGGTGCCATGGAGCTGCGCGTGCTAGCCTGCATCCACGGCGGCCACGACGTGCCGGCGCTGATCAACCTCATCGAGACCATCCGCGGCCACACCCAGCCGCGTCGCCTCGTCAAGCTCTACATCCTCCGCATGGTGGAGCTCACCGAGCGCACCTCGTCCATCCTCATGGCGCGCGCCGCTCGCCGCAATGGCTTGCCTTTCCTCCGCCCTCGCCGCGGCGTCCCGCATGACGAGGTTGACGTCGCCTTCGACACCTACGCGCAGCTTGGCCACGTCCATGTCCGCCCCATGACCGCCGTCTCCGCGCTGCACACCATGCACGACGATGTCGCCGCCGTCGCTGAGGACAAGCGCGTCTCACTCATCGTCCTGCCCTTCCACAAGCGCCACCCGGGCCACGGCGACGACCTCGGCCCAGAGTGGTGGGCCGTCAACCGGAGGATCCTCCGGGAGGCTCCCTGCTCTGTCGCCGTCCTCGTCGACCGCGGCTTTGGCGGCGGCGAGCAGGTCAGCTCGGAGCAGGTCGCGCACGGCGTCTGCGTCATCTTCTTCGGCGGACCAGACGATCGGGAGGCTCTCGAGCTCGCCGGGAGGATGGCCGAGCACCCCGGCGTGCATGTCACCGTCGTACAGTTCGTGGACGGCAAGGCCGGCAGAGAGGATCACAGCGAGGTGACGCTGCGGCCGTCCAACACCAAGAACGCCGACAAGAGCTACACTTTCTCGACGGCCATCGTCGACAGCCACAAGGAGAAGGTACGTCTGTAATCAATAGCGACACACCTAACTGCTCTGCTGTGCTAGCGAGCTAACAGCTACATTTTACTACACGTATGGCGGCTGTGCAGGAGCTGGACGAAGCGGCGGTGGTGGAATTCCGTCAGAGGATGGGTGGCATGGTTCAGTTCGAGGAGCGGGTGGTGGTGGGCAACGTGATCGAGGAGGTGTTGTCGATCGGGAAGAGCCGGGAGTACGGCCTGGTGGTGGTCGGCAAGGGGCGGCTGCCATCGACGATGGTGGCGGAGCTGGCCGTCCGTGCGGCGGAGCACCCGGAGCTGGGTCCCATCGGCGACGCGCTGACGTCGGCGGGGCACGGGATGACTTCGTCGGTGCTGGTGGTGCAGCAGCACGACATGAGCAACGCGGACGAGGTGCCGGTGTCCGTCGTGCTGGACGGCCATGCCCACGACGACGACGGCGAGGTCGGCAACAAGGACATGACCGAGCCATAACGTAGGTAGTAACGAATTATCCATCAGCTTAATTAGTAGTAATCACCAAGTTAAGTGCATGCATGTGTAATTAATCAGTGATGAGTAACGAAATGCTCAACTAGCTCTTCCCTAATCCCCACCTTTTTCACTTGGGAGTACCTGCACAAAGTTGAAGGGAATAAGCAAGCAGGAGGCTCAATGCAAGCTTGTTTGTACTTTGTACAATTTATAATGTTATTTGAAATTTGAATTTGAAAATAGTTCCTTTTCATGTATTTTGTATCCTCTTTGTTTTGTACTAACGAGACTTATTTTATTGCTACGATGATAAGAAAATTTTCAATGATCTAACTGCCTATACGCAAAATTCACAGTTTTGTGTGATTTTTCAGAAATCCAAGGGTCTTTACGTAAAATTCTTAGTTTCTACATGAGAAAAATTCGTACTTATGCACAAAATAAAGAAATTAAAAGGCTGAAATACAAAAAAGTATATTTTTTCTTTTTCTTCTTTTCTTTTTTCTTTTTCTTCCAGTGCATTTCTTTGTGCATGCATACGAGCGAAGCGTGTGGGGCTAGCGAGCGCACCGGGAGGCGGTTTCTCCATACAGGGAGCACACGGGAAAGCACGAACAAAATCGGGGGACGATTTTCATGTTTTATAATAGTAGAGATTCCACCATAAATTCGTTATACTATGAAATGAGATGAAATATCTAATATAAGCTTATAATGGGACGAAATGAGTATTATGTATATATAAATAATAGAAAATAGTTGGTATTATATTATTTACTCAAAGATATTCAAGTATTTTTTAATATAGAATAATCACGTTTAATAATTAGGATCATAAAAAAATATCCGAGCAGCAAATTACTTAAACAAACGATTTGTTTAATAACTAGTAAGTTTCCGTGTTTTGTGATGAGCCTTATTTTATTGCTATAATGATAAAAAAAAATTCAGTAAATCTAACTGCCTATATGCAAAATTCATAGTTTTACGTGATTTTATAGAAATCCAAGGGTTTTTGCGCAAATTTCTTAGTTTCTACGATAGTAAAATTTATACTTCTGCAACAACCTACAGAAATTAAAGAACTAAAATATAAAAAAAATACATTTTTCTTTTTCTTTTTTTCCTTTCCTTTCCTTTTTATTTTTCCTTTTTTCTGTACATTTCTTCGTGCATGCATGCCGGCGAGCGCATTGGGAGGCGGTTTCTGCACATAAGGAGTGCGCGGACAGAATTGGTGCTCACGCTTTATAATAGTAGAGATAAAAGTACTTTTAATTTTTTATGATAAAATTTCTTTGATTTTGACCTAATTTAAATAAAAATATATTAGTTTATAAAATACGAAATATAATATTTTAATAATTTATATATTTTCTATAAAATTAATTAAAACTAGAAAGTATAACTAAAAAACAAAAGGCTCGATGGAACAGAACGGTAATTGAAACGTAAATACGTGAACACCAAGATGGGCCAAAATAGATTACGAGGCCCGGCCCATGAAAGAATGTGACGGTGGGGCCAGAAGACGCACACGGGCGGCTACTGTGGGCCCAGTGACTGACGCATGGGGCCCACGATTGGTCGATCACACGCGACTCCCGCACACACATACCGATTTTTAAAAGAATAATACATTTTTTATTCAAAATTTCAAATGTATGTGAATTTAGAATTTGCAAAAATAACTAGGGCCTGACAAATAACTGGTAGCTCGTTAGTTCGCTCAAATCGTAATTAGATCAGTTTGGCTCGTTCTATTTTCTTAATGACTTAAGCACATATTTTAGCTCGTTAGTATAATGAGCAAGTTCGAGCTGGCTCGCAAGCTACTCACGAGCTTAACAAGCTCAACCTAAATAGTTTACCCAACCTACTAAAACAACAACAAAACACTAATGGAGAGTATGAGACTAGGGATGGCAATGAGCCTCGTTCCTCGATCCCGATGAGGATTTCCTCTATTAGGGGACGAGTATAGGGAAATCTCATCTCCGCGGGGGACAAACGAGGAAAACACTATCCCCGTCGAGTGAAGCGGGGACGAGAACGTTCCTCTACTCTCCATCCCCGTTCCCCGTTAATATACCCACGAAAATTGAATGTGGGTCCATATTATATATATACATATGTATGTATATGTATGTATATGTGTGTATATATATGTATGTATGTATATATATGTGTGTGTATGCATATATATATATATGTGTGTGTGTGTGTTTATATATATGTATGTATATGTATATATATACTCGAACGGGAATTTTCTCCCCGATGGGTACCTGAATCCCCGATGGGGAGCGAGGATGGGGAAAATCTATCCCCAAAGCCGGAGACGGGGACATGGAACGAGGAATTTTTAGTCTATCGGGGACAGGGACAAGGACCCCTCCCCGCCGGGGATTGTCCCCGTTGCCATCCCTATATGAAACTCATCATTTTATATTTTATTTGCTAGTGTCTACTTATTACATGGTAAATTACTATTATAATTTTATTATATAATGACCAGTGTCGCATGCGCTGCGGTTGTCCATGCCACTGGTGCCCGCGTCGCCAATCGCGTCGAGGACACCGCCTCTGTGCCCGCTTGGGCCATCGCTAGCCACAGAAGCCAACTGCATTGCCATCTTCACTAAGTCGTCATAGGATGCCTGATCTACCGTCGGGGCTCTCGACCTAGACCGTACGAGCTTCTCTCGCCCGAGCTGCCTCCACCGAGGGCGGGCGCGTCATAGCCGATGTCTTCTCTCCCGGTGGCAAGGAGATGGGACTGAGTTATCCTCATCGTTGTTGTCGGCCCGACGGTGCCCCTCTCCTTGGTTACGTGCTGGAAGGCCCTCCTAGTTTTCGACGGTTAGTAGGGGGTGTCGTTCAGGGTTCTAGCTAGACACTTCGGCGACCGGCAAGGGGTGATGTTCAAGGTTCTGGATAATCACTTCTAGTGCGACTACCCTCTCCTCCAAGGATTGGATCGGCTGTAGCTTCTCGTCGATGGTGTCCAGACGCTTCATAATTGTTGATTGCTGATTGAGGATTGCCTTCAAAGCTTCTTCAACTTTGATCCCTGACCCAGTGTCGGCTGGCAAGCTCATGGTAGCGGAAGTGGAACCAATGCGCTCTGATACCAAGTTGTCACTGGCCAAGATTTCAGTGGAATTGGTAATAACTAATCTTCTTAATTTATATTGAAATGAGGTAGTTGATCGAGGGCCTGAACCTAGTCATCGTGGTGGCGTCATTGTGACGATGCGACGAGGAGGCAGGATACAGAGAAACAAAGCCTAAACTAAATATTCGACACCTAAACACCTAATGGGGTCATATTTATATAGACACAGGACAAGCCCATCTAACAATGGAAATAACAAAATAAATCCTGACTTGCTAACTTAAGAGCTAATTAAATCTATTTAATTGATACTTATCTAATCTCCTTGTGTATATTTGCCTTCTTTTGCCAGATCCGCTACAGTACCGACACTACTGCTCATATAAATAGTACCGTAAGGTACAGTTCGCAAGCGGACCAGACCATCCGACCTTCCATCTGAGGCTATGGCAACCAACTACAACGCCAATCTCACTCTAAAAATCACAGCCAGAACACAGGTATTCTGTGCTGGCTGCATCGTATCATCCCCTATGGAAAGATGGATGTTCTATATGAGCAATGGTGAATTTACTTTTACTTAGCTTGGCCTTCTGCCCTGTTACATGTAGGCTAATGCAGCATCAGGGATGGTTGTGGACGATGAGTGCAAGCTCAAGTTCATGGAGCTGATGAAGGCGAAGAAGAGAACCTACCGCTTCATCATTTACAAGATAGATGAGAGAAAGATCGGCGAGCCAATACTCAGCTACAACGATTTTTGCCGCTAGCCTCCCTTCAAGTGAGTGCAGATAACGCCGTATCTGACTACGATTTCGTTACCGAGGAGAAGTGCCAGAAGAGAAAGATATTCTTCATCGCATGGTAGTAATTTCTTGTTTGCATCTTCCAGTGGCTTAATTACCAAGCTGTTTGAAACATCTCGCTCCGGCTGTTTGATTTCAATTTCATATGACAATGTGAAGGTCTCCTGATACATCGCGTGTGAGAAGCAAGATCATCTGGCGGCATTCAGGTGGAGCTCCAGGCGACATATCCAACTGAGGTTGGTCTCGACGTGATCCGACTGACCGTGATGCTGCAACCTTAGAGGCAATGCTCAGGTTTGTTATCACCTACGGAGTATTGCCTACGGTACAACTAACCACAATAGCAGCACACCTAAGGCTACAATCAATCTCAGAATCCATACAGACCACTAAACAGCGGCAAGGCAACAACTGGTTTCACATATTGATTCTAGCTTTGTCCATGAACATACATTACAAAAACCAGTCCAAAGGCTTATGGTATTGGTAACTGCTGCAAATATCAGCAAACCGGAAGTTCTCTTAACACCTTGCACACAGCAGGAAACACAACAAACTGGATTTATTTATCTACCCATCCATCATATTTACATACTAAGGGTGCATCTGCAGAACCCACTTTCCATTCAGGAGGCCTCAGCAGTGGAGAAATGCATCTTAGCAACCGTTTCACGCAAGAAACTGCTTCCGCATTTGCTTTCTTGACTGCTGATGCCATAATCCAATATCTCAGTTCCATGTTTGTTGGGATCATTTGGGGCTGAACTACTAGTGGAGGTTTCAGCACCTTTCAGTCTATCAGGCTCGCTGTGCATAAACCAGTTAAATTTTACTTGCAAGATTGTGGCAACAAAATAGCAGTGGGAAGCTAGCAATCTTACCCAGTAGCCTGGAGTGCCGCTGAACTCTGGATAGCATTCTGGTGGTTCTTCTTGGACCTCCCCTTTTGCTTTTGCTTCTGTTTCTGCTTATTCTTCTCCTTCTTCCGGGACTTAGAACGACGCTGGTAACTGCCATTAACTGAATGGGATACAGATGTGACAGGGGGGTCATACACGTCAGGGGACCATTTGACATGGCGACTTTCAGTTGGTGAAGCCATCCCATTCTTTTGGCGGCTTCCTTTCATGGCAGATATGATCTTCACAGTTGGCTGAGGACACAGGAAAATGGAAATGATGGTGAGTAGTGAATACTTTGTCATGAGGCAACGTTAATAACTACAAAAGCATTTCCAGCTGCTACAAGGTTCCACAAGGCAAATAGCAATAGGCCAACATGGTGAGAACAATACACTAGTTTGTTCACGTGCAAAAGCAATGTTGGTTGTTTGTGCTATGAAATTGCCAACTATAACCTTGCATGCATGGCTACCAGATATGCATAGAGAAGCAACTCACGTACATTTTACATTTTTATCAGTACAGTAAATTGGTACCATAAAAACAAGCATATCAATTGATTCATGTCAACAATGTAACAATAATGTTATGCCTGTTCAATGTACTGTTTACCAAATATACAAGCAGGTGGGAGGAAAGAATAGCTTAGTATTCATATCTCATGGAAGCTTTCTAATTAGAGCATAGACAACAGGCAACAAGTTTGCATTCGCACAACTCAAGACAACTAAGACCGAATTTATATTACTATCAAAAGCCTATGATAATTAGTTCATTTTTTAAAAGCCATGTGCTAATATGGACCAGCTATAAATTTTTAGTCTTGGCCAGTGGTCTAAAAGTTGGTTCTAGGCGCAGCCTAGGCACCCATTAGGCGCTGGGTGCCAGCCAGCTGCCGCGATTTGCCTCCAGGCGGCGAGCTAGGCGGCCCAGGCACCTAGGCGGTCAACCGCGGCACCTAGGTGGCATGGCGCGGCGGCGCCGAGGCTATTTGGCGGCCAAAAATGTGGCCTGTCGGTGTGGGGGAGGCGGTAGGCAGCCAGATCCGGCAGCAGGCGACACATGCACTGTCAGATCCGACGACGGGAGGCATGCTCGCCATTGGATCCGGACATCTCCATCGCCATCACCGCTGGAGGGGAGACACCAGGGAACGGGCGGCAAGCAGGCCGGAACACCACGCTCGAGGGGAACGCCATGCAGGGAGGAGAAGAGGGGAACACTGGAGGGGAACACCATGCAGGGAGGAGAAAGGTGGAAAAGAAAAGAGGGACAGGCCTGGGAAAGGAGAGGATAAGGCCTGGAACACGCTAGGACTGGAGAAAAATAGGAAGAACAGAGTTGGGACTGCAGAATAAAAGGGAGGTGAGCCAGAAGCTAGGCGCCCCTATGCGCTAGGCGCCGGGTCGCCGCCCAACTAGCGCCTAGCGCCTATGTGAACACTGGTCTTGGCTTTCAGACTCTGCTGATATAGTAAAAACATCAGATCTTTTGTCGAACAAAATTTTCAAGTAGTTCAATGTATTGCTTTTTTTTGGAACAACGGAAAAAATAAAAAAGATAAAGGCCAAAACTGGTTATTAATGACATTGAACACGCTTTGAGTGAAACCATGGCTTCAAAATGTATATATGTCAAACATAAATTAAATAACTTGAACTATGCATAAGCTACCAAAAACAATTTCGCAGCAAGATTCTAAAACTATGGTTATAATGACAACATCCTAGAAGTCCAGTATGGCGTAGATTGACTGATATAGTTGCACATAAAATACAGCTGTATGTGTAGAAATTTACATGCAAGAGTTGTACATCAAATACAATTGTGCTTATAAATAAACTTTACTCTAGATAGTAGATACGCACATAATTGTGCAGAAAATTCGGCTAATTTCTATATAAGATAAGCTAGTTAAGAAGAGATACTCACAGGCAATGACAGCGAGCGCTCATAGGTGGGCACATCCTTTGGATCCTTATCTGGATCACAGCAGGAATCCTCCTGTGTTGCCTCACCGCTAGAGGCGGGAAACGTCATGCACCTGTGGAAGCCTTTCTTCACCCCCACCCCCAAGCTGATGGTATTGGGGATATCCATAGCCATCCCAGCTTCCAACAAATCATCCACATTGTCTACCACCTGAGAAGTTGCATCAAGAAGGGCAGAGTGCTTCTCGGGCAGACTCTTAGTGATGCTTTCGGTTTTACCAGACGAGGTGCCGTCAGATATCACCGCCGGCACTCTCAGACCACCACAGGAATGACCATCCATCAAATAACAACCTAGCACTGCAACCCTAACACCCCAAATCTCAGTGAGCCGATGGCACGATGCTACAACGCGACCGATTCAATCCAATACAACCCAATCAGAGTGCAACCAACCGATCCAATCCGAATACTAGTACAATCCAATCGAAATCAACACGGCGCTTACAAGTACAGCCAGGGGAAGAGACGGGGCCAGGAAAAATCGGGCGCGGGACTAGAAGATAGAGAGATGAAGATATGAAGAGAGACGAGGGATTTTGAGGAGGAAGGAGGGAGAGGATGGGGTGTTTGTGTTAGGAGGAGAGGAGGTAGGGATTGGAAGACCAAGGCTTGAGACGGTGGGAGCAAGCGGAGGGCAGGAGGAGGGCCGCATCGACGAGGAGGAGGCGGCGCAAGGGCGAGCTGCCCGGCACCGACACAGGCATCGTGGGGATCGGCGCCGCCGCCGCCGCGCAGATCTGGAGCTTTGAGACTGCAGCGGCGAGCGGCGTACGTTCGTGCGTGCGGGTGGGTGAAGGAATTGGGGATTTTTTTCACACGCTTGCTCTCTCTTGATGTTGATGAGCCAAGAGACCAAGGGCTATATATATAGGACTCGGGCGGATAAGATTACACGTATACCTTCCTTTTATTACAGGATAAATCATTACATTCTTGTATAAATTGTTCTAGCATTTTCAACTATTTTCTAAATATGAATTATTTTACTAGAAATTTCTAGTCAGTTTATTTTATTTTATTTTCATGTTAATCATTGTTAAATAAATGATACCTCATAGATAAGTAACTTCTCTTTTTTAAAATGGAAAAATTAGGGGCAATAGATATATTTAAATTTTTTTAATTCTTATGTATAATTTATAAATTAAACATACAATAAATTAGCAGAGAAAGTCATTTTTGACTTTTTATAAGTTAAATTCTTTAAATTTAACTAATTTTATAGAATAATATATCAACATCCACAACGTATGAAAATAACTATATCATCAAATTAGTTTTATTAAATACATTGTAAAATATGTTTTAATACTATGTTTATTTGATATTATATATATTAATATATTTTTAACTTGATCGGAGTTTGATTTTAGAAAACATGTTAGATGATTTGTAATATAAAATAAAGAGGATATAGTTTTCTGTTTTCATTTCATTCCCAAGTGAACCGGAATCCGGCAAATTTTTTTTGACTTTCCCTCGTGTTATTCCATCATTTGTAAACAATCTTATTAATCATCTCTACTCCTTAAAAAAGGAGTTAGTGCTAATTGTGCATCCTACATTTGACACGACACCCAAAAATGATACCTTCTATAGTCGGGGAAGTCGACGGTAGAGGGTAATCGCTCGATCCAAATCACATATCCAAGCCATGTGATTGAGATCCGATGGTGCGGGGGGCTTTACGTGAGGTGGTCTCACTTCACAGTGTGAGGCAGGGGGCTTTGACATGGTCGAGGCAGGCTTTGCGCCATCGGATTTATGTTGGACGATTCGAATCGGACAATTGTAGAGGTAGTGACGGATCTAGGATTTTATCAATGAATATGTCGTGTCAAAAATTTTATGTGAAATTCAATAAATTATTTTTAATTAGGTAAATAATTATTAGATTTGCACCGTAATTCAGTATATATATACTAAATAATATTTAAGTCTTAAATTAAACAATTAAGGTTGTATGCCACGTCAAAATCTTATATGCAACTGGATAAAAATATATTTTAATGAGGTAAACAATTATTAAATTTACACCTTAATGTATTATACAATTACTAAATAATATAAGTCTTAAATTAAAAGAGTAAGTTTATATACCATATTTAAAATATATAAATACAATTTAATAAAAATATTTTAATGAACGATCATCTAAATAGGGCGAAAAAATAGTTGAATTATTTACTAGCCGTTGTTTCTTTACTAGCCACTATGAAAAAAGAAAACATGTGTTGGACCGAAAACGGCGACCAGAGGGGGGTGAATGAGAGCTTTTAAAATTTCGGGCTAAAAACTTAGCCTTCAGTTTCAGCTCTGTCTTCTGCGGAACAGGCTTCAAATACTACCTTCGAAGGTCTGGTTCGGAGGTACTTCGACAGCTCCGAACACAGGCTTCGCAGGTGCAAAAGTTCGAAGCCAAGAAGACTTCGCTCTACTAACAACCCTCGAAAATCTACTCCGCTAAGTCAGTGCAGGCTCCGCACACGGGGTGCATCGAGCAGGCTTCGCACTTCACCCTTCGCAAGAGTAGACAACCCTCTGAGGACTTCGACCAAGTACTTGGCAACAACAACTGGTGCTGGGCTTCGTACACGAAGGTCTACACGCACACAACGGACTTCGCTAAGGGCTTCGACACAAGAAGCACACGGGCTACGAACAAGGCTTCGCTAGTAAGATGTGAGGTCTAGCCTCAAGTTACACAGAGCGACAGCACACTGAAAAACACACTTCGCACAAAACACCCTTCGCCTAGACAGGCTTCGGTGCACTATAACTAGCGAGGTATGTAACGCGAGCTCAAGCAAAAAGCACAAGGAAGCAGGGCTTCGCCGCTTGAACAAGGAACACAAATATATTGAACTCTGGATGAATACAGCGAGGTATGTGGCTACAGGAGCTCAACAGTAAATGCTCAAAGTGTTAAATGTTACCTACTGAGCCCCCATATTTATAGCCCACAGTTTACCCAAAGGAATTTACTACACTACCCCTAGGGTTTACATTGATTTTGTCTCTACAGAACTAAGGGGTACAAAAGGTAGTCCACCTTTATTCTGGAGGCTTCTCTGTCAGCTTTGCAGAGGGGACAACGTCAGCTTTTTGCAGAGCGGACAGTGTCAGCCTTTGCAGTCTTTGACCTTCTACAGCCTCCCTTCGCACGCGAGGGTGCGGTAGCTTCGGCGAGAAGCCTTGAGCCTGGTGGCCTTCGCTTCGCCAAAGATAGCCTCCGATACAGTGACGGTTTTGAGCCGAAGCCGTCAAAGCCCTTGGGCCTTCGCACCAACACCTCCGGAGTGGACCACCACGGCTTCGCAGCTTCACCCAGCTCGAACTCCGTCAGTCCGTGTACCGAAGCCATGCAGGCCGAAGCACCTCAAGTCAACCTTGCTCCGGAGCTAGCCTCGCTCCGAAGCCTTCCTCACTCCGAAGCCCCACCTTCGGAGTACCACCCTTCGAAGTCCCTCCTTCGTCCAAGGCTTCCGCATGAAGCATTCCATGAGCACTTCGTCATAGTGTCTCTCCCCGAGCACACTCCTCGACGAGCCTCACCCGGACCATGCCTTCGATGCGCCTCGACTTCTGAGACCTTCGTCGGGTACCTTCGAATGTCTCCCTCCGGAGCACACTTCGAATTCCTTGCCTCCGCAGAGGACTTGTTCCACCATACTCCGAAGTCACTCCATCCGGAGTACCTTCGAAGTGCCTCACCTCCGAGGACTTTGTCTCGGAGCACCTTCACCCGGAGCCACGCTCCGCACTCTCTGCTTTCACCTGGCACGCCTCGACCCGAGGACCGACCCGGACCACCTTCGCAGCCACCGTGACGGAGCTCCCCGTTCCCCTGGCATCAAGCCTCCCGCTTGACCCAGGTTCACCTGCTACGAACCTTGTCCGTTGCCTCCGAAGTCCCTGCGCACCACAGACAAGCAGACAAGTGTATCCAGTACTCCGGAGACCTCTCCGGGTTAGCAACCTCCGTAACACACTCCGGTGTACCGCCCAAAGTACCGAAGCCCTCGGTACGAACCCAGTCATCGTGTAATGTTGGACCCCTCCGACAAGCACACTCCGCTGCACAGCTGCAGCACACAGCCACCGAACACCTTTCGGTGAAACCACCTCCGAGCACCCTTCGGAGGTACCACCTCCGAACACCCTTCGGAGGTACAACCTACGAACACCCTTCGGAGGTACCCTTCGAACAGAGGGTAAAAAACCTGTCAATCACTCATCACAAACACTGAAACCAACCCTTGGTTTCTCAATCTCCCCCTTGATGAGTGCATTGACAACCAACTTTAAAGACCAAGAAAATTAAAAACTTTCAGCACACAAGTGACCATAAAAACTCAGAAAAGAGCCAAATCATGTCACTTGACAAAAGAATTTTCCTCCCCTGTTTTCAAAAAAGTCAAAAGCCCCTTCGGCAAATCTCAAGATAAAAACTCCCCTTGAGTTAAATTTTCCCCATTTGGCAACAACGAGCCTTCTCCCCCTTTGGAAATTATACCCCTTGCGGCAGAGAACGTAGCAAGTCTCTTCGGAATTTCTCCCCCTTTGGCAATGCAAGCATCAAGGAGCATGTAAAAGATGCAAAGCTTCGAAATGAGCAGAATTGCAAAGACATATGAAGCAAAAATATGCCAACAATAACACCAATGACCATGGGCTCAGCTCAAATTAATATTCTCTAAAAACATGATAAAGCATGTGATTTGATCATTTTTGAAATAAAAGCATCACCACTTAGTCAAGGAAACTAGACAAGTAAAAGCAAGGACTGCGCAAATCTAGTCAATTTCTACTCTAGACAGACAAGTCCAGTTCAAATGGAGCATGAGAAGCAAACTTGATAATCAATGAATTTTGTTGTTCTTTTCTTAGTGCCAGGGGTTATTTGTTTGTCCACCTTATACTTTCCAATCAGGCCAAGCCTAGGCATGAAAACCATAAGAAGCTTAAGGCAATGATTTTGGTATACACTACACTATTCCAGTTCAGACCAATGTGCAATGGTAAGCAGTCTAGAATAGAGTAGTGCGACAAACAAACCCACCTGGATCTTTTTACTTGAAACATGAAAATCATGGAATTTTTGATTTTAACCAAGTGAACCAATTGTTTGGCATTTTATGAATATCCATGAAGATGTAGAACAATTTTTCAAGTTGCAATTTTTAGCATCCAATGAACAGTGTCTTGCTATCAAGCAGATAAAAGATAGCTAAAGCAGTCCTGCCTAAACATGCTAGATTCAAGACTAAGCAGTGAGCACGATTTGATTTTGAAAATAAAACATCATGCACATGAATGTTTCAGATAAATTAAAAAGAGCTGAGCTATCACGATGTCATGAATTATAAGCAGGCATATAAGTGCAAAAGATGTAAATGCAATTTCAACACAATTAGCAAAAGCACATCCATCTAAAACAGCTCCCCCTCACAAAATGCCGTAAGGGTGACAAATGCCAAGTTCCCCACGCAAGTAGGCAAATCGAGAAGCATCGAGGGGTTTTGTAAAAATGTCGGCAAGCTGGTGTTGGGTATCAACATATTGAAGCTCAATATCACCCTTCTCATTGTGATCTCTGAGAAAATGATATCTCACATCAATGTGTTTGGTTCTGGAGTGCTGAACCAGGTTATTTGCAATACAAATAGCGCTAGTGTTATCACAGAAAAGTAGAACACTCTTATAATCTAACCCGAAATCCCGCAAAGTGGAAACCATCCACAAAATCTGAGAGCAACAGCTAGCTGCAGCAACATATTCGGCCTCAGCCGTCGATTGTGCAACACTAGACTGTTTGCGGGAAGACCAGCAAACCAGTGAAGTACCCAGAAAATGACAAGTATCAGAGGTACTCTTCCTATCAATTCTACACCCAGCAAAATCCGCATCGGAATAACCTCGAAGACATAAAGATGAAGATGCTGAATACCATATGCCAAATTCAAGGGTGTGTTTGAGATACCTTAGAATGCGCTTAACCGCTTGGCGGTGCGGAGCTCGTGGTGAAGCTTGAAAACGAGCGCACAGACACACTGCGAAGTGTATGTCCGGCCTCGTAGCAGTCAAGTAGAGGAGGGAGCCGATCATGCTTTGGAACTCCTTCTGATCTACGGCTTCTCCATCTTCGTCAGGGTCCAATGCTACAGATGTAGCCATTGGAGTGGCGAGGGGCTTCGCATCGGACATGTCGAACTTCTCGAGCAGGTCCTTGGTGTACTTCGTCTGGTGGACGAAAGTACCTTGTTTGCTTTGCTTGATTTGCAAACCAAGGAAAAAGGTGAGTTCACCCATCATTGACATTTCAAACTCCCTGCTCATGGTATCTGCAAACTCGGCAACCAAAGCATGAGAAGAGCCACCAAAGATGATATCATCCACATAAATCTACACTAGGAGGAAATCTTTGCCATGCTTGAGAGTAAACAGTGTTTTATCAACAGAGCCCATCAAATACCCTCGCTCAAGCAGAAAAGACTTAAGTCTATCATACCACGCCCGAGGGGCCTGCTTGAGTCCATAAAGAGCCTTATGAAGTTTAAGGACTTTATGTGGGTACTTGGGGTTTTCAAAACCAGGGGGTTGTTTTACATAAACATCTTCACCTATGAAGCCATTAAGAAAAGCACTTTTGACATCCATTTGATAGAGTTTGAATCCCCGGGATGTCGCAAAGGCAAGCAAAATTCTAATGGCCTCAAGGCGAGCAACAAGTGCAAAAGTTTCAGTAAAATCAATCCCTTCTAATTGAGAAAAGCCCTGAGCTACAAGTCTAGCCTTGTTTCTAACTATAGTCCCATCCTCCCCTTGTTTATTTTTGAAAATTCATTTTGTTCCAATGAAATGAACATTTGGTGGAGGATCAACTAAAGTCCAGACTTGGTTTCTCTCAAAATTTTCAAGTTCCTCATGCATGGCATTGATCCAACTAGAATCAGAAAGTGCATGACTAACATCTAAGGGCTCGAAAGAAGCAACAAAAGCAGCATTAGTGAAATGGGCATGAGAACGTGTTACCCTTTGATCAAGCTCACCAATGATCTGCTCGGGAGGGTGCATCCTTTGAACATGATGTGGAGCCTCGTGACGGGATGCAGTCTCCCCCTCAACTTGTGCGTTGGAGTGGTCCAAGATGACTGATGTTGAGGTAGTCGCTTCGGGACCTCGTGCCGAAGTAGTTGAAGCGGGGACAACTTCGGGGGTTGATGTCGAGGGTAGTAGGGGTTCATCCTCGAATTCCCCGGGATCTTCTTCTTCAAATAAAGTCTGTTCCATGTCATGTTCATTTGCCTGTTCAAAAGCAGAACTAACAGAGGGGGTTGATTCATCAAAAGTCACATCACATGACTCGATGACAGTGTTAGTTTCCAAGTTATAAACACGATAAGAATGACCATGAGTAGTGTAACCTAAAAAGATCCCGTCAGAAGAGCGCGACTCAAATTTATCCAAATTACCACGTTTTAGGATAAAGCAGCGACAGCCAAAAACTCGAAGATGAGTAACCTTGGGCTGCCTCCCAAAACGCAGCTCATAAGATGTCAAATTTAAAATTGAGCGCAAGAAGATTCGGTTTGAGATGTAGCAAGCAGTGTTCATGGCCTCAGCCCAGAATTTTCTAGGAGTCCTATGCTCATCAAGTATCGTCCTAGCCATCTCAACCAAAGTGCGGTTCTTCCTCTCAACAACACCGTTCTGTTGAGGAACCCGCGGAGCAGAGAATTGATGTTCTATGCCATGCTCCATGCAAAAGTCGTCAACAAAGAGACTATTTTTGAACTCAGTGTCATTATCACTTCGAATGAATTTCAATGCACCAGGGAGTTCAGTAAAAAGTCTCAAAGCCAAGCTCCGAAAGTGTGAAAACACTTCATCCTTGCTGGCAAGAAAGAAGACCCAAGAGTAGCGAGAGAAATCGTCGACAATTACTAGAACATACCACTTGCCGCCTAAAGAACTAACCCGAGAAGGACCTACAGTGTCCATATGGAGAAGTTCTCCGGGTTGTTCAGTCATCACTGTGGTGACTGGCGAATGCGAAGCGGCAATCATTTTTCCATGTCGACACGGAGCGCAAACTAAATTCTTCTCAAACTTGAGCTTGGGCAATCCTCGGATTAGGCCTAGGGCGCTCAGACGAGCGAGCAACTCAAAGCTCATATGCCCTAGTCTCCTATGCCACTTCCAAAGCTCAGAAGTTGAATGTGCAACAAGACAATGAGAAGAACCAGATGACTCTGAAAAATCAGCTCCAAAAACTCTCCCAACTCTAAAGATCTTACACACCACAACGCCATCAGAATTGAGCACTTGCGAAGTATCACGATGAAATCGCACTTCGAAGCCCTCATCAAGCAACTGAGATACAAACAACAAATTGTATCCTAGGTTTTCAACCAAAGCAACATCTTTGAGAGTGAAATTCGAGTTAATTCTTACCACACCTTTACCTTTCACTCTACTCCTTCGATTGTTTCCGAAGGTGATATGTTCCCTTTGCTTGGTTGAGGTGAGGCTGGAGAACCATGCTGCATCTCCGGTCATGTGGCGCGAACAACCGGAGTCCATGATCCACGTGCCCTCCAAGCCTCGATCTGTCGCCTACACACGATAAGAATATCTCGATCGCTCAGTGCTGGGGTGAGTAAAATAATGACGAGGCATCCAGCACTGAGTGACACGAGTAGTAGGCGCAGCAAAAGTAGACGGTCTACGCACAGGAAAATCAAAATGATGCACAGTGCGAGGTCTACCTACATGCTATGAACGAACAACATGTCGAGGTCTCCTACTCTGATGAGGTACAAATCTGCTAGCCCGAGGTCTACCACCATATGGAACATGGTGAACACCTCGAGGAGCAAAACCTCTCCGAGAAGCACGAGGAGCCTCAAAAGCAGGACGATAGTAAAACTCAGACTCATGCATACCTAAAGATGGGTAATGCATGTCCTGGTAACTCATCGCCTGAGAGCGTCGCTCATCCTTGATGCGACGAAAACAGAACTCAACCAAATGACCCGCCCGCTGACAATAGGAACAATGAAACACTCTCCTGGGGGCACTCTCATGGGTCACAGGAGCAACTCTCACAGGCTCCTTGGGTTTTCTCTGAGTGGTTTTCTTGGGAGGGTTTTTCTTGGCAGGAGGTATGGTTTTCTTTGGTGGATGGGTAGGCTTTTTGGCTGAAGGGGTGTACAGCAGAGCTCTCTCTTTCTCTAGGGTAGTGGGAGAGGTGAAAACAGTTTTGGTCTTACTGTCTGAAGGTATCCTCTCAAAACCCAAACCTAGAGCTACCCCTGCTCTGTCAGCACACAACTTGGTCTTGGCCAAGAGCAAATCCATCCTACCCTTTCCCTCAGTGCATTTATTAACCACGGAAAGGAGGTATTCATTTTCAGACATGAGGCTTTCAGCTCGCTCTCTAACAGTGCCTAGCTGGTCCTTAAGGGTGATGCAAGTGTCACAAACAGGTTGCACATCCTTAGAACTACCGGTCCTCTCCAATCTAGCCTCCAAATCATGAACATGCTTATCACGTAAATTAATTCTTTCGCGTAATAAAGAGCAGTTCATGCAATCAATAACATCATGAGGTCTAGAATCCACCTCCAAAAGCTGCTTCTGTGCAGTCTCAAGCTCAGAAAGAGTTTGAGCATGAACAGAACGCAACTGAGCAAGCTCACTCATGACAACAGAACAGGACTCACATTCAGCATCATCAAATTTAGACTTAAGCATGGCATATTCAGTAGAAATAGTTTCTAGCCTAAGTCTAAGGTCTTTTCTTTCTCTAGCGGCTTGCACAAGTAATCTATCCTGACTAAGAACTACTTCATTCAGCTCATCTAATTTAATTAGTAGCTGGTCAGATGATAGTGTTACCTCAGATGAGTCAAGCTCATCGCCGCTGTGATCGCTGTTGGCCATGAAGCAAAGGCCGATGAAGTCACGTCCCTTCTTGTCCTTCTTGTCCTCCTTCCTTGGGGACTCCTCCTCCTCAGAGCTCGACTCCTCAGTTGAGGAAGTGTCGATGTCGCTGAGAGCAGCAACAAAGGCTCTGGAAGCGGCCTTGGCTACTTTCTTAGCCATCTTGCCGCGCTTGCCCTTCACAAAAGGCTTCCTCTCCTTTTTGTGGTATTTGGGGCGCTCACTCTCATCTCTCTTCTTGAGCTTGGGGCAATTGGCCTTAATATGAGAGGTGTCGCCACATTCATAGCAACCACTAAAACCACTTCTCCTCTGATCCCGTCTCTCATGATGAAAGCGGGTGAACCTCCGGGCAATGATAGCAAGCTCATCATCATCTAGAGTGTCCACCTGCTCCTTTGTGACGGAGACCAGGGAGGACAAAGCAAAACCATCTGCAAGAACACAAGTGCCAGATGTGCTTGGTTCTGCAGTGGTGCCACGGCTAGTGCTAGAAACCAATGCCAATGGCTGTGGCAAAGAGCTTCTGTGCACAGCAAGAGATGCCTTGGCAATCTCTGTGGACTTCAGCTTGCTAAAGAGCTCATCACAGGTCAATGTGTCATACCCTGTGGACTCCTCAATGCTGGATATCTTCACTTCCCATATGCTACGGTCAAGAGCATAGAGAAGCTTGATAGCCCTATCATGATCACTGTAAGAAAGCGTCCCGTTGGATCGCAAGTTACTCACTATAGCATCAAAGCGCGAAAACATGGCATCTATAGATTCACCAGGTGCCTGCACAAACAGCTGGTACTGTTGGTTGTAGGTGCTTTGGCGCCTGGCCTTAATCTGTGTAGAGCCCTCATGAAAAACAGTGAGTGTTGTCCAAATCTCCCTAGCAGTCCTAAGGTGCTGCACCCTATCGAACTCACTCCGGCTCAAACCGATGAACAGTATATTTCTTGCCTTGGAATTGGCATTATACTGATCCTTCTCTGTTTGAGAGGTGCGAGTCTCAGGGATGGAGTATTGTGAGTCCACAATCTCCCAAATTGCATTTCCTTGGCTTAACAAGTAAGCCTCCATGCGCACCTTCCAGTATGCAAAATCTGTCCCATCGAACAGAGGAATTTTACTGCCTCTATCCATGTCGCCAATTGTTGGACCGAAAACGGCGACCAGAGGGGGGGGGTGAATGGGAGCTTTTAAAATTTCGGGCTAAAAACTTAGCCTTCGGTTTCAGTTCTGTCTTCTGCGGAACAGGCTTCGAACACTACCTTCGAAGGTCTAGTTCGGAGGTACTTCGATAGCTCCGAACACAGGCTTCGCAGGTGCAAAAGTTCGAAGCCAAGAAGACTTCGCTCTACTAACAACCCTCGAAAATCTACTCCGCTAAGTCAGTGCAGGCTCCGCACACGGGGTGCATCGAGCAGGCTTCGCACTTCACCCTTCGCAAGAGTGGACAGCCCTCTGAGGACTTCGACCAAGTACTTGGCAACAGCAACTGGTGTTGGGCTTCGTACACGAAGGTCTACATGCACACAACGGACTTCGCTAAGGGCTTCGACACAAGAAGCACACGGGCTACGAACAGGGCTTCACTAGTAAGATGTGAGGTCTAGCCTCAAGTTACACAGAGCGACAGCACACTGAAAAACACACTTCGCACAAAACACCCTTCGCCTAGACAGGCTTCGGTGCACTATAACTAGCGAGGTATGTAACGCGAGCTCAAGCAAAAAGCACAAGGAAGCCGGGCTTCGCCGCTTGAACAAGGAACACAAATATATTGAACTCTGGATGAATACAACGAGGTATGTGGCTACAGGAGCTCAATAGTAAATGCTCAAAGTGTTAAATGTTACCTACCGAGCCCCCATATTTATAGCCCACAGTTCACCCAAAGGAATTTACTACACTACCCCTAGGGTTTACATTGATTTTGTCTCTACAGAACTAAGGGGTACAAAAGGTAGTCCACCTTTATTCTGGAGGCTTCTCTGTCAGCTTTGCAGAGGGGACATCGTCAGCTTTTTGCAGAGCGGACAGTGTCAGCCTTTGCAGTCTTTGACCTTCTGCAGCCTCCCTTCGCACGCGAGGGTGCGGTAGCTTCGGCGAGAAGCCTTGAGCCTGGTGGCCTTCGCTTCGCCGAAGATAGCCTCCGATACAGTGACGGTTTTGAGCCGAAGCCGTCAAAGCCCTTGGGCCTTCGCACCAACACCTCCGGAGTGGACCACCACGGCTTCGCAGCTTCACCCAGCTCGAACTCCGTCAGTCCGTGTACCGAAGCCATGCAGGCCGAAGCACCTCAAGTCAACCTTGCTCCGGAGCTAGCCTCGCTCCGAAGCCTTCCTCACTCCGAAGCCCCACCTTCGGAGTACCACCCTTCGAAGTCCCTCCTTCGTCCAAGGCCTCCGCATGAAGCATTCCATGAGCACTTCGTCGTAGTGTCTCTCCCCGAGCACACTCCTCGACGAGCCTCACCCGGACCATGCCTTCGATGCGCCTCGACTTCTGAGACCTTAGTCGGGTACCTTCGAATGTCTCCCTCCGGAGCACACTTCGAATTCCTTGCCTCCGCAGAGGACTTGTTCCACCATACTCCGAAGTCACTCCATCCGGAGTACCTTCGAAGTGCCTCACCTCCGAGGACTTTGTCTCAGAGCACCTTCACCCGGAGCCACGCTCCGCACTCTCTGCCTTCACCTGGCACGCCTCGACCCGAGGACCGACCCGGACCACCTTCGCAGCCACCGTGACGGAGCTCCCCGCTCCCCTGGCATCAAGCCTCCCGCTTGACCCAGGTTCACCTGCTGCGAACCTTGTCTGTTGCCTCCGAAGTCCCTGCGCACCACAGACAAGCAGACAAGTGTATCCAGTACTCTAGAGACCTCTCCGGGTTAGCAACCTCCGGTACACACTCCGGTGTACCGCCCAAAGTACCGAAGCCCTCGGTACGAACCCAGTCATCGTGTACTGTCGGACCCCTCCGACAAGCACACTCCGCTGCACAGCTGCAGCACACAGCCACCGAACACCCTTCGGTGAAACCACCTCCGAGCACCCTTCGGAGGTACCACCTCCGAACACCCTTCGGAGAAACCACCTCCGAACACCCTTCGGAGGTACCACCTCCGAACACCCTTCGGAGGTACAACCTCCGAACACCCTTCGGAGGTACCCTCCTCCGAACACCTTTCGGAGTTACCCTTCGAACAGAGGGTAAAAAACATGTCAATCACTCATCACAAACACTGAAACCAACCCTTGGTTTCTCAACATGGCTGAATAATTCAACGCGCCTTGTAGTTAAGAAGCAGCGCCTCATCCATCGAGCCATAATACACATTGTGAATCATCTCATCCTAGTGTATAGTTGTTCAGTTATCTCAAGTGTAGGATATGCCAGGGCCCAACTGGCATACCCCGTAGCTCTGCTACTATGCAGAGGGCAGTCAATTCTCTGAAGACAGAAAAGTTATTTCCCGCAGCACCTATCCTAGCCCTACTATGCCTCACCCCTCTCCTTCGACCGTCACACCTAACTGACTTAGACCCACATCCCTCTGGACCCATGAGTGCGCTAGCTAGATCTGGTCTTTCCCGCCCCATCAGGCTCTTCCTCATGCTGCCTCTACCCCACACCTCCTCGCCTCCTCCAACACGCTATAGCTTTGGCTCGCCTTGCTCGATGACCTCTCACTCTCTATTTCACCTGCCCCACCTAAGCTATGCTCCATGTTCAATGACTGCAAGACGTCCATCTCTAAGTTTTGTGCGCCCCTCACCTCCTTTGACTAGATCGAGTCTGAGCCCTGTCGCATCGAGACCACATCCATCGACACCACCTATACCATCTGGCACATTGAACGCGGTATCATCGAGAACACAACTTATCGTAGATAATAAAGTCATGCACGACATTGCTTGGGAGAGAAAATGGGATCTTCGATTATGTGTCCGCTAACGGCTTCATCTGTGTTTTTGCCCTCCGAGACAAGGAGCATTCCACCATCCTCTACGAATTAAGAGTCCTAGTCCAGATATGCATCTTCTTAGGTTGCCCTAGAACTGCTATGACTTCCACTACATTGCCACACTACTCATGGATAGCAACACTGTCATTGTGCTCGACATGCGCATGTTGGGCATTTGGGCTTACCGGTGGCCGAGATGCATAGGCACCGACGTGGACCAATGTGGTTGCTTTGGCACCACAAGCCATGAGAAACCTCTACTTAGTGGGGGATGATGGCTAGGCATTAATTTGTGAGTTGCCCGATCTACCTACGCCGCTAGGCACAGTGCCACCCAATGGGGTCGATCTTATGCTGATGTATGATGCTGGTGTAGAGATAAACTGACTACAATGGGTGGTTGCTTACCTATGCTAGATGTTGTCCACCTTTGGGAACAAGGTCTAGATTCTCAGGTTCTGACAAGTTTGGTTTGTTTAGCCCTTCATGGTTTAATGGTCTATAGATTCACAAGATAACATGTTTGAGATTTAATTATGGTCACTTATACATTTGTATGAGGTCTTAACTCTTAAGATTGTAGAATCTGATTGATATGTACTCAGATGCATGCACATTATATTGTCAAAGTAAACTCATTGATTAGTCCAGTCCTTTGAAGATTAGAATTTGCTTATTTTGTGTGATATGTTTATTTTGTAATGAACTATCAAGGTAGCTTTGTTTCTCATGTGAATGATTGGTGATATCGGATGGCTCAATTCTACACATTGAGATCGCTAGTCAAGTTATACTACTGCTGTCACTATTAGATTAGAAAAAAACATTTAAAGTAACTGATAAATTGTTATTATCATGTGATAGAGATAACATGCCCTTCCACAACTCCAATGTTGCAAAAGTACAACATCTGAACAAAATAAGTGCAGCGTCTCGAACACAATAACCACGACATTGAAACATTTCTAGTGTAGCATCTAGAAAACAACAATTGCAATATTGTAAAAGTAGTTGTTGCAGAAACTTAAGCTTACCATTGCTAACATTTTTGAGCAAAGTATGGAAGATAAAGAGAGGGAGAGAAGTGTCTGCACCATTGAAGGATATGAGTGATGAATGTTGGACCGACTCACTCTCACACTCATAGAAGAACACAAGAACACACACATTGTTTGCACTCTGAAAAAAGGCTAATAGAAAAACTCACTCAAGGAGAAAAAAGCACTTAGCCACTTCCCAAGCCAATGTGCATCTGTATGGTTGCATGCTCACACAATTAACTCCATTGGCTAATATGCATGCAGGGTCATTACCTCTAATAACTCATGTCCAATAGCGTGTAAAGCTAGTGGTGCATGCGCTTCCTACTCCTAGACGTGCACCTAGCCAAACAACTTTAACACAAACACATTAAAAGTTAAGATACAAGATTACTCTAATAATTACTCTCTAATCTTGATATCTTTATTCTTGACACCTTTACACCGTGAATGAAAGTAGTGTAGGCTCATTAGTGGCATCTGCAATGGTAACCTGTGCCATAGTCTTGGTCGCCTTCTTCACTTCATCACACTTGTCGGCGAAGTGCCCGAACTCACCACACTTGCAACCATCAATCTTTGACTTATCGAACATGTCGTGGTACTTCTTCTTGTCACTGTTGCTACTATCAGAGCCATTGCCACTCATCTTATCTTAAGCACCCATGGCCTCCCACTCAACATGCATGAGGCTTGTTGCTAGCGAACAACCGTTGTAGATCCCCTACTTTGTCATGATGTCACCCCTTCAAGGATGCCTCATATGCCTTCAACCGGCCGATGGTAGCCTCCATCATGGACATCTTAGTCACATCACCTCACTATTCTACAGTTGCAACGATGTGTTGGAATTTGTCGAGGATGGAATGCGGAAGCTTCTTCACCACATCAGTCTCCTCTACCTTGGTACCAAGAGCGCATATCTTGTTAACAATTGTAGTAATGTTTAAAGCATACCCATTAATCATCTTTGTGTCCCCCAGGTTCATGCTCTTAAGTTCTCTTGAGAGTCTGTACATTCGCCTTGCATACCTGCTCTTCTCCAATGTACATTTCCTTGAGAGCTTCCAAGCCTCTTTTGTAGTTTCCTTCTCAGTTATGGTTAGCACCACAAATTCTGGCATGGTTTGGACAATGACGGAGAGAGCCATTTGGTTCATCCTATCATCGACCGCTTCATTGCCACCACCACTACCACCCACACACCTTGTGCACGCACGAAGATCATCTTAGAGAGCATTGGGTAATGCACCAGCACCCCACCTTCTTCACTTGCTGCACTAACAACTTGTTGTTGTTATCACCATCGTCGTTGATGTTGTTGCCGCCACTGCCCCAATGGTAGCCTAGTAGCATGTAAACTCTCTCACTAGACATGCTCTAATACCAATTGTTGGCTCGGCTCACTACTCTCACGCTCGTAGAAGAACACAAGAACACACACATTGTTTACAATATGAAGAAAAGGCTAATAGAAAAACTCACTCAAGGAGAAATAAACACTTAGCATTGCACACCAACACCTATTATTTTCTCACACCACACCACACAAAACAAACACTTATTACATTGGTTTAAATAACGCAAAGAGATGCACACGTGTTTGTGCCACATCTAGCAGTGGCCCCCCAACTCGACTAAAGCACTCCCGTGGCTCCTCCACTAATCACATTCCTACATGCAAGGCACAACTTTCTGCATACAATACTTGACTCAGCCACTACCTGCATGACTACATGCATTCACTTGCATGCTCACACAATTAACTCTACTAGCTAATGTGCATGCAGGGTCATTACCTCTACTAAGAGCATCTTCAAGAGTGACTCTAAAAATTGACTCCTTATATAACTTTTTGGAATTCATTTTTAGGATGCAAATCACTTTAAATATGTTTCTCTATAATAGAGTTCCTAAATTGGAGTTTCTGGGTACGTTCCCTAAAAGTAGGAAACAAAGGATTAAATTTAGGGCTCCTTTATTTTTTAGAGCTATTTAGCGTATCTGTTGGAACTGTTTTTTTAACTCTAATCCTAAAAATTTAGAGAAGAGAACTCTTTAGAACTTTTCTCGGAGATGTTCTAACTCACGTCCAACAACATGCAAAACTAGCAGGTGCGTACGCTTCTTGCTCCTAGACGCGCATCTGGCCAAACAACTCTAACACAAACACATTAAAAAGCTAAGACATAAGATTACTATAACAATAAATGGTTAGTATTTAGCTGAAGAATGTTGTAAGTTTTAGCTGAAATTCATTTAGCCAACATAAGTGTTGAAGTTTTAGGTGATAATTTTGTAGAACAGCAGGTGACAAAATACATCATAGATGCCTTTGCTTGCTAGCTATTGAAATAATATCCGAATTCTGAAAAGATGCATTTTTGTCTATGTATGTGTTAGATTGATTAATCCAAATGTATGCTTGATTGGCTAAATTTGTCTTGTTTATTGTACATTTTGGTTTCAACCTTTGCTTGAATATATTTGTCTGTTTTATTCTTTGTCGACTAATTTAAAGGTTACTTGGGCCAACTCTTCTGAAGCTAGCTAACTGATGATGAATATGCCACCCTGGCCTGAGATGGTTACATTCTCAGGCTATCAGCACTGCACAAAGCATTTCAATGAAGTTGACAAATTGATAACCTTCTTGGATATTTACAAACCAACCGGCTTGATGGCAATGCTGTTACAGCTGTTTGATGGGAATTAAACTGTTCCTTGCAAATTTACTCAAATGGTGACTACTTAGCTTTGGTGTTTCTTTTCTCAGTTCAGAGATCAATGTCCAGGCCTTTACTGGATAAGAAATAAAATAAGCCCTCTTTGTTTGAACAATATCAATAGAATCAACATCAAGGTATCAACAATATATAGTAGTGGCACTGAAGGCCACAAAAGAACATTTCATCACTCTTTGTGCTACTAGCTTCTACTTGTGCTGTCACCACTTTAAATGTGATTAATACTGGTGCATATCACACACCAACAAAACAGTATAATTGATAATATCTCCACAGTTTTCGTCACCATCCTCCCGGTCCTGGCAGTCGGCAGAACCAACCAAGCAAGCGGCAGAAGTCACCTCCTCAAGCCCTCCACAATGTAAGTAGCATACAGGTCCCTGCAATGGGCAACATTAGCATTGCAGGGAAGTGAGCTGAGCTAGATGTGATTTCACTACACAAACAAGTACTAGTATAGTATGCTCCAGAGTTACAAGTTACTCACATGGAGTGTTGTATGGCTTCATAAGCAGCACTTGCAGGCAGGAAGTCATTGACAGCAACCTCCTTGTTCTCGTTCTTCTTGTCTGAATGTCTTGGTCAAAGAAACCGTTCAGTCTAAGAGGAGACAGGCGTTTTCAAATTTCATTTAAAGATAAACAGGTCCATAAAATGTACTGTGTGGCAACTTTTTCTACAAGCATTTTGCTCAAGGATATAGCACGATTCATTGCATAATAACTCTTTTCAGAATGCAGAAGTAGATATTAAGTGAATAAAAAAGGATACAGTCCTCAAAAAAGCATCTGATTTCAGCGAGGCGATGGGGTGGGAGCTCCTTGATATCATTGTAATGCATGTACTCAGGATCATCAGCACAAACTGCAATAATCTTGTCATCTGCCTCTCCCTGTTGAAACAAATATGGCATTAGAAGCTTTGCCTTTGTTGGACTTGTTAGGGTCGAGAGATGAAGCCAAACCTGGTCAATCATAGGCATGAGACCAATGGCCTTCGCTCGTAGGAAACAGCCTGGTATAACTGGCTCCTGCATGAAAAAGAATACTCCCTCCATTTCAGAACACAAGTTATTTTAGTTTTGCCTAGTTTCATCTGTAGATCAATGAATCTAGACACATATCGGCTTCAATTGGAAATTTGCTCTATAGCCTACTTGTATTCATCTGTAGTAGCATTTAAATCGGCTTCAAAAATCAAAACAAAGAGGAGTGAGATGGTAATTTGCTCTATAGTCTACTAGTATTCTCGGAGTAGATATAAACCAAGAACCATAACTTCACGTAACTATATTAAAACTACTGGATCATAATTCACAAGAAATAAGATTATACCATATAAATTTAGCAGTTTAGAAAACTAAAATATCAAGACATACCTGCATTATAACCAGCACATCCAATGGATCGCTGTCTTCACACAGTGTGCGAGGAATGAATCCATAGTTGTGAGGGTACACAACTGATGAATAGAGCACACGGTCCACCTAAAGGAGGAACAAAACATTTAGAACCATCGGTAAATAGAGTTCTACAATAAGAAATATGGTGAACTGCATTGTTTTACCTTTATCAGTCCAGTTTTCTTGTCAAGTTCATATTTAACTTTGCCGCCCCTGGGAATCTCAATGACCTGACAAAGAAAATGCATGCATTTTGTTGAGTTCTCTTATTTTGGTTGACAAATCCTGGACTTGGTGTAAATTGGCAACCAGCACTTGAGCTCAAAAAGTTCAAAATGACAAGTGTAGGTAAGAACATAAACTTCCAGTAGGAGTATGCATCAAACTGAATGAGTGAGGAAATAAAGAGAAAAAAAGGAATCTGTTAGGATGGCCTTACACAGTTGAATATAGCTGGTGCACTCGGTCCTGCAGGAAGAACTCAGGAATATGTAAGTTCTGACAGAAGTATATAAATTGATGGATTGTCAATACAGGATGCCAAGTACCAATCTCAAGATCATGCCAAGGATGTGCTGCAACAGATCTCCGGGACATAGATGACAGTATTCTTTCATTCAGAGCAGGAGCCTTGACGGCTGAGCTCGTCTTCTTCTCCACGGCTTCAGCAGCAGGAGCCATGATAACAACCTGTCAATGATTACAAGGTTTCTAATTAAATTGAGCTCGACTATAAGCCAAGTTATTTTATCCTGGAAGAGGCTGAAAAAGGCCAAACATTGACAAAGAAACAACAACCATGAGAAACATCGTAGAGAAATCATAGGATCAGATCGGCAAACAAAAAGTCCACAAGAATTGGCAACACAAGAAAACATTTTCCATATTTCGTATTCCATGGATATAGACACCTCAACTGTTTGTTTAGACGTAATTACAAATGATCAGAGTTGACCCCAAAAAAAAGAACTCTTGAATGGAATAATCACTTTCTCTCTAGAAGAATATATGCTAGGATCAAATGGAGATGAGTATACCCATGTTACTTCAAAATGCATGTTAGCACGATATCCTGTTTATTTATACAGGGAAATTGAGGACCAATGAACAGCATCTGATCTTGGTTTGTTAATATTTTAAAAATACTCAATTAATTTCATGACAGAAGAACATCCATGGGTCAGAAACATGGAGCATATATGCATTCCGAGCAGAGCTTTTGGCATATAATTTTCGGCACGGACGGAGATTGTTCCTTCCCACCACAAACTAAAAAAGAAGCATTGATGAACAGTAAAGAAATTCAAAAAGCTTGCTTTTTCAGATAATGAATAAGAAAACTGGATGAAGTCATAAGGAAAGACATCAATGTGAATAGAGTCCATAATTTGTGGGATGTAAGGAACATGATGTAGCATGGAAATATCATGCCAACACAGCACACTCTATGTGATAGTATCCGAGTCAGGAGATAGCATGATAGCATTAGGCCGCTTAAATAAATCTGATATTAAAAGTAAAAGGTTATTCCAGACCAGACTGATTTGGGGGGAAGTAGGCTTGTAGTATGATTTTTCGTCGAGTTAGACTGTACTTTGAATGACTTATGGAAACACAAAGAAAAAGAAATGTCCATGTAAGGCCACATTTCTTTGACGAATTCCAAGCTGACTACTTCTGAGTTACCAACTGAAATGTAAAGCGTAGTATGTACGTGACGGAAAAAATTATGAAATCTCTCTTGGGGCAGAACATCAGACAGAAGAAACGAAAATCCAGAGGCCCTGATCAGGGAATATGCTGATAAAGTAAGCAACTAGCTGGTCGCAAGCAAAAACGTGATCTTGGACCTTTGTATTCGAGAACTGAGCAGAGCAGCAGGGTATGAATGAATCCATAAAAAGACGACACATTTGAAACCAAATACTCCGAAATTTGTGGACCGAATCGCACCCGGAAACAGGGTTACGCAAGCGGCGGGTAGTCTTCGTCGACCGATTGAGTGGCGGATCAAACAAGCCGTAAGTAATCCGGTGGGGAAGAAAAGCGAGACGGAATGTGGATCTATTGCAATTAGGAGGAGGAGGAGGAGGTAAGGGTGCAATGAGCGAGCGGCGAGCCCCCGGGGGAGTGATACACTGATACTGCTTGGTCGGGGGGAGGGGGAGAAGGTGCGCACTCACCTTGGGAGATCTGAATCTGAATTGGCGAAGGGAGAAGAAGCGGCTTGGTACGGGCGAGCGAGCGGAGCGAGGTGAAGGAAACCCAAGACGAAGAATGCGTTTCCACTTTCTTGGCAAGGGAAGCTTTTAAAGCCGCAGCGCAGGACGGCAGGAGGAAGAGGAAGGAGACCGACACTGACTCCCGCTTCGCCATTTTTATAAGTTGTTTGCTTTCGTATTACTGTTGATTACTTAATCTTTTGAACTAATAAATCAAGTGCTCTAACTTTTTAAATAATATTTACTTAATTCCTTATGTACTGATGCACCACATTGGATAACAATAGATAGAAAGTTATGTAGACTTACATAACTATTACATGATTTACCATTTCAAGCCTTACAATAAAATTTTTGAAGCATAAACTATTTATACATGATACAAACATGATGCAACGTAATTGTATCTAACGTGGAGGAGCCATCGGAGTGAACGAGGAGCACTGATGGAGTGAATCAAAAGGCTAAACATACACCTAATAGTTTTTAACATGGTACGCCAATCGAGCAAAACCACCTTACAAAACTATCTTAAGATGTTAAAAGGTTATGAAATTAAACACATATTTTATTTAGTTAGGGGTTAAATAGTCAATAAATAATATGAGAGGAGTTGAGTGAAGCTGGTGGAGGGGGTTGTCCATGCGAAGATAGTATCTCCTTCCCTTCGTCGCACGCAGCAGCAGCAGTCGGTTGATCGAGGCTGCGTGCCTGCCCTGTCTGCGCGTGGAAGTAAGCCTTCATTCCATCACGCATCACGCATCACGCATCACGCATGCAAACCAAATGTTGTTTCGCTCTTAAAAAAAATCAAAATCTAATAGCTCCAAGCTGACGAATAAGCGCCCGTGTTAAACATGTCTTGCCTTGGCTTAGCTTGCAACTGTTAAGTCAGACGTCAAGCTAGCTAGCTAGGTTGCTGCTACTGCTTACCAACGCTACCTATCCGCAACCGCATGCATGCAGCTGGAAAGCAACTGTCATGGCAGCAGCTGCTAGCGATGAGTTACAGTATCTAACACTCCATCATAAATGCACACCAGTTTTATTAATATGAAAACCTAGTCTAATGAACCCTTGATGTGCAGAATTCTCTGATCATCTCAAATTTTATAAATCAGTGACATTTTTCATATGTATCAGGATTTGCAAGAAAAGAAATGTTCAGTTTTTTTTTTACAGCAGCCTCACCCCGATTGTTTTGATGAACTGAAGACCAAAAGCAGAGCAACTCCTCGTGGTCAGCTACTGATTAACTGGAAACAAAGAAATGGCAAAACTGAGAAAATGCCAGCATTATTAGAATAAGGGGGGATGAAAATGTGCTGTTGATGGCAATTCAATCTAATATATACTGACAGATGGAGTATATAATCAGCAGAAAATTGGTTTCTGGAGACTGGAGTTCTGGACCATCTACATACAATAATAAATGGGTAAAAAGGTGGTGGAATTCCAAAGTGCTTAAATACTACGCATAGTATAAAAGCATCCGGGACTAAAGTTTATGTGAAATCAGATGTTCGTGTAATAATTAGAAGTATTAAACATGAGTTAATTATAAAACTAATTGTAGAATATTTAGGCTAATACACAAGATGAATCTATTAAACTTAATTAGTTCATGATTTGACAACATGGTGCTACAGTAAAATATGCTAATGATGGATTAATTAGGTTTAATAGATTTTTTTGTTCTGGTTCTGTAATTAGTTTTATAATTAATTCATATTTAATCATTCTAATTAGTATTTAAACATCCAATGTGATAGGTGATACGAACAATACAACAAGTGAACAGGTACAATCAATCAATCAGACCATTGAATAGCTAGGGGAGCAATAGAACTAACTCATAATTTGACCTTAATTGCCTGATCTTTGCATTTGAATGACCAGTATTCAGTTATTACCAATGACAATACAATCCTTGATATTTCTAAAAAAAAGATAGATTCTTATCTAATTACCTCTTCTCTCCCATTTTCTCCACCAATCCCTTTTCTTCTTTCTTGATTCTTACATACAGCAGATTTCTGACATAAAAAACAGTTTCTTCTCTATCTTCTTCTTAACTATATTACCACATTATCTTTTTTATTATATAACAAATGAAAAACTATCCTATTCATTCCATTGGGTAGAAGATTCTATATATAGAACTCAAAGAGCATCCTCCCATGTCCCAACTCACTCACTCTTGTTTTATTTTTCTTTATATATATATATATATATATCTTTGATTAAATAGTTTGAAGATCCTAACACACAAATTTAATGCTAAATTTTTATAAATACTTTTAAAATATTTTTTGGCATTTTCAATGTAGAATTTTTTTAAAGAAATTGTTCCGTTTAATTAGATAATTGAAATTGAAATACCCGCAGCGTGATAACCCGGGAAATTAATAATCGTCCAATCTCCCTGATTAATCTAATCTAGCTAGATCTCGGCAAGTACTATATATATAGGTCGACTTTTCGGTGGATTAATATTTAGGACTCATTTAATGCATAATTTTCACCCAAAATTTTGAAGGATTTGAATTAATTTCTGCGAAACTCCTTTATTTCAAATAAGCCCTTAATCTGACCGCTTATACAGGTGGGCAGCTAACATTAATCAGACTTTTCGGTGCTATTCACAACAACCGGAATTTTCCCCTTTAAACTAATTAATCAGACTAATCTATTTGCCAATGCTTAATGGTTAATTGGATGCCACAATATCCTGGGTAGGGATGCATGACAGTCAGATAATACATATTTATACCGAGCCCGCAAAAAATACCTATACCTGAATCTGCATCCATTACCCGCGACAGGTAAAAACTGATGCTTGTACCTGATACCTATTAGGGTAGTTCCAACCATAATTTCTTAGATGATGTCTTATATTGCCATGTCAGTAAGACATTATCTCTAAAAACTACACTCTCAATCCATAGTTTATTAGATGATTTTCTATGTTGTCATATAATAAATTTTTATACATCTCTCCACCTTTTAAAATCTCTTTTCACTTTTATCTTGGATGATGTGAAACATGGTGTCTTCACCTTTTATCATCTCTTTTTATTAAATTGCTTGATTGTCACATCATCTTTTTTTCTATGTGGCAGCCTATTAAACGTGTAAGACACTATCTTAATTGGAGGGCTGGGATTGCCAAACTGAAAAAGAGCAAACAACACAGCCAATGTGTTGTCCAAATTTATCCATAATATGTTATCCTGGGTGAGTCCAAGCTTAATTGGGCCCTATGACATGGTGGGCCACATGAAATTAGAGAACAAAGATGGCCTTTGAATTCCAAAAATGGACCTCTTCAATGGCAGAAAAATGTTGCAGTCCACTGACCTAATTAAGCTAGCTTATTAAACACCAGCCATGCATGCATGACAGCCACAAACTAGGCTTCTTAACACTTGCAGATTAACTGTGTATTTGTGATCCAAAATTAAGGCCTCATTTCTAATTGAAAATATTTGAAGGAATTTCGTGGGAGCTAGACTAATATATATTGTGAAAACCATAAGACAGGAAACTCTTGGAGTACTATACGTCTAAAATTTCGGTAGATAAATATAATGGAGTTGCAAAAATACTGTTAAATTAAGCTGAAATTCAGGTTTAGATTACGATCGGTTCATCACTAATTCACAGATTAATTTCATGGATTCACCTTTGACATATTTTCGGTACGTATTTTCCCCTCTAGCTATTAACGGTAATTGTCAAAATAATTAATGCTTCGATCGAGCATTATTCGTGAGAAGACCAGAAATAAATTCCGTCGGATGCCAAAGCCCAAAAGCCTGGATTGGTTTTCCGTCCTCACGTTTTTCAGATGTTAATCCGGAAAGGTTCTTAGGAGACACAATCATACAAAGTACCTCGTATATAGTTTTAGCGATGGATAAAAAACATACATCATTAATATATCTTTAATGACGAACGTGTTTACAACTGTAATTAAAGACCTATCTTTAGTGACGGATCTCAACGATATCCGTTAATTCTAAAATGATTTTTAATGACGGGTAACGCTAAGGCCCGTCACTAATCATACTAAAGTCCTATCTGTAGTGATATCACCAAATATCTCTATCTTTAGTGACGCATATATATATACATCCATCACTAAAACATGACACGACACGTAAATATCTAGATTTGTTGTACCAGCGACTAGCGCATATAATTTTTTAAAATAAAATTGGTTGGGCAAAAAAACAATAGTCCAAAAACATACACACATTATCATAAAGTCATGTCTCCCATCTTCAATCCCTACTCTCAATCACCCTACATTTTCTTTTCTTATTCTTTCTTTTCTTATTCTTTTCTACTTGATTTTTACCATTATCATCACCAGATCCGTCGAAACGCGGGTGATGTCACTACAATAGCAATTGCAATGGCAATAGCCAGGGGCGGAGCCAAGGGGCGCAGGGGTCATCTTGTGGGCCTTACAACACAACCTTACATAATTTTTTCTCTTAACTCCGCCTCCCTAACATGAAAAATGAATTATTTGAGGTTAAAATATTCTACTTATCCAATTTATTAAAGTTAGTCATAAGTATTTCAATATCAATTGTGACAATCTATTTTTTCTATAAAACTAGTAAAAACACATCTATGGATAAAACATATGATGATTTTTATGAAGCTATGCGATAGTTTATACTAAAAAATAAATTAGCAGCGAAGATCCGCTCCTCTAATATTACTAAATATTATAAAATTCAAGTTAATAAAAAATATTTTTTCTATTATGTATTAGAACTAATTACTATATAATATATTGATTTTTTATTGTAAAACATATGTTACAATAATTATTATATATATACTAAAGATAATTAATTATTATTATTGTTAATGTTGATGAATTGGCCCCCTCATGTTGTATTCCTGCCTCTGCTCTGGCAACAGCGTCGCGTCGTTGCCGGCGGCAGGTTCAGATCAGCCATGCCGCCTCCATGCAAAGCCTCTGCCTTACGGAGAACAGTGCAGCTAGCCATGGGGCGTCGTTGCAGACAGTGCACCCATGAATCCGGCCTGGGCCTGAACACTGACGAGGGGTTGTCGTCGCCCGTCGCCGGCTCGCTGCCCTCCAGCCTCAGCTTCTTTTGGCTGGTCGTTGGCCCGATGCCCGCACCGGGCTGGATCGACAGGAACCTCAGCTCCGCCTGCACGTCTCAATGTACTCGAACACCCACTGTGTCGTCGCCGGCGCCCGCTGCACTGCCAGCGTCGACCCGGGCCAATCACCGGCCCCATTGCCAGCTAGCGGTGGCAACTCTTGCCATGACCCAAAGCCAGTGATGTACATTTGTTGTTGTGCTGTTCAAGGCCGTTCCTCAGTTTCATGAGGCACATGATGGGATTATAAATAGGGGCTCTAATTACCAGTGCCGTTCGTATTCACGTGGCGTTGCGCGTGGCGTGGCTTGGTTCTCCTCATCCCCTGATTACCGTGACCTGCGATGGCCTGCCTGTCTACCTCATGGCCATGGTCCACGTCCTGTGGTACCTATATGTGCTCCTGTGTATGTGGTAGCCAGGTGGAGCCTCTTGGAAGGTGGGGGGGCCAGATCAAGCGCACTGCTCAACCCCCCTCAGGCACAACCCTAGTGCTGTCTTTGCCAACTTCACCGTCAGTCATGAATGACGTTATACTATTTTTTCTCGGTAAAGTATTTGAAGTGTTCAATAAAAAAATATTCAGCAAATTCCTGTTTATCGACAGCAGGTTCACCGAGTGTTGTTCGTCGAGTGCAACACTCAGTGAACTTTTCGCCGAGTGTTTTTGAGACTTACTGAATATCAGGAGCACTCAGCAAACGTCCGCTTTCCTGTAGTGTCTCCGTGAATTGAAACAAGAAAAGCTAGGTAGTTAACTAGCAGACTAGCTATAGCTAGCACAATAATTTGTAAATATTCTTAAAGTTGCACAGTACATGAGTGAAACGTACGGTCGGTGAGCTAGCTCACTTGTTGTATATAGTGAGCTAACTAGAGCAGAGAAGTATCTAGTTTAGTCCTATATATATATATAAAGTATTAACGATGAAAAAACGCAACTTAAAAGTTTAAAATAATCCTTACCTATTAAGCTATTTTTTTGGATCGAATAGATTCAAAATCTAATCGTGCCATCTAGCGTGAGCAGACCTAATTCAATATATATAGCTAAATAAACCGGTCCATAATAATGTAACGGGTCGGGCGGCTCCCAATTAGGATTAGAAGACCTTTGTGCGAGCCGGTCCATATATAGCAGCGCGCGTAACGATCGAGATGGGCTCCCAAGTCCCAATTAAGCTAAAGTTAGGAGTGACACTAACTAGCTATACAAATTGGCCAAGTTGTAGTAAGTTAATTGCTTAATGCCAAGTTGATAACTAGGGTTAGCTAGGGGCGGTTCAATTGGAGACATGGATAACATTATCTGCCCTAAAGCGCAGTACTGTGAGAGAGCTAGCATTAAGCTAGCTAGCTAGCTCCCACAAGCTCACTGGTGTTTCATTTCTTAATTAATCAGCTGTCCCGTCAGCAAAGAACGGCGACGAAACTAGCAAATGTCTTGACAAATATTATGCTCAGTACGTTCTGAATTACACACTACGTTGCGGAGTGTCTTTCGGGCCTCGACAAAGCCTATTTTCCACTCGGTGAAGGCTTCGCCGAGTGTTATACTCGGCAAACCCCACACGACAACTTGGTTCTTGGCGTACATGTGTTTCGCCGAGTGTATTTTATCGGACACTCGGTAAATCCTTCATCAAGTGTAAAATAGTCTTCGCTGAGTGCCCTACCCGACACTCGGCAACATGTGCAGGCTAACGGTTGGGCCGACGGAAGGCAACTTCACCGAGTGCCCTACATGACACTCAACGAATACTTATTACTTTTGCCGAGTGCTCGACGTGGCATTTGGCGAACCCATATATGCACGGAGTCATGTGGCTGCGTGCCCAGCTGAAGGTTTCGCCGAGTGCCCTACTTAGTGCACTCGGCAAAGCGAGTAGGCACTTGGCGAAAACTTGCCAGAACACATAGAATCATGCCATGTGGCGTGATTCTATGCGTTTTGGGGTCTTTGTCGAGTGTGTAACACTCGGCAAAACATTTTTCCATTTTTTTGCAAAAATTAGTGCATTCAAATGCTTTTATACATTCACATACATGCACAAATCCACAAACATATTCATACACATTCAATCCAAACCCATTCACATCACAATTTCACATATATGTTCAATCCATATCCATTCATTCACATCACATTTTAGCATAAACATTCAATCCATATCAATATCCATTCAAATTCCGCATCACCATTATTTCACAATTTCATATATACATTCAATCCACATCACATGTTAACAAGTCATTTCACATCACATGTTTAGAAGTTCACTTCACATGATAAGTTATCGGGTTACAAAGTTCACTTACGGAGCACGCCTCTCCCAAGGATTCCAATTAAGGCGGCAAATTCTATAGTAGTGACACTCGGCAAAGAATTTTTTTCCCGGTCCGTTATGACACCGTCAGGACCACCTGAGCAGCGTTTTTTCAAAACATTTGCCGAGTGTCTTTGACGTGGCACTCGGCAAAGATTAACGTACACCGATTGTAAGATGTTTGACGAGTGTATTTGATGAGTGCCTAATGGAATACACTCAGCAAACTTGCTATTTCTGGTAGTAACATATAATGGATGCATTTAGATATGATCGTAAGTATTACTTCCAATTAATAGTTTTGACTTTCGATCGAGTACTGATCATACTTCAAACATTTTTAAACAGTTTCTAATTACACAGTTTTGATCGAGTACTTCACATATAAATGGATGAATATATATATATATGGTAGGTAATTATAGATATAAAGAGACTGACTCAAGATAGAGTCCTAGGTTATCGAGCTCATCACATGAGTATATAAAGGGAGCGTGTCATCCTCAAAGGTATCTTATTCTTTAGGATTTCTTTGTAAGCTTAGACACCATATAATACACCGGGACACTAGATGTAAGGCTATTATCCCTCAAGAGGTTTGAACCAATATAAATCTTGGCTCTTGTTTTCTAGAGTCGACTATTGGGTTCGAAGACGCTACACTTTCCTTTCACATCTATTCATCACCTCAGGTACTCCTTTGGATGGACTGCTCGCTGATTCACTGACAGCTTGCACATTATGTAGGGGTCACAATGACTTTCACTAGGATCTGATGGCATCACCACATCATCTCTTCACCAAGCCAGGAACGACATTCATCTTGGACGACACTACGTTCATCGCCGACTCAACCGAGAGACCGGCTCCCTTCGACTCGATGACAACACCAGTCTGGTCACCATGCTAGGTTCTCGACCCCTTCACTATCCAAAAGGTTGACTATGCCGTGGAGCACCTAACCGATACCATCACGGAGGTGGTAATAGATCAACTCATCGGGCAGGATGCATGCTAGCTAATCTAGCACTTCTCGAGTCACCCCAAGGATCCACTCCAACGAGGCTCCTCCCCTGCACAAGAAAATTTCCCTGAGCATACTGGAGGATGGCTCACTAGCTGACTCACTCGGACACGCATCGAGACAATTGATGAAGGCACCTTGGCTCCGCGACCCGACTCCTCTTATCACACTAGATAAACAAGGCGTCGTCACTGGGACATTAAGAAGGAAGGCTTGATCCCATGAGGGGCCACTCACCGATTCAATCACTTGGTAAGGAAGGATAAGATGACGCCTCAAGACGATCAGGATGACAGTGGACCCACAAAAGAACATGGTACAAGAAGATTGACAAGGACACTTCTACACAAGCTAAGTAGCATATTAGGAACGCAAATATGATGACACTAGCAAGGATCGACTCTAGGGTAGATCATCTTCAGGGTCGCGGATCAACATCACACCATTTTTTTGGTAGGGCCACCGAACTTTAGCAGATTCAAGTCTTCCACCCCTATTTAGCTAAGTATTCTTGTACCCTTACCCTTGAGTGGATAAAGCCAGACATTATTTTTGCTCACTACGCATCATACACTTTATCGCCAACCCACTAAGATCGACCCCTCTACTCTTGTACCCTTACTCTTGAGTGGATAAAGCCAAACATCATTTTTGCTCACTCCGCATCATACGCTTTATCGCCAACCCACTAAGATCGACCCCTCTGAAGCATCTAGACCCCTTATGTGGTTTTGGTAATTATATGACAAACGTAATTTGTGGACTAACAATTGTTTGAAAAGTTGTGATTGTGTTGAGTTAGGTCCACAAGGATGAAGCAAAGGATGAATCAACCCTATTAAAAATGAAGAAAAGTTAATTTGAAGGTAAAAAGACTAGAAACTTGATCGAGAAGAGGGGATGATCAAATAACCTAGTTTTTTGCCTTTGTTTTGCCATACTATTAAGAGGGGTTGCAAAATAAAAATTGAAAATTACTTTATGCCACTTAGACATTGCATTTCATGGAAAATATTTTTGGAATTTTCTGGAGAGATCGATCTGACCGCCGTGTTAACTTTGGTCTGACCGAAACGTTTCGGTCAGACCATTGATTTTGTCGGTCAGACCAAAGTGGAGTCAGAGAGAAATTTTTTTCTAGCTGCAACAATTTTTTTTCTAAGTACAGAAGTTCAGTCTAACCACCGTATAATGTTTGGTATGACCGAAAATGTTCGATCAGACCGTTAATTTTTCCGATCAGTCTGAACTAGATATAGAGAGCATTTTTTGGGTGAAAAACTTTCGAGTCTAAGTCCCAGGTTATCGGTCAGACCATGCAACTGGCCGGTCAAACTGATGTGACCACGTCGGTCAGACCGAAGTGGCTATGATTTGACAGTCAACGGTCGTTTTTCTATCCGTTGAGTAAATTATTGGTCTAACCGAATATTGTACTCCGGTCTGACCGAAATATTTGCAGAGTTATGATTTCAACTCCAACAGCTAGTTTTTGGTGTGGGGGCTATTTATACTCCTCACCCGTGGACAAAAACTTCTTCTTGGCTCCTGGTTTTATTGGCTAACACCATTGCACACCTCTCACACTCATTTGAGCACAAATTTCACTTTGTTGGTGTTGAGAGAAAAGAGAGCCCTTTGATCAAGTGCATTGCAACATTATAGTGATTAAATGGCATTTGATCATCTCCAAGCTTTATAGTTCAGCTTATTATTCTTGGAGGTTGCCGCCTCCTAGACGGCTTGGAGGAGTTGCCCGGTGATCTCTCCGAGGAGTTTGTGGAGGAGACCCGGTGGTTTTGTGAGTGGCTCGACGTTCGCCATCTCCGGAGTGGAGCAAGAACAGCCCTAGTGATCGAGGCTTGAGAGTCTCTCCGGACCCTCTCTCACTTTGCCCACTCCTTAACGAAGGTGTTTGACGGCTCAGTGATTGAGAGGAGTTTGATTCGCCTCAACGGTGACGTAGGAAGCTGGCAAGCTTCCGAACATCGGTGAAAAAAATCACCTAGAGGGAAAAGATGTCGCATGAGATAACTAACGTAGGGAAGGCTCACATGTTTAGTGGTACAAATTATTCCACTTGGAAAATTAAAATGACAACTTACCTTCAAGCTATGAGTTTTGATCTTTGGCGTATAGTTGAAGAAGGCTATGCAATTACCGGTGAAGTAACTCAAGTTGATCGCCGCAATCTTCAACTAAATGCTCAAGCCAAGAATGCAATTTTCAATGCTCTCTCTCAAGAAGAATTTGATAGGGTGAGTAACCTTGACACCGCTTATGAGATTTGGATTAAGCTTAGTGATATACATTGTTGGAACAATTGCGTTAGTTCCAGCAGGTTTTTCTGTGGTGGAGTATGATATGGAGAATGAACCTCGATGGGTTCTCACAGGGAGAGATAGGGTTTATACTGGTTCGGGCCTCCCCTAGGGGATAATAACCCTACGTCCAGTTTGTGGTAGATTTGACATGGTGTGCCTTGAGGTGGAGAGGATAACTCCAGGGTCTCATGGCCCCCTGGAGCCTGTCCTCCTTACAAGGGCCTGGCCCTGCTTTTATAGGCACGCAGGCCTTAAGGAAAAGACCAAGATACCCTCCATGGGCCCTTAGGCTCATAGGGGTAAACAGGGAAAGGGGGCTGGCTACTGTACACGGGTACCAGACAGCTTTACAGCTTTACAGGCGTGTCAGGCTGCGCCAGCCTTTGACCAACTAAACGACAAGCTAGAAGCGGAGGGGGCTTCGGAGTGCACCCGAGGGGGGGGCTCCGAAGCGCTGCTCCGGCGGGTGGCCTCCGGTCTTGGCTCCGGAGGGTGGCCTCCGAACTGGGCTCCGGAGGGCGGCCTCCGGGCTTGGCTTCCGGAGGGTGGCCTCCGAACTGGACTCCGGAGGGCGGCCTCCGGGCTTGGCTTCCGGAGGATGGCCTCCGAACTGGACTCCGGAGGGCGGCCTCCGGGCTTGGCTTCCGGAGGATGGCCTCCGAACTGGACTCCGGAGGGCGGCCTCCGGGCTTGGCTTCCGGAGGATGGCCTCCGAACTGGACTCCGGAGGGCGGCCTCCGGGCTTGGCTTCCGGAGGATGGCCTCCGAACTGGACTCCGGACTCCGGAGGGCTTCGAGCCGGACCTCCTGGTTTGGGGGGCTTCGAAGCTACAGGCCTCGGGAAGCATCTTGGGACCTGGAAATAATACTCGAAGAAAACAGGCTCCGACAGAACTTGGCTCTGGGCCGAAGGCTGTCGGAGGCTGACGTCATTTGGCCCCTGTGTAAGGGAAATATATTCCCCCAACAGTAGCCCCTCGCGTGTAGGCCTTCGGAACGAAGGGGTGCACGCGTCCTTAGGACAAATGACTTGGAAACATACTACAGAGAAAGCATACCTTCGGCGCCTGGACCGAGGGCGGCCTCGACATCCGGGAGCAATAAATGCCCGCGCTTACCGTCAGAACGGCCTCGGGGCTCGGGGAGCCCGCACGGCTCCGCAACGGTCGAAAATGTTACCGTTACCTAGCTCTGGGCTGGCTCGCTTTCGCTGAGGGCCCATCTGGCGGTGGGCTCGGCCCACGACGGTTGGAATTCTTACCGCGCCTATAAATAGAGACTTACCGCGTGCGGCTTCGGCACACCTTCATTTGCTCTCTTCTTGTTGCCTTGCAAACCTCGCTCTGCTCCTCTTCTAGCTTCGCTCCGAGCCCCCCCTTCGCTTAGCTTTAGCTCTTCGCGCCGAAGTCCCAGCGACATGCCGAAGAAGGCGGTGGCGAAGCCTCTTGCTTTGGGCTCGAGCTCGGGCTCCGCTCAGGTGCAGGCGGCGGCGGCTGCGGCGGCGAAGACTGCGCCCAGGCGGATGGGGCCGAGGGACCTTCGGACCCCCTCCGACAAGTTCGAGCAGACCCTGGAGATGAGGGCCTCGATCTCCACGGAGGAGTCGGTCCGGAGGGCCTGCGAAGGGAAAATTGCGGCGAAGATCCAGCTTCGGGTCCCGGAGAAGTCGGAGGCTGAGCCGAGGCCTCGTGCTGACGAGGTGGTGGTGTTCGAGGCCTTCTTCGAGGCCGGCCTCGGTCTGCCAGCGGTGGGGATGCTGAGCGAAGTCCTCAAGGCTTACAACCTCGAGCTTCCACAGCTTTCGCCCAACGCCGTGGCGAGGCTAGCCGTTTTTGAGTGGGCCATGAGGGCCGAGGGCTGCGAGGGCCGCGCGGACGTCTTCGTTGCCCTCCATGATGCCAACTGCCAACCGAAGCCGCGGGAGGGGCCGGACCGCGTCAAGAGGGCGCTGGCCTTCGGCAGCGCCAATTTTCAACTTCGGAAGGAGTATCAGGACGCCTTCCCGGCGAGGGCCGTCAACAACAAGTGGCACTCGAGGTGGGACCAAGAGTGGTTCTATGCCTCCGTCGGAGCCAACTCCCCCCTTCGGAGCACCAACGCCCATATTTTGTATCGGCGCGAAGGGGTGGTGAAGACCAGCGAAGGCCTCCTTCAATCGAGGATCTCGCTGCTCCGAAGGGTGGCAGCGAAGATGAGCATGAGGGACCTCGCAGAGGAGTTCCTCACCCTTCGGCTAAGCCCCCTCGCGCGCTCTTGGCCGGAGGGTCTCTTCCAGGCTTCGGATCGAGGTGAACTCAGCGAGCTGTCCTTCGACCGCTTTTGTAAGTCTTCGCGCTCTTCTTGCTTTTAATACTTAGAATGCTTTGCTTCTAACTTCAACCTTTTCGCGTAGCCGACCTCGACATGAGGACCCCGGAGGAGGCCATCGCGGCGGCGGACCGAGTCGTCGGGACTCCGACTCCCGAGGAGCAGAACCAGCGCCTCGCCCTGGTCGGGTCCTGGGAGCGCTGGAACAGAGTGTGGACCGCTCTTGGCCTCGGAGGGCTCTCCGCTCTGCCGGACTTCGCCCACCTGGCTACCTCGTCGGCCGGAGCCAAGAGGAAGAGGGGGGATGAGGACGAAGCGGACGCCTCGGGGGAGGCTGTGGCGAAGCCCGCAGCTACTCCGACTCCCAAGAAGGCCGCGAAGCCCCTGGCGGCGAGGGCTTCTGAGGCGGAGGTTGACGCGCGCACTCCTGCTGCCAAGGAGGCCACGGGTGCTTCGGCGGAACCAACTTCGGGCGCGAAGGTGGATGCGCCAGCTTCGCAGCGAGGGAGCTGGAGGACACACTTAGCCCCTGGTTCCTTCCAGGAGATCTCTGATGATGGTAGACCCTTTTTTCTCTTTGCAAGCTTTTCTTCAATATGCAGGTTTTGACTTGGCTTTTTGCAGAGGACGAAGATGATGCGAGGCCCGCTGCGGCGAAGCCGGCCGGCGAAGGCGGGTCGAAGTCCGCCGAGGCGGAGCCCGCGGAGGCTTCGAGCAGCAGCAGCAGTAGCAGCAGCAGCAGCGAGTCGGAGTCCGGGAGCACTTCGTCTGACGGCGAAGGCGGCGGGGGCCGCGTGGACCCTCGAGGCGAAGAAGATGTCGACGTGGTGGGCTTGAGCCCCGCTTCGCCGGAGCCCGCGGAGGGGACCGTGGCCGTGATTCACCCTTTCAAGCCGAGGGGAGGTGTGACGGTGGCGGCGATCCGCGGTTTCCGCGAGGCTTGTGCTTCTGCGGAGGAGGGGGACTTGGTGGCCCAGCTTAGCCACCAGGACCCCGCGGATCTCTTTGTCAGCTCGAACGAAGTCCTCCTGCGGGTGAGCGAAGCCCCTTGCAACTTCGAGCTATATGTTAGCTTTTCCTTGGTACTTATGACTTCTTCAACTTCTGCAGGCCCTCGCACTGAACGCAGCCGCTTCGACTGCTGCCGACAGGCGGTTGGAGCGCCTCGCAGCGGAGAAAGAGGCCCTTCGCCGCGAGGTTTCAGAGGAAGCCGAGGGGCGGAAACGGGCCGAAGCTTCGGCTGCGGAGGCGAAGGAGGCGAGGGAGGCTTTGGCCTCGGAGACGGCTCGGCTTCGCGCGGAGCTCCAGGCTTCGAAGGATGCCGAGGCCCGACAGGCGAAGGAGATCGAAGAGCTCCATCAACGGGCCCAGGACCTCGAGAGCTTCGTTGTGGCCAACCTTGGCGAGGCCACCCAGAGCCTGACCGAGGTCCTTGAGAAAATAGGGACCGAGTGCCGGGCTCCGGAGTTTGGCGACCAAGACCCGATTGGGGACCGCGCCGATTATTTGAAGACAGCGGCTTCGATTGCGGACGAAGCGCTGACAGGCTTCGCTCTCATGGCCGGTCGCGTCGCCGGTCAAGGAGTGTTGCACATGCTCCATGCCGCGGGGTGTGACCACCTTCGGGCGGCAACCTCCGTGGCCCCCGTGGCCTTCGGGGGTCCGCACTTGGTGACGCCTCCGGGCGAAGTCCGTGGGGCCTGGCGGCGGCTGCAGGATCCCTGGAAGGAGCAAGGCTGCGAGGCAGTCCTTGACCTTATGAAGGCCCTCCGACAACGCCGGTTCAAGGGGCCCACTGACCCGGACAAGCCTTCGACCTCGACGCCTCCGCCTCCGAAGGTGTAGATCTCCTTAGGCTTCCTTGTAATACCTAGCTGTAGGCTTGTAAAGACTTATCAGTTCATTAATACGAATGCGGGGGTTTTTTATACCTGCCCAGGCTCAGCCTTCGAGCGTAGACCTCGAAGTCCTCGAGGACTCTGAAGAGCTTCAACAGCTGTGGGCGATCCTTGAAGTAGCTAGGTCCGAAGGCCCCCCTCGGTTTAAGCTGCCGAGGGGGCCTCGGGGCGAAGCCATCTCCGAAATAGCTCAGGATTTGCTTGCCGCTGTGAAGACGGAGCCCCTTCAAGGTTCTTTACCTTTGCCTCCGCGAGCGGCCTTAGCGAGCGACGAAGCCCTAGATTTTTCTGCCTTCGATACGGCACCGCCTGTTTCGCGAACTTGGAGCGACCTGCAAAGCGGAAGCCGAAGCCTGCTGGCTTCGGAGCCTGGACGAGCCGGTCGAGGGAGAGCGGGCTCCGATGAGGCAACGTCCAGCCGAGGGGGTCCCCGCCGAAGGAGAGGCAAGCGAGGGACGGGGCCTCGCACTCGGTTCTTCTTAGGCTTAGATACAGATTACTCGTAGTTTTGTCTTCGAAGTATATTTGTAACATACTTCTCAATTCTCTTAATGAACGGAGCTTATTATACTTGCATACTTCGTTTGTATGCTTCGCATTGTTTGGCTTTGAACGCTTAGCTTGTCACGCTCGTACTGTACCCTATATTCGCACACCTCGCATATATGCTTCCCCCCTTTGCACGTGGCAGTTAGGGACTTAGCCGTTGCTGGTACGGGCAAAAAATAAAAGATGCGAAGGGTGCGCCTTTTGGCGGCTTGATGCATGAAGTTTTATTCAAGCGAAGGCCCCTTTGGGCTTCGAATGCCTTAATTGGGTGCGAAGCAATGCTTCGGCTGCTGAAATTCACTGAGCGGAGCCCTTTTTTGGGCTCCGTACGCGCTAACTTGGTGCGGAGCAGGGCTCTGGCATAACCAAGTTTAGCGAGGCATGCTTCGGCACGCTAGGATTTGGATGTTGTGCATGAGCGAGGCTCTGGAACGCACTTAGATTTTAGCGAAATAAGACTTCGGGACGCTCGGGCGTATATTATATTAACACGCGAAGCAGGGCTTCGGAGCGTGCTTGGGTAACGAAGCTGGGCTTCGGAGCTTGGTCCTGTAATGAGAAGGATAATTGGTGTGGATTCACCGAACCTGTGATAATGTGAGCCACCTTCGACTCTGAGCCACCTTCGACTCTGGGTCACCTTCGACCCTGGGATGCTTCGGGTGCGGAGCCCGGAATCCCTGGGATGCTTCGGGCGCGGAGCCCGGAATCCCTGGACGCGTCGGGCCAGTGGCCCGGAGTCCTTTTAGCCCACTGCTACGGGCCCGGGGGCACTGTGTAGCCTTCGACTCTGAGCCACCTTCGACTCTGGGTCACCTTCGACCCTGGGATGCTTCGGGTGCGGAGCCCGGAATCCCTGGGATGCTTCGGGCGCGGAGCCCGGAATCCCTGGACGCGTCGGGCCAGTGGCCCGGAGTCCTTTTAGCCCACTGCTACGGGCCCGGGGGCACTGTGTAGCCTTCGACTCTGAGCCACCTTCGACTCTGGGTCGCCTTCGACCCTGGGATGCTTCGGGTGCGGAGCCCGGAATCCCTGGGATGCTTCGGGCGCGGAGCCCGGAATCCCTGGACGCGTCGGGCCAGTGGCCCGGAGTCCTTTTAGCCCACTGCTACGGGCCCGGGGGCACTGTGTAGCCTTCGGAGGGGTACTCCGGGTTTTATAAAGCGAAGCAAGACTTCGGTTTTAAATAAGGTGAAGCGTGGCTTCGGGTTTAAATAAGACGAAGCATGGCTTCGGTTTTTGAACAAGGCGAAGCGTGGCTTCGGTTTTAAATAAGGCGAAGCGTGGCTTCGGGTTTAAATAAGACGAAGCATGGCTTCGGTTTTTGAACAAGGCGAAGCGTGGCTTCGGTTTTAAATAAGGCGAAGCGTGGCTTCGGTTTTTGAACACGGCGAAGCATGGCTTCGGTTTTTGAATAAAGCGAAGCATGGCTTCGAGCTTATGTTAATGTAACTGCAGGTGGGTGCATCGAAGTAAGGCTTCGGGCGGTACTTACCTTGTAGCCCTCGGGCTCCGATGACCTTTGAAACGTGGAGCGGAGCCCCTTGCCGGAGAGTGGGCTCCGGCCTGCGGAGGATGGAGGAAGGCGAAGGTGGCCTTCGATCTGCCCTCGAAGCCCCTTGCCGGAGGGTGCGCGAAGCGAGAAAGCCTCGATGCTCCCCCCTCGGGCGCACTTCGGGTTGCAGGCAGTGGTAGAGAACTTAGCTTCTAGGACTAAGGTCCCCACGGACGGCGCCAACTGTTGGAACAATTGCGTTAGTTCCAGCAGGTTTTTCTGTGGTGGAGTATGATATGGAGAATGAACCTCGATGGGTTCTCACAGGGAGAGATAGGGTTTATACTGGTTCGGGCCTCCCCTAGGGGATAATAACCCTACGTCCAGTTTGTGGTAGATTTGGCATGGTGTGCCTTGAGGTGGAGAGGATAACTCCAGGGTCTCATGGCCCCCTGGAGCCTGTCCTCCTTACAAGGGCCTGGCCCTGCTTTTATAGGCACGCAGGCCTTAAGGAAAAGACCAAGATACCCTCCATGGGCCCTTAGGCTCATAGGGGTAAACAGGGAAAGGGGGCTGGCTACTGTACACGGGTACCAGACAGCTTTACAGCTTTACAGGCGTGTCAGGCTGCGCCAGCCTTTGACCAACTAAACGACAAGCTAGAAGCGGAGGGGGCTTCGGAGTGCACCCGAGGGGGGGGCTCCGAAGCGCTGCTCCGGCGGGTGGCCTCCGGTCTTGGCTCCGGAGGGTGGCCTCCGAACTGGGCTCCGGAGGGCGGCCTCCGGGCTTGGCTTCCGGAGGGTGGCCTCCGAACTGGACTCCGGAGGGCGGCCTCCGGGCTTGGCTTCCGGAGGATGGCCTCCGAACTGGACTCCGGAGGGCGGCCTCCGGGCTTGGCTTCCGGAGGATGGCCTCCGAACTGGACTCCGGAGGGCGGCCTCCGGGCTTGGCTTCCGGAGGATGGCCTCCGAACTGGACTCCGGAGGGCGGCCTCCGGGCTTGGCTTCCGGAGGATGGCCTCCGAACTGGACTCCGGACTCCGGAGGGCTTCGAGCCGGACCTCCTGGTTTGGGGGGCTTCGAAGCTACAGGCCTCGGGAAGCATCTTGGGACCTGGAAATAATACTCGAAGAAAACAGGCTCCGACAGAACTTGGCTCTGGGCCGAAGGCTGTCGGAGGCTGACGTCATTTGGCCCCTGTGTAAGGGAAATATATTCCCCCAACATACATGATGGAACAAGTGAGTTCAAAAATGCCAAGCTTCACTTTCTCAAAATTCAATATGAGTTATTCACAATGCTTCTGGATGAGTCCGTCAACAATATGTATGGACTCGTTTTTATCCTATAGCGATTGTGTCGATACATTGGACACTATCTAATAATAATACTAATATGGTGACGAGGAGTTTTAATCACGTCCGTCCAGGCCTGATCGAACGACCAAGAGGGAATCTAGCACGGCATGGGTATTCGCCCACGTCGGCTGTCTTCTCCGGTGACGGCAGTGCATGGCGACGAGCACAGCGGCGAAGGTGATGGCCGACGGCCGGAATTAAGGGTGAAAACGGAACTAGAAAAGCACGGGGGTCAGTTTGGTACCGGAGTTGAGGGTCGAGGACGTCTGGTCGAGGTCGGCGACAGGCAAGGGCGGCGAGGTGGCTTTGGGTTGACGGTGACAGCAGTCCTCCGGTGGTCGATAGTACGAACAGAGCGGCAGTTGGGGTTGAGCAGGTGAAGGTGATCAAGAAGTGGTCGACAGCGAGGGTGGTGATGGGCTCCATTGACGACGAACGGCGGCTGGAGCGGTGGCAGAGGGGTGGTGAAAAAAGATCGGAGGGGCGTTCTAGTGGCGATCTCCAGGCAATTTCTCGGCGTTAGGGAGCGGTAGCGAAGGGGGGCTTAAATAGGGACTCACTGATGGGGTTAAATGGGGGCACAATTGAGGGAAACCAAAAGAATTCAAATAAATACCAGCGAGTTTCGCATTCACGGCGATACGCCGAACCAAGACGAGATTGTATGCAATTTATTACAAGAAACAATCATCGAATCATGGGGAATTGAATGGCAGGGCCAATTGAGCGAAATGGGATCGACAGCGGCGGGATTTGAGGCCAGAGTTTTCGGCCAGCGAGGGGAGGGGAGAAATTTGGGGGCGATCCCGACGGAGAAGATGAATCTGACGTGTGGGCCACGTCGGTCAGCGGGCGCGAGTGAGGGGCATGGCGACGATAGGCGGGGGCCACAAGGCAGAGGGAGGAGGCGGGAGCAGGCGCGGGACTCGGCGTCGATAGGTGGGATCAGAGTGGTAGTGAGGGGAGAGAGATGTAGTGCGGGTGCGCGCGAGAGGGAGAGGCTGGCAGGTGGGGCCTCGGTGTCAGTGAGTGCATGTGCGGGTTGGGCCGGGCTAGAGAGAGAAAGGAGGGGAGCGGCCCAATAGGGTTTAAAAGTATTTTCCAATAAAAATAATTCCAAAAATTCACTTATAAATTATGAGCTTTCAACAAAGGTTCTAAAATTTTACAAAAGTTCTCAAAAATATATTTTGGTCTTGTGAATCTAACATAATTTTCTCAGCTCAAAATTTGAATTATTTCTTCATGTTTTATTTATTTGGACATTTTTAGTTTATTCAAAAATCAAAAATAATCCTTTTCCTATAAAAATAAATTTTCTCAAAGATTTTTATTTAGATGTCTCTTTTGGTTCGAACCTAATTAATTGACTTCAGCCAAGTAAAGCTTTTGATTACTTTATTTTATTCTTCCTTAAGGTTTTCCAATTAATACAACCATTTTATTATCCAAACTCGATTTATTCATTTAAAAATTTTATTTTCTCCAATTTATTTAATTTATAAAATTCAGGGTGTTACACTCCTTTACATGTTTCCCTATTTGCTTAATGAAGAGTTGGCTTAATTTGTTCTTGAAATGTTATTAGATTATATACTCATTATCAAATAGTTTGTTCCTTTAAGTCACTTTTTTCTTCAATATCCTTTAGTGGTAAGATTTAATTAATTAGTTGTCACACATCCTAATACTAGACCAACTTTTCATTGAGTGAATAGGGGAACATATGGTATATCGACACGGGAAGACCGTTTGGACTCAATGATGACCACACCGAGAGAGACAAATCAATGAGTAATGTTTTCTTAATTTTATTATTACAAGTTGAACCTTTAACCTATTCTTACTAAACTCATTTTCTTGTAGCTCGTTATAGAGCATTCAGTGTTGATACCGATATATCAAATGCAATAGAATGTTGATAGTTGGTACAAAAAACCACAATGTTGTTAAGTCTATAAATGTTTTTCTTATTTAAATTAAATGTGTCATCCTCACTAATCATGTATTTCTATTGTAGTGCTACACTCAACCTTCTAGAAAACCAATGTGGATTTTATGTCACATACCGTATGTAGATAGCCTTAACTACAACAAAACTTCAAAAGTCGGAAGTAAGATACTATCATATATGTGATTGCTTTGTTAAATTTACTTTTCACTTATATATACATCGACTAATGTAAAAAATAATTTCGTATTTTTTTAAGGAGACTGACTTACAGGGCATCCGAGGATGGCTAGGGATATTCTTAATGGATCAAGTCATCTCTTCGAAGGAAGATTTCAATTGTAGTGGTATGAAATAATTTTTATTGGTTACAATGTAAACATGACTTGTAACAGTTAGTAAATGACTTATTTATGTAATTTATGCTTTTCTTTTGCAATACAAATTGTGTTGTGGTGTTGTGGTATTCTGTGATAAAACTTATGTGATGTATTTATAATGTACAATGTTGGCTGCAAAATCCTAGTTTTGATTCAGGATGTAGCCTAAAAAATATTTTTTTTACAACATGACCATAATATTAGTGACGGGTCTAAATACAAATCTGTCACTAAAGGGTTACCTCTGGATTGAAATGACACATTTTAGTGATGGGTCACAGTATAAACGTCAGTAAAGGATACTCTTTAGTGATAGGTGGATATTTTGGCCCGTCACTAAATGGCGTCAGTTCAATCACTACAAGAAAATAGGGAACTTCCGTCGGCCAAAGCCGAAGGAAGTTAGCTCAATACCAACAGAATAAGCTAACTTCCATCGGCAAAACGCTAACTTCCGTCGGTATTTGGCTGACGGAAGCATTTCAACGGAAGTTAGCTAACTTTCGTCGGTGGCCGACGGAAGTTAGCTAACTTCGGTCAGCCATGCCTAGCCGACGTAAGTTTTCATCAAAATCCTCAACTTCCGTCATCCAAACATTTGGCCGACAAAAGTTAACTTTTTTCTTTTTTTGATTTTCCTATACAATGCAGTATTTTAAATATCCAAACAAATTTGACATTTCAAATTCACAACAGAACACATTGCAAACATCCTCAACAAAATTTTATATTTCAGATTTCACATTTACAACAAAACACATCATATACAAAATTTCATATATCACATTTCAAATTCCACATTTCAAATTCACAACAGAACACAATATTGCAAACATCCTCAACAGAACACATCTTCAAATTTGACAGCGCGGGGCAAGCTGAGGCGGCGGCTAGCCTGGCGGTGCCGTGGCGGCGGCGGAGAGGAAGAGGTGGAGACCGTCCTGGCGGTGGCAGGGAGGGGTGTGGAGGCAGAGGTGGCGGTGGAGAGGCGGCGGTGGAGAGGTGGAGGCGACGGGGAGGCGGGCGGGTAGGGAGGAAAAAAGGGTTTATTTCATGGGTCAGGTGCGCGTGCAGTATTTATATTAGGGTTAACTTCGGTTGGCCCAAAACTAGGCCGACGAAAGTTATCTGGCGAAAGGGCGCGCATGGGTGCGAAATTTTTTGGGCGCACGTGTGTGCGATTTTTTTTCTTCCGTCGGCTGAGGTGTGGGCCGACGGAAGTAAACTATAACTTCAGTCGGCCTAAGTGTGGGCCGACGGAAGTTATAGTTTACTTCCATCGGCTCGATCTAGCCGACGAAAGTTAGTTTTCTTCCGTCGGCATTTCAAAAAACCAACGGAAATTAATTTAGCCGACGAAAGATTCTAGTTTTCTTGTAGTGAATTCAGAGGTAAGCCTTTAGTGACGAGTGAACACCAATAATTAATTTCTTTACTGACGCGATAAGGATGACGGGTGTGATTTCCGTCACTAATGAACTTTATAACCCGTAACTAATGATCTTATTTTAGGTAGTGTCTATAAAACGGTTAGTTATTAATTTCATTATGCATTAATTATTGGTGTTGTTGTTGGCTAAGTTTCTTAATTATGTATGAGATTCATCAATAATTCCACGCGTATCATATCATCATTGCTCTCTTAGTGACCAACTAACGATTCGATAAGGCCGGGCGACTTGTTCTTGTATATACGCGCGCGTACACCTGCATTACTTACTGCATGCAATAATAACCAAGAACACATCATATCATACATGGAATTAAATAGGTTTAGTTCTCGATCGATCTGTCTGCTGCGTGTGATGCTGAATTAGCAACTGCTGCTGCAGTTTTCCACATATATACATAATTAATTCACACTAGCAAGAGAGTTTCATTGGAATTTCGCTTCTGATTTAACACTTGTTTTAATCAAGAGGTGACTGCACACATGAGAACCACCACCGTTTAAATGGTATATAATTCAGGCTTTGATCGAGATTCGCTCTAGTAGACTAGTAGTGCTCCTAATTGGAGATGCATGGATGACATGCACAGAACCACTGCTTTAATTTAAATAGAACTGCTGCAATAGAAAATTAACTAATAAGGATGCTAACTTTGCAGATGTCATGAAATAATGTGTTCACCTTAGCTTACCTCATCGATCATAACAGATGGAAATATCATTTTACTACAGGTGTGGATGCATGGTTGAATTCAGATCGAGTTGAGAGGGGCTTTACTAGCTGTTTGGGAATATTCAATTTGATTATTTGCCTCATAAAAAGTGGTTTCAATTGTGTTATAGATTCATGTGGCCTCGCATGTTATTAGGGGTGAAAGTGATTCAAATAGTTTCCGATCGTATTTAGAAAAAAGATTTGGGTATGGATTTTTTATTTGGATATGGATTTTTTATTTGGATATGGATTTTTTCGGATATAGAAATGGATATGGCATTGATGGTATCCAACTGATACGGATTCAGATAATCCTAGAAACATTATTAATTAACTAAAAATAGCTAATTGACTTAGAAAAATACCAAAAGTTTTCATGAGATGAGATACATTGTATTTTAATTATAAAAAAGTTTTAAGTTCAAACGAGAATTTAACTAACGATTTTCTTTCCAACCCAATCCATTTCTTATTAAAATCCTAATTTTTCCTCGAATAATCTCTGACTTTCTTAACATCATATGTTGTAACTTTCTTAAAATATTTTTAATTTTTTATAATAGCATATACATATAATATTATAACACCATGAAAAGTATCGTGTTTTTATATTTCATTCGATTTTTTTTTTAAAAAAATAAAAAATCATTAAGTTCCACATTGCCAATTGAGTTTCATAACCTAGATTTTTCAAAATTTCATTCCATTTAGTGGGTACTGCCTACAAATGGACTAAAAAATATAAATATGGTTTTTCTACAAAATTTGTTTCATTATTTCAAATTTGACATCTTTCAATATAAATCCTAGAAACAAACTTAATGAATTAAAAATAGTAAATTGACCCGAAAAAAATACCAAATTATTACATGAGATAAGCTATATTGCATTTTGATTGAATAAAAATTCTCAAGTTCAAACGAATATTTAACCATTGATTTTCTTTTCAACCCAACCCGTTCCTTTTTTTAAATCCTAATTCGTTCTTGGAAAATCTGTGACTTTCTTAACATCGTATGTGACAACTTTCTCGAAATATTTTTAATTTTTTATAATAATACCTATGTATCATATAATAACACCATAATAGGTCTCATGTTTTTAGACTTTATTTTATTTTTTTAGAATTAAAAAATCATTAAGCTCCACGTTGCCGATAAGTGCCGTAACCTATATTTTTCAAAATTTCCTTCAATTTAATGTATAAGAACTAAAAATGGACTCAAAAACATGAGTATATTTTTTCTATAAATTTTGGTTCATTATTTCAAGCACTTGCAGCTCAAATTTCATCTATTACAATTTAAATCCTACAAACATACTTAGTGAATTAAAAATAGCAAACATACCTATAAAAATGTAAAAAATTTACATAAAATAATATATGTCATATTTTGAGTGTAGAAAATTTTCAAGGTCAAATCAAGTTGCAAATATCGCATACACTCAAAACAATACACTCGACAAACAACCCTTTTCGTGGAGTGTCCAAAAAAATACACTCGGCAGAGAGTTGAGCACTTGGCAAATAGTTATTTTCCTATAGTTAATGTTATATTTTACTTAAGATTTTAAAAAGAAATGGTCTCTTTTAAAAGATTTTGGAATTTAAAAATCTAAATTTGAAGAATGTTTATTATCTACTAGACAATTTTTTCTGATAAATATCCGTAACCATATTCGTATCTGATCCATATCTACTATGTATCCACTTCGTATTCACATCATATCCTATAATATCTATTTTCATATATGTATCTAGAATACTTGAACCCTAATCCGAAAAATATGAAAAAATATATGATATCACAAGTATCCGTCGGTATATGATTCGTTTCCATCCCTATATGTTATTCACATGAGTGTAAAATAATCAAATAGCTAAAAACTTTTAGTGATAAATTTTCAATTCTCTCGCTTTATTCCACCAATTAGCTAGTTAGTATATTCTAATAGAACCTAGAGTAGTTCAAATCTCATCATATTTCAAAGTGGAATGGAAGGGCATAGGATATTTAGTTTGAAACTACTTCATTATGATTATTAGGGGTTCAATTCCCCTTTCTCAGTGGTAGAACCAGATTATTATATTTGCAAAAGAAAAGAGCTAGAGAAATGAACACCCCGTACCCCTAATCCAGAAATGACGAAAGAAGAAACCGCACAATTATATATCGTATCCATGCTTTACAACGCGTCATTGTTTGGCGAGTAGCTTCGTGTGTGTGGGTGCAGTTGTGTTGTGTTTAACTATGAATATCAACGCAAAATGGCGGCTCACAAGTTGCGTTTTCATGAAGTAAAATAAATTAAAACAGGAGCACAATTTTGTTTTGTGTTACAGTCCTAATCGCCACATAGGCTAGTTGCTCTATTATTGAATTGATGGTACTGTCCAAGTTTAACTTAACCCTAGAGCTAGCAGCAGCTACAAGTCTGCAACTGCTGCTGCAAACTGATCGACCTAACTAACTGCTAGCTTGTGTGATTGCCTCACCTGAGCTCAATTGGTGATAAAGAAAAGGCCATACTGCCGTCCATTACACTGCCACCACATGTGAAGTCCTTAATCCAATCTTTATTTCTATTTGACAGAATTGTATATGCAACTGTGCATATATTTACTCTGCCATGTAAATTACCTTGGACAAGAATATACTACACTACAGTGCTACCATTAGCAACAGGCAGTAGTAGTTTTAAAAGAAAATGAAAACCTCAAGCTCTCTCTCTCTCTCTATATATATATTTATTTTGCTCAATTCAAATAATTACATTAAGCCATTATCTCATGTAATCCTCCAAACCCCAAAGCACATAATCATATCGATGGCACCCAAAACGCGTGCCATGCCATGAATTAGGCACTAATCTACCGCTACAAAATGTGGATTTCTCCAGCAGAAAACAAATGAAAAGAAAAATAAGGGAAAGAAACTAACTGCACCAGGGAGATTAGTGCATAATATAAGGTATTATATTGTACTATTATCCGGCAAGAGAGCTAGCTAGCTAGTAGCCGACGCAGTCAACGGCCATGGCGGCTCCAGCATCCAAGAACTGGTGGAACGTGATCCCGGCGGCATTGTGGCCGCACTCCGAATCGTCGTTGTTGCCGACGTCGTCGCACGGCGGATGGTTCAGGTCGAGCCAAAGGCCGCGCTTGATGCTACCATCGTCGTTGTGGTCGTCGGGCTTCTGGTCGACGACGATTGCCCGAGGCATGCCGCCGGTCACGGCGCGGTGACGCCTCATGTGGCCGCCGAGAGCCTGGCCAATGGCGAACTCGAGGCCGCAGATGGAGCAGCCGTGCAGCTTGGGCTTGGCGAGAGAGGGGTCGCCGTCACCGTCCAGCCTCGGCTTCTTGTGGCTGGCGCGGTGGCCGCCGAGCGCCTGGAAGGACGGGAACACGCGGTTGCACGTCTTGCAGACGAACGCGCGCTCCGGTGCGCGGTCACCGCGCACGGCTAGCGGCACCTGCACCTTCACCGGAAGAGGCAGCGCCTGCTCCTGCTGTCCGTGCGACATGAGCATGAGCACGCGCGCCATCTCGCCGTCCTCGAATGCAAACCTCGCCATGACTGCTTTACTTACTGTATATCAACCGACCTATGAAGTCGATCTCAAGACTGAAGCTGATCGATCTGTAAAGCAAGCTGATGTGTATGATTCCCCAATGGAGAAGAAGCACATCAATGAGCAGGTGGATTTATAGGCTGGATCCTATCATATTGTATGATATGCGTCACATACAAATTGGCCAATGGCAGTAGCAAGTAGTTGCAGATTAAACAAAGCACAAGTTGACTTTAGAGGAGGTAAAAAACCAGTTTACCTTTTGCTTCGATTTGTTATAAGAAAGAGTCAGTAAGGTACATCTGATTCTGACATGCAAGAGAAACGCATCAGCCGTGGTGATGATTGCACAAACAAATTAGAGGAGCAGACGGCGTCGAGTTTTCGCCGTGCCCGACGCCGTTCTTTTGGTTCAATGCGAGCGGCGGGCTGACACGGCGTCAGTGCCTCGTTGACTTCACCCATGCGTCCCTTATTAGCTTGGTTGGTCGATGGACAGCTTACTCACTCTGCCGTTGACTTGTGCATGCACGCATGCATCACGCAGCTCATCGGTGTTTATAGAGATTCTGGGTCAACTGATTCTTTTCTGAAAACCCGCCTTGTTCCGGAGAAACACAAAGCCTGAGAAGTAGGAATCACATGTTTATAATCTAGTCTTCAAAAAAAAAACTATGCTTCTGATCTGTTCCACAACTCATGTGAATTTGGACAGCCATGGTACTATGAGATGATTGTTTCTTCAGAAGTTGGTAAAACTAAGCCATGCACCCTTGAAATGGTAGTATGATTGAATACATGTAGATAATCCTACATGAAGTACTTTGTTTGCACGTATAAAGATTTCTTCTTCTTCTTTTTTCATCCACTGAACATACTATATATGGCCCATTGGAGTAGTTGCAATTGCAATCCTGCAGAGCTTACCTGCGTCAGTTGACCAGTTCAGTTTGATTATGACTGGACCAATCGGGCAGACAACTGTAGCCATCCTGACATGAGGAAGATTACCTGCTTCCTTGATGAATGATGAGCTCATGAAACGTCTCATGGCTAATCCGAACGGCGATCGGAACATTATCTTGCATCTAATACCTTTTGCACTCAGTCACTCAGTCCTATTTGCAGCCTAAACAAACATTCATTAATGGTATGTGAGGTTGAAACTCGACCAAGATAATTGTACCTGCTCAATAATAAGCAAATTGTGCCTGTTAAATTAGCAGTTCCTTCCTGCTGCATATGGTTTGGTCGATCCTTGGATTGCTTGCATCTGCTTTGCACTTGTCTATTGGACTTTAACTTTGTCAATTATTGCTGCTTGATGTCAGCAGAAAAGGAAGTTGGCCTAGTTGTGTATTGTTTACTTTTGCCTGCTACAACTTGCATCAGATGTGCTTGCTGTCTGATGGATTATGATCTAAGCGTTTATGTCTAATCTTGCCACTGTTGATACTACAGGAGAAAAAGAAAGAAGGTAGGTAATATTAGGTTTAAGATCCTGGTGAGTCTGACTGTAAATCTACAGGAATTATCAGTTGAAGCCTAGGTTAAAGATGTCTCTGGCAAGTAAGCATTTCTGCTTCCCATTAAAGCTTGAAACTAAGGATGTGTTTGCTATAATACTTTATGAGTGAGTGCAGGATGGTTGAATCCACTCATACGCCTAAATTGATCTTCACTCTAGTCTGATAGACCTACACATCAGTCTCATAGGCAGTGGCGGAGCTAGAGAAAAGCTGAAGAGGGTGCACCACTTTAAGCGGTACACCATATTGTGTTCAAGGGGGTGCACAAAAGGTAAAAAATTGCTACTGATAACTAAAATTTTTTCCCCACCCGGGTTCCTGGGAACCCGCAGCCAATAGCTTGGCTCCGCCCCTGCTCATAGGCTAGGTAAACTGCATCTAACCAAACAAAATCTCATCATTTGTTGTATCCGCTCATGTAACATTATCCACTCAGCTTGCATATTCTCAGACTGATTTTCTTATTCAAGATACACGATCCCATCTTTTAAAAACAAACCAAACACACCTTAACTAGTTAGCTCTCATCTGTGTGATGCATCTCATCATGTGAGCAGCAAATACAAGGAGCAGATAATTTGCAAAAGGCCAGTTGGCAAAGTGGTCCTCCCTTTGTGCAGCCTGAAGCAACATAAATCCTCTCTGTTCGCGGCGATACGATCAAGCCGATATATAGAAAGCAGGGACAAGTGCATGTTCTCTGTTCACTTGCCACACACACAGCTGAAAGTTGCTTTAAAAGATTCATGGAGCTTGGTGATGCACAACATGGTGTCTTTTTGCCCAGAGACACGAATGAGCAATTTGCTCTTCTGCTAACAAGCTACTGTTCAGCCATCGCCGATGATTGGTGCAACCTGTCCCTGCAACTTCATCTCATTGGTGCAGCCCTAATCAGTATGAACTTGTCAGAGGGGACATGCCATGAACAATGACTCGTAGCATAATTAGTAGCCTTTGTGTCACTCTCACTCTGCCATTCTCCATACAAAAGATCAAAAAATGCAAGTTTGCTTCATTCTTTGCCTCAAGATTCAGTAACAGTTGCATCAGGATTCCAAAAACTTGCCATCATGTCAAACCTATGCAAATTGTTTATCCTTGCACGGGCTTTGCTGCCCAACACTCAGTTTTTCTTGCATTGACTTCCTTTCTGGCTCAAAGCACAACTCTGATTTCCTTGTGCGTTTGTTTTTTTTCTTCACTTCTTGAAGCATGCTGAGCTGAGCACAACATATACGTAAAATATACATCAGAGAAATAGTTAACACTGCATCAATCATCGCTTCTGAAGGGAGAAAATTGTCCCTGAGAGATGGTAAGAATTAAGAAACAAACAGTTAACCTGAGAGAATTAGGGGTTTCGTCACACTGTTGGAATTGCGATTCAGGTTATGGAAAAGGCAGCGCATTCCTTTGTGATTCAGGGGGCAGATTATGCGTGCCATGCTGCTTATGAGCCAGCACTGAATTTTACAAAACATGGGACAGCTACTTCTTTCTTGTGGTGCGGCTCCAGGTTGCTCCAAATAATTCTAAAGCAATTTGTGAACAGCTTTATGAACCGTTGGAAATATCTGTAAAGGAGTAGACGACACTAGTGAGTCATGACGAAATCAGTATTCGGTACCTGGGTAGAGCAGTAGTCCTGCTCCATCATCTTCTTGCTGAAAATTTTGCAGCTTCGATCTTGCCATGTAAATCCCTCTATCGTTATGACAAACAGTGCAAAAAAAAGCCATCCCAGTAGGTTCAGATTTCACTCATTCATGACCAGGGGTATGCTGGGTGGATCCTGAAAGAATTACAAACTGTAATCATTTAGCATTTTGGTTACTTACCAGAAACAACCAGTAGCTGTTACAGGTCACGAAATGGATGAAGCAAATCTGCTTTTGAGAAAGAGTGGAGTCGCTGTCAGAAGCAAGAACACAGACGAGTTGCTGCGTTTCAGTCCTGGAGCTCACCAGTGCAGTTGGGGTCTTGGAGTAATCAGCAGCTTGCTTCAGTAACCGGATTTGCGTCGTGCATGCACCTCGGTTTTTTTAGAGTTTTGGTCGCCTTCTCCACGTAGGCCGCCACCACTGTGACGCGGGCTGCTCTGGACTGAATCTTAATGAATTCAGCACCTGGCTCTAAGAATCAGTACAAGACAATGATCTCAAAGTGTAGTGCTACAGGATGTCAGCATTCAGCACACACAACAGCCAGTGCTGATCGAATCAGATTGGGAGCAAGAGCTGAGGACAAGATGTTATAACATCTAGGAGAGAAGCTCTAAAGAGGTCTTTTCTCTAAATTTTTAGGATTAGAATTAAAAAATCAGTTCTAACAGATACTCTAAATGAATCTCAAAGATATAAAATTCTTAAAATTAATCATTTCGCTCACTACTTTTAAGAAACATACTCAAAAACTCCAATTTAAAAACTCGGAACCATATTTAAAATGATTTACATCCTAAAAATGAATCCCAAAACGTTATATAAGGAATCAATTTTTAAAATCGCTTTTGGAGCTCTTACAACCATTTAGCAAGATGCATATCAAGCATCATAATACTACAGTTTATTTAAGTAGACATGTCAATGAAACCACTAGTAACATATATATGGCATATATAGAAATATGTGAACTTTGACAAATACGATAACTTTATTAAAAGGTCTATCCTGATATTAATCATTGGGCATCACGGGTAAATTTGCTGTAGTGAAATGGGTCTGCTTATGCAAGAGCAATTGGGTCTGGACTGCACTGTTTACCTGGCCTGGGATGGGTGCATGAATTTTCACCATCTCTAATCTCCTTTTTTGTGATAAATCTTGCAAGCTGGTACAGTACATCATGTTTATTCAATGGCACAGATAATTCTTGGAGCAAATATGGGAAAAAAATTACAGAGCACATAGATTGAATAATGATTGATTCTTAGCCTGCTCTGGGATATTAGGATGCCGTCAAAATTTGACATGGGTAAAATAAAAATTCAAAAGGAGTCTATTGCACACTAGATTGCCAGACAAAATGTCTCCGAATCACATTCTCTATTCCTTGCATGAATATAACTAGTGTCCAAACAAGGGCACTTAGCTGTTGCTACAAAAGACACCATCATTTGACCGCAGCAGTAGCTTTGTTTGGGCATTCCGATGAGAGATGGCCTGCGATGCCACATTCATAACATGTCCGCCTCTTCTTTTTCTTTGGAGGCACAGAGTTTGTGTGATCACTAGCCTTATTTCCATCAGAAATGGATGAAGGTATAGTACTTGAGCCACCATAAGGTTTCTCCATGTCAGAATTGACTGTAGCAACTTTGTTGGGGCAAGCTGATGACAGATGACCAGCAATGCCACATACATAGCATTTCTGCCTCTTCTTGGAGGCCACTGAATCGCCTATATTATTTTCCACTGGAGGGATGGACAGTGCAGGCTTTGTGTCATCGTGAGGCCCCTTGTCGCTAGAAACAGCATCATCATTCTTTTTGTTTGGGCAGGCCGATGAGAGATGCCCAGGGACACCACATTCATAGCATGTCCGCCTTTTCTTAGATGATGTTGTGGTCGGATCAACATTAGTCTTCTTTTCATCAGAAATGACTTCAGAAGTCTTCTTATTAGGGCAAGAAGAAGACAGATGACCAGGAGTGCCACATTCATAACATGATCGGATCTTATTCTTCAATGAACCTGGATTTGCATCACCGTTGAGCCTCTTATTGTCCTTCCTGGGCACAGCACATCTAATTCTGACCGGACGACCATTAATTACCTTCTGGTCAAACATCATGGCAACAGCAAGAGATGTACCCTCAGAAAAGTCAACATGGGCAAAGCCTTTGAAATCACCTGTTTCCTTGTCTGTTCCGAATCGGATGGATGAGATTTTGCAATCAGAAAAGAATTTCTTCAGGTCATCCTCTGTTATGTCCCATGCCAGATTTCCAACATATATTCTATTGTATCCCTCTATCATCTTTGGTGCAAAATCTTGTTTTTCACGGTTAGATTTGTAAGGTTGAATTTTCAAATAAAATCCTCCCCTGAAGTAGTTAACAAAAAGTGTTAATGCTTATGATGGAAACCAAAATGGAAGGGGTGAAGTTCAGAAGTACTTACATATCTGCACCATCAAGAGCCAATGCCCTTTGTGCGGCACCATCAGTCTGAACAAGAAAAAACACTCAGGTTCAAATAAGCAAACAGAGAAAATGGCAAAAGTATGCCGCCACAGCGAAAATGTTATGTTAACGATTTACATAACACTATAGCAGATTACAAAGAGCACCCAGTGCTATCATCTAGATGGTTTTGACTTTTGATGCATCATATGAAATTAAACCAAAGCAGCAATTTTGTCCAAAACAATATCATGACATGCAAAGTTACTGCATCAGTTGCTACAAGACCGTAGAGGTGAATTCCTTACAGGACTCTAAAACTAAATTTAAAATTTTTACACCAGTGTTGCAAACAACCGAGATTGCGTTTGAATATAATTAGCTGAAACAAACTCTTTTAGTTCCATCAAAATTATGCATATTGAGACATTTAATACATTAACAATTATCTTAAGCTGCACAATATAAAATGAACAATAGAGTAAAATAAAACAAAACAGGTTTTGAAGTTGACCTTAAATGTGAGAATGGCAATACCCCTGAATTTCCCACTCTCAGGAAATGTCATGCAGTCCACTGCAGTGATGCTGCCACATGCTTCAAAGAAACTTCTTATGTCATCCTCGGAAGAATAGTATGGGATGCCACCAACATACACCTTCTTCGCATTTTTCTCACTGAAACAAGGGCACAATACATCACACTGCTAATTTCATCAAGTCCAACAAACATCAAGCATTTAAATATCTCCATCACACTTCTTATCAATTCGAAGAAGATTCCACTACAAAGCAATCGCCTTTTTGAACTCAGATGCAATCAATTTGCAGACTAAAAGTAAAGAACACACTAATAAACGGGGTAAATCACTTCAACTGTGGGGTAAATCTGCTATTTCCTCCTAATAAACAGCTGTGTTGATGACATCTAATCCAAACAATGCAAACCTAGTAGAACCGTTGGGTTTCTGCATTGCCTATTATACTGTTTCTACGAAAAAATCACATCGCATCAACGTAGAAGCGCAAGAACGGCATCTTAACATCAGTCATAATCTCCGTAACACACAAGCGCCAATCAAACAATGCATTGGAATATGAAAGCACTAATAACTCACCTGTCATCTGCCACGATAGGATCGTCGGATTCAACTGCACTGTCAGCTACTTGCGGCTTCTGGTTCTTCACCTTTGCCCTACCCTTGGGCCTCTCGACCTGCAGTTCCGGAATTTTCTGCTCCGCCGCCTCGGCATCAGCCTCCGCTTCCGGCTGCTGTTCCTGCGCCACCTTCGCCTCACCCTCTGGCTCGAACTTGTGTTTGGCCGCCTCCTCCGCCTCCGTCTCCGCTAATCTAATTCTCCTTTTCTCCTTCTTCTCCTTCTTCCTATGCTCCCTCCAGATCTCCACCTCCCTCCTAAAATTATCCTCCGTCTGCCGCTTCAGCCTGCGTGGGGGTTTTATCACCGGAGACGGCATCTTGGAGGGGTGCTTCGGGCGCTTGAGGCGGGGCTTGGGGCGGGGCCGCTTGGAGACGAGGCCATCCTTTTTGGACTCCACTTGCACCTCCGCCTCGGCGTCCCCGCTGGGGAGGAGCTTGTGGACCTTCTGCTTGAGCTTTTTACGGGCAAGCACCATGGCTGCTGCGGCTGCGGCGGCGGCGGTGTCGGCGGCGGCAGCGAGGTTTTCTCTCCGAGGCCGGAGACGAGCAGAGACGCGAAAGGTTTTATAATGGGCTCATGTGCGGCCCATTGTAAATGGGCCGGAATGGTAGGTTTGTAAAACTAAATTAACTCTTACAGGCTTGATTTTTTTAAAATAATATATTTTTTGGAAAATACAATTCTGGTACCAATTCAAAAAATAAAAATAGACCTCTATTTTTTATTTTTTCAAGGAATAATTCGATTTATGCCATTATAATTTTATGACTTTAGAGAAATATCATTATAATTCATATATTTAGATTTATGTCATTCTGAAATTATAGCTCTCTCAAGATGTAATGACATATTTCGGAATTCTATAAAATTATAATAACATGTTTCATAATTATCTAAATTTATAATGGTGTAGTTCAAAGTTCTTTGAAATTGTAATGATATAAATCTAAATATGTAAATTGTAATGATATTTCTCAAAGATCGCAAAATTATAATGGCATGAATATGACTTTCCCTTTCTTCGATCCATGTAATTTTGAAAAAAAAATTAACTCTTACTGTTGGATAGAGTTTATACTGAATTACGTTTATAAAACTAAATCAACACTTACTATTGGATAGAGTTTGTACTAAATTAGGTTTATAAAACTAAATTAACTCTTACTATTGGATAGGCTTTTACTAAATCAGGATTATAAAAATAAATTAAGTCTTACTATTGAATAGAGTATTAGAGTTTATACTAAACTAGGTTTATTGATGAGCACCATTGGTGTGGTATATTTATTGGTATGATCTTTTGGTGAGTTAAACATGATTTGGTGGAGAGGATGTTGAAGATCCGACTACAACTGTATAAAACATTATGTTGCACCTTAACAATTGATACATTGGCTTCAATGAGTTGTTGATCTTGCTAGCGCAAATCAATCATTTTTCTACGAGCAATTAAAACAAGCAAGAACTAAACTGGATTAGTTGGATATAAAAGGCATACAAATGATAACGTGGTGTTCTGAAAATATGAAAAAGGTCATCTAAACAATCAAGGCTTTACCTAATAAAGTAAAATGGATAAACTTTAATTTAACAAAATTCAACTAAAAGTGATGAACCTAGATGTATTTATAGGACTAGAGACTTGATGAGGTCATCTCATATGGAAACAATCGATTACAAATCCTTATTCCCTAATTTAACTTGAATAGAAAAGGTAACATGTATTTTTTTTATTTCGTGGGCATGTGGAATCAAAACCATTGGAGAGTAGACTTTCTAAGCTTTCTGACATGCCATAGTTATGACCGTTGTAATTTAGCATATAGTCCAAAACTGAGACTTGATGACCGTTTTAATTGAAGAGTTTGGAAAGCCGCGAGTTTTATTATGAAGCCTGGGCGAGTTTCTGAGCCTATATATACAGCGGCGGATTCAGGGGTTGCTGGGGTGCACACACCCCCCCCCCCCCACCGTTGGCTGCTTCAACTAATAGTTAGTGTATTTTTTGTATATTCAGTGTATTTTCTATGTATTTCTTTATAAATCCTTATATATTTTTAATATTTTTGTTATAATTATTATTTTATATTTAATATTCATTTAAAATAGTGAATAATTTATATACATTTATATATACATATTATTTGTGGCTGATACACAATTCATTCAGCCCCTCTAATTTTTTTTGGATCCACCACTGTATATATATGTACTTGATTAGAAAACACAGACTTGATGAAATTGACACATTATATGAGGGCTTCTCTTGTGGATCATCATACTTCTCTACTTGTGAAGTAAGCAACACACAATGCTTTATTCGCTCCCCTTCTTTAAAATAAAGTCGCACCTCAGATAATAACTAGAGGAAATACAAAGATAAACATTAACAATATTATGGTCCTATGTCACAAATCTTATCATGAAAAGGAGATATATTTAAATATAAATAGATAAACATTATATTGACAAGATGTACTCCATTGTAATCAAACTTAATATCAATGTTATGAAAATCATATTAGAAGGACATGACAAATCAATTATAGAGAATAATTTCTTATTTAATGTATTGAGTCCACAAAGATCATCAAATTCAATATAGCCACAGGTATTTAAAGAGAAAAAATTGATCATATACCCCCTATTTAGATTAAAATTGAGGATTTACCTTCCTAGCCCACATGTCATTGACCTAAGATAACCCCACATGTCAGGGAAATGTGAAAGGTAAATCCTCAATTGTCATCTAAATAGATGATATATGATCAAATCTCCTATTTAAAGAAGATAGCAACAATTCAAGTTCTTTCTTCTTATTATCATTATGAACAACAAATTTCAAATCAGAACTTGATGGTTTTGGAATAGAATTAACATGTTTGTTAAGCAGTTGTGGTATGGATATAAGTAAAACTTTATCACATAACTCTTCTTAATCACAAGGAACAATAATCAAATTAACTTGTGGCAATTGAAATTCAGTAATAGGTTCAACACTAGTTCAGTTTAAGAATACTCACCTTGATTATTATCCAAAGCATATAGTTTTACCTTTCCAATCCTTTTTAGATAATGTCATTGCTTCATGCTTCTCATCTTCCATCTCAAACATTGGTAATAGCTTCTTAGAAATTTCATACTCCTTTTGGTGAATGTTTGAAACCCTTGCAAAAATGTTAGTAACAGGAATCATGAAAGGTTCCTCCAGCATTGGTTGCATGTCTTTATTGCATAAGGAAACATTGGATTCATAAACATTGTCAACAAATAGATAACAAATCATCATTTCTAGCATTTGATGTAATATCTTGCAATATCAGACTCTCAAAGTATTAACAAATGGCCAATACAATTAAATATTACATTATCAAGCATAGCCTGAATTTCTGAATTAAGTCCTTTTAAGAATCTATAAATTGCGTTTTCACTGTGTTCTTTTAAACCACTATAGAGGATGATACAAATTTTAAATTCATAGAGGTACGACTGAGCATTGCCCTTTTCCATTCTCCCCCCATCTTCTACATCTCACTCCCCATAAAATAGCATTCATGATGCATTGTTCAAGTACATGGTAATTGTCTAGGAGTAGCTTCCATTGGCTATAGCCATGCTTTGACTAGCTGGTTGAGGTGAACTGAGGTTGTGCTACTCTCTCTATGACCTTTGGTTGAGGTGAATACACTTGATAGAGATTCACAAAATGACAAATGATGGGAATAACCAGTCTAGAGGGGAATTCGTTTTCTAAATCACATGTTTGCTAAATTAGCATGGCATCCTACGGTGCAAAAATACTAGCAGAGTTAATTTCAATGGATGATGAAGAGAATGAGGGAGTTAATTTAGCCTTCCTTTTACAATGTAAGTGTAACACCCCAAATTTCCAAAACAATGAAAATATTATTTAATTCAATTTCCTAGATTTTATATTTCTGAAAATACTTTTAATACCCTTTTATACCCTTTTGAACTACATCATAGAGTTAATGACCAAACCAAGAGTTGAAACTTTTTGTATAAACTCCCAAGGCCAAATATATTTTTGAGAAATTTTACAAAATTTTATCCACTATGGAAATGCCCCAAAATATTTAATCTATTTTCTGCAATTATTTTAAATCTGAAAACCTTAGTAACAGTAATGGGCTCCCCTCCTCCTCCCTTCTCTCTCTCCCGGCCGGCCCAGCCCATCACCCGCGCTCGCCTTAGGCTGACAACCTGACCCCACCTGTCGGCGCCGAACCCTTCCCCTCGCGCGCGCACCCGACACCGCGGCCCCACCCGTCAGCCTTCCCGTTCGCTCGCTCGCGCCCGCTGGCCAGTGGACCCCACTCGTCAGGCCCGTCGTCAACCTCGCGCCATCGCCCCCAAACTTCGCCGGCCGCCTTTACTCCCTCGGATCCGCTCGTCGCCGGTCCCCTCCCCTCCATTTATCGCCAGCATTTAATTCCTCATATCGCGTCGACCGTTTCCCCCTTAATCCCACGCGTAATCCCCCCCGCTGTCGCCCGCATGCAGAGAAACCGCTCGCCGGCGTTAACTCACAGCCTCCCCCCGATGGCGCCCTCCCTGCCCCCGCCGGCACCCCTATTTAAACCGTTGCCCTCCACCGCATTCGGTTCACGCGTCCAATTGTACTCAGACCAAGCAGAGCGCCCGCACTCCTCCTCCTAGCGCATTCCTCCTGTTTCGCCTCCGGCCACCTCTCGCCGTCGCCTCGGACCGCCTCTGTCCGCGCCTCCGCCACCAACATGACCGCAAGGACCTCCCCAACGCCGGCCACCACTCCGTCGTCGACGAACCTCGCCGGATCGCCGTCGCCGCCAAGGACCCGAACACCTTCGCCGCCCACGCTCGTCATCGGCCTCGCTCCGTCGACCGCTCGCCACCGCAAGGGTACCCTCGAGATCCCCGTAGCCCCCTCTTTCCATTTTAGGCCTTAGACCCGACCGCCGTCGCCCGCCGTGGCCACTGGCCCGCTCGCCGTCGCCGGAGAAGACAACCGACACGGGTCGAGTACCCGTGCCGTGTCGGATCTGATCCTGGCCGTGCGATCTGGATCTAACGGTACCGATTAAATCCCATGTGTGATTTAATCTGCGACGTCGGATCTGAGCGAAGGGGTATGTTTTAATCTCGCACGTCCGTTAGTTTTAAAAACCCACGTTTAATCTGGAGCGTCCATCGCGTACCGGTTCAAACGTTTTAATCTCAGCCGTCCACGTCATTTTAACTCCCCCGCCTCGCCTGCGCGCGTTGGATCTGGATCCAACGGTCCGGATCAATCCGGCGCACGCGCACAGTGCGCGGGTTCACCGTGGGCCTGGCTCACCGTGGACCCGAGGAGATTTAAAATTGAAAATAAATTCCAAAAAAGGTTTAAAACTTGTAAAATTCATATCTTGCGCATTTGAACTCTAAAAATTACCATTCCAATTTCAGAAAATTCATAATATTATTCTCTACATGTTTATGCAATAAAAACAGTAGGTTTACTTTGGACATTTCATGTTTATTCAAATGGATATTCAAATGCCTTTAGGGTTAAAATATAAATTCAAATATTTAAACTTCAGAAAAATTTATATTTATTTCCTTTCTGTCCATGTACTGAAAACCATTAAATTAACATGAACTTTTCATTTCAAATTTAATTGAGAACTTAATGTGACAATAATCACATTTAAACACCCCTTTCTAAAAAGGACAACTTTTTAATTCCTTTAAAATTTATTTATGAAATAAATCACAGAACCTTAACAATTGAATTTATTTTATTTTTAATCAAACCAACTTTGATCTATGTGCTTATCATGTAATGTTATATTGTTTGATTGAATATTGTGTTCATTTTATTTTACTTTACTATATCAAAAAGACTACGACGTCGCTGAGGAGCCGGAATACTTCCCGGAAGTCCCTCCCTCGCCTTTCGCTGATCAAGGCAAGTCACCAAACCAATCTTTTGAGCATATTGAACCCATGTTTGATTAAACTATCGCTAAAACACATAGGTTATATATGCATTAGTCAAATGAACCCTTACAATATATTTATTTAGGATCCCCGACCTTGATGTGCAACCCAAGCCATGCTCTCTAGCCTAAACTCCTTGTCACCATATGATAAATGTTATTAGCTAGTGTCCAATGTATCGACACGTTCGCTATAGGATAAAAATGAGTCGTAGTACATGGTTCTACTATATGATCCCCATTGTTTCTCATCTATGGAATTATGTCGGTGTTGGAGTTGTGGTTGTGAGTGAATGCATGGTGGGTTCCGGGTGCAAGCTAGGGCATTGGTCGGTAGCACCCGGGGCACTATAAGGACCGGTCTGAGGGATCCGTTGCAATACACTTCCGTACTAACCACAAGTCTAGTGGGTAAGTCCTAACTAAGGTATGGATTGTTCCAAACCGAGGCCACCATTTGGAGATGGGTCAAGTAGCACCTGCGGGTGACTTGTACCAATGTGGCGCAAAAGGGGGTGCGACGTTAGCCGGGATGCGGCTCGGCGCGCCGGCGAAACCTAGAGCGGGTGGTTATCACTTGGAATATTTCATGCTGAGGTTTTGGCACGAGTTCCCGTGGTATGGGTCATCTCGTTTGGGATGAGTGCGTGCCTTGTGGGTACAGTAGTACATCTCTGATCAAAGTCTTAAATCTTTTCGAAAAGCCGAGCCCACGGTCAAGGGCGGGTTGCGTGACATCCCCCAGTTAGATTACTTTGAATATGTATGTGCATGATGGGTTGACATGTAAGGACTGTTGTGCGAGGAGGTAAAACGTACTCCTTGAGTTAGTTGATGTTGTTGATATTCATGTTTACTTTTCCGCATGATTAAAATGTGATTACACTAAATGCAATAACTAAAACCGTACTTTTCCGCAATGTTAGCCATTACCCTTCTTTGTTTATTATCCTGCATTATTACTTGCATTTGCGGTGGCTTGTTGAGTACTTTTTGTACTCATACCCGTTGGACCCCACAGAGGATGCTTACTATGAAGACGGTCTGGAGTAGCGACCCAGTCGAGAAGAAAGATCCTGAAGGAGATGTTCGTCATGCCGCTTTTTAATTATTTTTATTACTATTTTTACTAAAACTTTGATGTAATAAATATGGTCTGCGTACCATGAATACTGTCGTATGTATGTTGTCGCATGATGAACCTCTTGTATTATTGTTTTTCTTATGAAATTCAATAATGTCTCGATTTTGGTAAATCGGGGCGCTACAGTAAGGCTATTGTTCAAGAATGCAGAGCAACAACCATGCAAAGTCTGTAACTGCATAACCGATAAACAGATAAACAATTGTTGTGACATGTGCCATCTCATCCTATCATCCGATAAACATAAGATGCATTAGTAGCCGAGTACTCAGTATCCATTCCCATTTCAGCATTTGGATTTGGAGTGTAAATCCGAGGCTACTTATCCTAAATCAATTGTTGCAATGAGGAAGATTGAATTGCAACGATTGCAATGAGCCAATCAAGAAGATTGAAGTCTCAATGACATAAACCACGAGCAAATCCGAGAAATACCTAAATAGAAGGGAGAGCTCGCTTCTCACCCGATGTGTAGCGTTGTAGCGAGCACAACGCGTGACGCAATCCCACCTAGAAGAAAGGTTGTGATGCCGGTGAGGGTGGCGAACTGGTACCGAGTACATCTCCTCCCTCGTTTTCGGCACACCTCACATCCCGTTGTAGCATCTTGATCTCGTGCGTGGTGTGCTAGCTCTCCCGTCGACAAGCTTCTAGATGCTTCCATCGTCTTCCTTCACTGTTCCATAGGCCTTCAAGAAATTGGGCCAGAGCGGTAACGGAAGTGGTTCACGTGCTACCCATTTAGTTAACTGTACCATGGCCATATGTTAAGAACCTTTTAGAATAGGTTGTATAGTACTTCTTCCGGTGTACAAATAATAGTCGTTTTGATTTTTATCGAGAGTGTACAAATATTAGTTGCCCTGTCACTAAAGCGTTTGTCACTTTGATTGTCCTCTTCTCCTGAAACGTTTCTGCAATAAAAAGTCATCTCCTATTGAAAGCTACCGAAGAAAGAAGATGCATTGAACAAATCAGTTTGAGCTGGAATACATTCGGTGAACCAAATTCTAGTAATATTCCTAAATGTTTCATGCATCAAGCTTTTCCCTTTTCCATGGCTTCATTTACCAATGATGTTTCACAATGAACTTGTAATAGTAGTGATCCTTGTCTTTCCGGTGTGTCCTTCTTCATGTGAGAAAAATTGTACTTGTTGGATCCATGAGCTTTCATTGTTTCTTTCAAAACTTGATGAAGTGTTAGATACATTATGTTTGCCTTGCGTGGAGGATATTCATGGAATGCCCGGAATATTAGAACTATGTTAGTACATGGAATGAATTAATAGACAAAATTCTGAATTGATTGTAGTTATAGTCAGATCATAAACCTTTTGCACAACTGGAATTAGGCCTTGAATTGTTTTTGTTGTTTTCTTGTACTAAATTGATTGTATGGCACGAAAAAACCCAAGTATAATATATTGAAATCCGGAGAATTGGTAGGTTGACAAATGAGACGAATGTTGAAACCATCTTGTTGTGCAGCTTCACAAAAGAATGGATTGTGAACTTCAATATGAGAGGGTGCATTGTCTTGTTGAATGTAGATTGGTTTATTGAGATCATCACGTGGCCATTTATCTCTAATAGTCGGCAACACCTTCTCTATCATGAACTCTCTAATGACATCTCTCTTAATTGAAGTGATGGGTTTCACTTCCATTGTTCCAGCTAGTCGGTTAATAATACTCCTCTTTGAATGTTCAAATGTAACAAAGGAAATCATCCAATATTTCCATCGAAAGTGCAAACTCCATTCTCAAATCTTGGACAAGAAGTGGCGCACAAGAACATGAGCTTAGGGATGTTGTTCTTACTCTTACAAGTACGATAAGGCTCATCTTCATCAGGAAGCAAATAATACCTCTCAGATTTACGAGTAATAAAGAACCACTTCTCATCAATGAAAACTTGGTCAAAAAGACTCTTAAATCTTGGATTATCATGCAAACTCTCATGTTCAACCATGTCAACACACCATTGTAGCCTAGCCTTCTTGTTTTCATCGGTAAGATGCGGTTTAATACTACTTGTGTGCCTTCTAACCATTCCTTCTTGCAAATGCCAAGTACTTTACATGAATCTTCAAGGGTGGTTCTATCCTTAAGAGGAACGTTGCACAACCGTTCATATTTTACTAGACTCTGCTTACGACCACATCTACCTCTCTTTTTACTTGCAAAACTAACTAGAGTACCTTGATCAAGTGAGAGTTTACCTTCAACACAACATCACTGAATAGTTCGAATATGTAGATCAAACATTGCGACAACTTCTCTAGTAGCATTCTTTGGTAGCACTCTATTCATACTTCGTCGCAGCAGTTCGTGGTACACTTTATTTTGAATTTCCTTGGAAGCATCTTTCTGCTTCACACTGGCAACAAGTGGCTCCATATTCAAGTCAAACAAGTCATTTTCATCTTCTAAATCAACTGGTAGCTAGTTCAAGTCAAAACCTATTGAAAAAGTGCATTACAAAATAACAAGATTACAGAAAAGGATTATAAGAAGCTAAAATCACATCACAAACAAGTAACATGATTAAAAAAAGATTATAAGAAGCAAAAAAATACTCAACGAACAAGTAACATGATTAAAAAAGATTAGAAAAAGCAAAAAATCACATGACGAACAAGTAACATGATTAAAAAAGATTAGAAGAAGCACAAAATTATGTACCTAAACCCCCCACAAAAGGTGGCTCCATATTCAAATCAAATAACGCTTCTTCAACTTGTAAAGCCATCACTTTGTGCTGGAGTTTCTCTTCTTTTGTTTGGATGCAGCAGGAGCTAGGAGTAGTAGTGAAAGATGGCAGTGAGATATGTGGAAAATTTTGACACAGGCCACCAACCAAAACTCAGTGCAAAAAATGGGATGCAGACACTGAGAGTTGAACTCAGGTGGCACCATTGAAGTCTAGGATCTGTAACTAGTTGAGACACCCGTTGTAACTTCATTTAATATTACCTTGGTGTGTGTAATTCCGTCTAAACGAATAATATTTGTACACCAGAGGGAGTAACTTGTAAGGATGTTTCTTGAGCCATAAGTCCACTAGTAGTTGACCTACTATGGACCTATTTGGTAAAGCTTCGGATCCTGAAATTCATATTAAAATAGGAGTGGACCACTTAAAACTAGTTAGACCCTACTCCACCACTCTAGTTCATTTTTCTGAAGTGCTCTCAGTGGGATCCACTCCTCAGGAAAAGTATTTGGCTTGACTCTAGCTCCACGAGACAAAAAAGCTAGAGCTGGAGCCCTACCAAACACACCCTATATATATAGTAGGGATGTAATGTGTTTGGGTGAGAAGAAGTTAAAATAATTGGCTGGCTTGGTGGCTCAGCATACTATGTGAAAAATGGCCAGGAAGGTGTAGACCACGACAGCCAAGTGGACCAATGGGTACCCGTGAATAAGGGTGGCAATCGGGTATGATGGGTAAGGGTAGTGCATACTCATACTCGTACTCGTTTATCCAACAAGTAGAAACTCATGTCTATACCCGTTACCTATGGATGTCGTGTACCCGTGAGTATACCCATTTACCCATAAAGAATGGAGGAAGGGGCACCAGCAAGAGGGTATCACATCGACCGAAGGGCACGTGGGAGCTCACCACAGTGACGTGAGGTGAGGATGGATCGAGAAGATGGATGAATGGCATGGGACAGGGACAGAGCAGGAGGATGGCACGCAGCGGGGGTGAGCCATGGCGAGGGCGGCGCGTGATGGGGAAGGCGACGAGCGGCACACGATAGGGAAGTTAATGGGCGCCATGCGACAAGGAAGCCACATCCATGAGGGGAGTACCGATGGGTGACGCACGACAAGGAAGTTGTAGGCAACGCGAGGCGCTGTCGACGGGTGGTGCGAGATGCCAGCGATAGGCGGAATGACACTTGGATCTATGAAATTATGAGAGGAGAGTGCCTTGTTCAGTGAAATTGGCAGTCGTGGGTGGGATAAAGAGGGGAGAGATAAAGGAGAAGTGGGGAGTTAGGGTTTAGGATTGGATTTTATACTAAAGCTAATCGGGTAAACAGACGAAGTGGATATAGATAATTAATACTCATACCCGTACTCGTTTACCATCAAATATGATTTAAAGAGCATACCTAACCCTAATAGATTTTTTACCCCAGAGGTAAATAGGTAATCGGATACAATTGTCATCCCTATGCATGTAGGGAGAAGCTGATCAAGTACAAGGGGGAGTTGCTAACAAGGAGGTGTGGTGGTACGTGGAGCTCGGCGCCTAGAAGCCGCTCGGCCTCAGGGCCCGCAAGCGCGCGCCTCCGCAAGAAGGTCCTCATCGCCGTTGACACCTGGACCTACGACCCACCCCGCATCTCCGAAGAGAAGTACACACGCATTTTCCTTGGATCCCTCCTAATCTCTATCATCTGCTTTGATTGCTTCCTTTCCTTGTGCCATGCTTAATTTTTAGATAATAGATTAAAATGCAGCCTCTCTACATCGAAAGTGGATGTACACAGCCAATGTAGCTTGCGCGCCAACACTGTGGAGCTGATGAAGAAAATGTCCCTGATGCTCCTTGACGACAAGGTTTGCTTCCTCTTCTCTCCATTCACTATCCCATGCATTGCTATTAGCATTTAGTAATCCTCACGTATAACTGTGCGACTCCCAGCTGATGGCTGCCGTCTGAATGCATTGTTTTATCTGCCAGTGTATCTCTTGCTCATGCTAAAATGGTATATTTAACATTAGTCTTTGTGTCAGCCTTGATCATACTAGCACAAAATACAAACTGATTCCTTGCTTTGGGTTCTTTAATCTATTATACTCTAGTGCCTATTTATCCTGCCTTTTGATCCTTTATTTCTCCTATACCCACACACACACACACACACACACACACACACACACACACACACACACACACACACACACACACACACACACACACATATATATATATATATATATATATACCCTGTACAGAGCTTCTGTTAGGTCTATTTTGGCTTAGATCAGGGCCTTTTTGGCCTCTAGCTTGATTGCTAAATTTTGTATTATATATATGCACAAGTTGTCCCTGTCTCACACCTTATGAAAGAAAGTCTAGCTAGAGATTGTTTTGTAATATTTTGATTCAGTAATTAGATTGTATTGACATAATGGAATGCAGGTAGTCTTGATTTTTTTGCTTGGTCAGTTGTAAGCATAATCTCAAGAAGCTTGATCTCCAAATAGAAAATTAACTGAATTCAGATCATCATAGTTCAAATTAAATACCTAAGTTAAGCATAAGCGCCATCTCAAAATAGAAAATTAATTTCTGTTGGTGGCTGCATGCGTGTGGTCTTGTAAATTAATTTACTGTAGTTCATGTTGTATAAGACCTGAATAAAGCTCAATTAGCCTGCAGCTTATAAGATTAGCATAAACTTTTCCAGATGGCTGAATCCTTGTTTGGATGGGTTAGGAATCTGAACATAAATCTTGGTGCAAACAAGTCATGCACCAATAATAAAGCAATGAGTTATTCTTTTTATAATTGCTTGCCTCCTTTTGCCTCTTCATGCATAAATTAGCAATGCCTTCATTTATGAAATCTTCTTTTACCAAGACAAGGCCACTAATTTCAGTCAAAATGATTTCAAGTTGGGTATTTTCAAGACTATGCACTGTGATGATTATTCTTTCAAACATTGACTGAATATAACTGTAGTGGTATGCTTTAGCAAAAAATATCTGACTCTTTGACTGAATCAATTTTGCTGCTAGTTGTTTCTCAGTGACTGTTTTGTGTTGGCAGCTCAGCCGATATTTCCATTGTAAAGATATAGTTTCCTTTGCTGTGAGCAGGGTTTGAAAATCCCATTTTGGCATGGTTACCGCCTAAGCCCAGTCCAAATCGGTCAAAATTCACTTTTCAAATTTCAAATTTTGAATTAAACGGTTACCGCTCGAGCTAGCGCTAAATTATTTAGTAAACGACAGTTACCAAGGTTTGGCTCGATAACCATTTGGTTTGAAGTGATTACTGTTTGGTAACCATCGGTTATTGACTTCAATTACTAAGGTGTGTTTGGTTCTGCTTTTAAAATATGCTTCTGCTGTGAAATAGTAGAAGCTGAACCAAACAAGTTTATTAAAACTGCTTTTGCTATGAAAAACAATTTTTTTTTCTAGTAGAAATTTGGAAGTAGTTTGGACCCTGCTTTTCTGCCTTTTTGATTTTTACTACAGATTAAATACTATGAATTCAAGGTGTCTTGATTGATCTAACATTATTATGATTTGTATTGCATTGCACAATTTCATGAGATAATATGTAGTTGCCGGCTACTTTATGAGATGAACTATGCACTTTTTTATTTATCTAATATAGTTTCCAATTATTTAGTTGCATCAATGTTGAGTATTTCCTATTTATATACATGTATAGAATATTATAATGATAAAAATTACGTAAGTTATAAAAACAGTCAGCTCACAGTAGTTTTTTTCACAGCAGCTTCAACCAAACAACTTTTAGCTTTTCTACAGCATACAACTCACAGCAAGTAGCTCACAACAATTTTTTCACAGCTTATAGCAGAACCAAACACACCCTAAATAGTTTAGCGTCGGCAACGAAACGAACATTTTCTTTCTTAATAGATATGAGTTTAAGATAGTCAAACCCAACACAAGGGTAATATTGTACATTTACCCTCATCTCTCCATTTCAGTATTTTTGGAGCTTTTCAATCTTACTTTAAATCACATATAAATTTAGAGCTCCGATCTAGATTTCAAGGATGCGAATTGAAGCTCTACCAAAGAGACTTTTATTGTCATCTTTAGCGTTTATCGCACCGTAGCACTAGGGTCCGTGCTAACCCAGGCTGTGAGTGACTCTCGAACTGTGATAATCACAGATAAAACTTGCCTTTGTGGAATCCAATAGTCAGCAGGCCTTTCATCGTCAAGTTGCACATACAGCCTGCTCCATTGCTGGCCATTTGTGTTTGACCTTTGGATTGTTAGATCTGTAGCTCCCTTTTGATGTGCAAGCCAAGGACGCATGGCAGTAGGAGCAACATGAGACGGCACGTTTTTGCTGAGCAAGTGGCCTACTGCCTACTGCCACCCACCATCTCTCTGCTACCGCCTACCCTTATCTTGGCCTGGCATTCCAGGGACAAAGGGCAAAAGGCTAGCCATGGCCCATGCCCATGGGACACCTCAAATGTTTAGAGAGCTCTAGTAAATGTAGACCAATGTTTTATTTAGTATTTTGACAATTACAACTAGTTGACGGAGCTCTAAAGAAAACTGAGTGGGTGCATTACTTAATGGGTATACCGTATTAGATTTAGGGGTGTACAAAGAGTAAAAATTTTATAATATTAACTATTTTTTTTGAAACCGGGTTCTCGGAACCCCCTTCCAACTACTCATAGAATCTGAACCTCCAAATGATTTAGGTTATGTTTGGTTCAGGTTTTTTAATCAATTTTCTTAGTTAGATGCTAAAAACTAAACTAAACAAGTTCTACGGTAAACCGGATTTTTCAAAAGTAGTATTTTTTCTTAGTAAAAACTTAAAGTTGGGGGCCTCAATTTTCACAGCTTTCTAGTTCAACTTTGAATGAAAATTACCCACCATACCATTACAATATACTAGTTCATGTAAAATTCAAAAATGTGAAATTTTAGTAAAATATATCATTTTAGTGTAATTCAAAAATGTATAATTTTAGTACAAACATTACAAGATTTCATGATTATAATGATTTATATGCAAAATTGCATATTATTAATATAACCAAACATCATGAGCTACCAAAACATAAATCTATAACTATTCCAACCAAACAGCTTCTCAGTTTTTCACAGCTCACAACAACATTTTTAGAATAACAAACACACTGTTATATTTTAATCCTAGATTATGACACTCGGTAGTTGTAGAATATAAAAATAAACTAAAATTCTAAAGCTAAAAAACACCACCTATTTAGATTCTGGTCTCACCATCTGAACGATGGATATAAAGCTAAGCCTCTATCTTGCCTTCTTTTCATGTGAAATTCTTGCGTTTGTTCGTATACAAGCTCAGCTTATTCCTTAGCTTTTGGGTGAAATCCGAGCTGCCACCCATTTGTATATATAGCTAATTATACACGCAATATTATCCAGTGGAATTCCTGCATCATATTGGATAATTGGACTAGCTAGTGGCTGTATTGCAGCTAGCTAGTAGTGTGCTTGTGTACGACTACTATACATTATTGTACAGTTCTAGCTACATGCATGCTGCATGCTGCATGCTGATGTGTTGTTGGATAGGGATTTGAAAAGATAGGGTTGGCTCTTGGGCACCAACAAATTATTCCATTATCTTTAAAGACTTGGTTTTTAAAAGATCTGATTTACGGTATCCCTAATAGTTAAAACTAATCTCGTTGATTAGTATGTTTAAAATAAATAATTAAAAAGAAAATGAGTTAACCAACTTGATTATGGAAAACAATTTGCATGCATGCCATATCCACGCGAAAAGTTTGTTGATTATTTCTTTTTTGTAGTGCATGCAATAACTAATATATATTTTAGCATCCAAAGAAAGAATTAATTATTACATGTATATCGGCCCACACATATTAAAGAAAAATTAGATGATCTATTACCCCCTGAGTCATTGGATCGTACAAATTTAATGGTCCATGATATTCTATTTTAAAAATTATCCGATCGATTAGTAGTAGTAGTGTAGAGAAATGACTTGCATGCTCCACTACCAGAAAACAACATTTGCCGACTGTCCGAGACTTCGTCGAGTGCATTCCATCGGACACTCGGCAAACCCTAGTTACACACGGCAAATCAGAGAGTTTGCCGAGTGCCATGGCTAAGGCACTCGACAAACATATTGAAAAACCTCGTTGTCCTGTTGTTCTTGCTGTCGTTATAACGGCAGGAAAAAAATTAGGGTTTGTCGAGTTGTCCCCCGGAGAGCCTTCGCTGAGTGCCACGTGGGACACTCGGCAAATGGCTGTTAGCGCGCCCCCAGCCGTCAGACGGCTATTTTTGCCGAGTGTCTCACATGGCACTCGACGAAGTCTATATTGCATTCAGCGAAGACTTCACCGAGTGCCCGATAAAAAACACTCGGTGAACTCCCGCGTCACCGATAAGGCTTGTACCGAGTGCCGTTTACCGAGTGTGGCACTTGGCGAAGCCTTCGCCGAGTGAAAAAGATCGAGGCTTCGCCGAGTGCCCGAGGCACTTGGCAAACAAGTATTCTCCCATAGTGCTTCCCATTAATTGCACGCACATTAACAAAAGAAAGCAAGTTAAAATATGACGTCTTTGTGAGAGCTAGAGATTTTCGAAGACTTGAAAATTAAGTATTTGTATGACAAATGTAGTACAAAATTTTAAGCAAAATTATTGCTTTCTGGGACTGCGCGGGCGTGTTTGCCCACCGTTCAGGCCTCCTATGGAATAGAGGAATTTTGAAGGATTTGCACTAAATGCTATACAATCCTATAAAATTCATGTGTTCCAAAGTAGTTCTTATTTCGTAATGAACAAAGTACAGTAGAATGCCTCTTTATTTGTCTTGCAAAATGTTGGCAAGAAAAGCAAGGAGTGATTTGCACTTGCATGGAAATTAAAGGCAATTTGAGTGAGTATTAATTAGAGGCTTATCAACCAAATTGAATGGATTGAATAATCTACAGATAAGCATATAAGATGGTGTCAAGATATCTTGGTTGCTTGATGATATAAAGAGGAGAAGGCCAATCCAGCATGCTTGGTGCCGTCCATGTCACCTTTCCCTGATCGACTTTCATGTCAGCGAGCGAGTTCAATCCTATCTCCAGATGCTACCTTCCTCTCTAAGCAAAAATTCTCCTCCTAAATATGCCCTTCACAACCAAGTATAAACATGAGAAGAAATAAATTAAAAAAACTTATATAGGAGTTGTTTGATATATCTCTAGCTTTGCTAATAAAATAAAATAAAATGTTTTTATTTTCGGTTAAAAATAAAAACCATACTACTAAACTAAATAGGTTCAATCCATCGCGGCTTCAGAATTTTTTAAAGCTAGATTTGATCGGCTCAAAAAATCTTGTAATGAAGCTGTGCCAAACAAGTTCGTGCTAATATAACATTCAATGAGAACAACAAGACATGAATTAAACACTCAAGCAACTGTGTAACTAAGAGTAATTGTGTAGTTGTGCTCCCTCCAACGTAGCTAGCAAGCTCAACTACTATCATAAACAATTCGATCGGAGACATTTGCGTGCTCTTGCTTGTCTTGTTCCGGGATCAACTTGGTGATAGTGCTGCACTGTCTGATGTTGGTGTTAAGTGTAAAAAGCTGATGGCCTCTTCTTGATATGACAAAAGTTGAACAAAAACATACTGTTCTATTCATTTTTAAATGACACCGTTGATTTTTATTACAATATTTGACTATTCATCTTATTCAAAATTTGTGTGCAAATATGCAAAAATATAAATTACGTTTGAAGTACCTTAATAATAAAACAGATTATAATAAAGTAAATGACATTTCAAAAATATTTTTGAATAAAACAAATGGTCAAATGTTGATATAAAAGTCACGAGCATTATTTAAAAATAAATTATGTCCCTCTATGAAAAAAATAAAGTGTACAAATTTTTGATCGTACAACGGGCCATTGGTTTCTTTTAAAATATATATCATCAACAACTATAAAATTAGTATTAATATTATATGAATGCATTTTTCATATATGAATTCAATTATTATGCATAATACGAAAAATGCATGCTCATAGCTTAGTTATTGATTAGAGGTTAAGAAATCGATCTTTTTAAATAGATATCTTATTTTTTAACTGAGCAAATATCATGCATCAATGCATGCATGCATGGATCGTGCCGTGCATTAAGTTAAAATTTGGACCGTACGTTACACGATGTGTGCACTGCCAGACACAGCAGCATATATGCATGACTTATCCTATCGATTTAACCTTTCTTTGGACGAATGATGAAAAAGCTAGCATTTTAGCTAAACAGTGACACCAATGAATTCATCCATCCATGCATCTACCCACTTAATTCCCATGCAACATAATATTGACGTACGTCGATCTATCGTATCGATCAATATATATTAGTATTCATTTTCATCAGCGGCGAATCTAGGATAAATCCTCACCGGGGTCAGTTAAATGAGCTATTAGGGTCCGTTTATTATTTTACTGGGGTCATGACCAGTTAAAAAATACTATATACAAGAGTTTCTCACAAAGTCATCGGGGTCGCCGGACCCCGTTAAATGCATGTAGATTCGCCCCTGATTTTCATGAAGATATATAATTAGCGAAAGAGGTCGTGGGTTCATGGCTAGCTACAGCTGCCACTATGGCAAATTAATTATATTAATAGTGGCAAATACATAGTATTATTACGAAGATGGATATATATATATATATATATATACACACAAATGCTATCCTATACCACGGGTGTAGAATAGCTATTCTACCGAGAAATCTACTACTGAGAAAAAATAGTACTCAATTGCTATTCTACTGAGAAAATACTATTTTTTCTCAGTAGTAGATTTCTCGGTAGAATAGCTATTCTACACCTGTGGTGTAGGATAACATTTGTGTGTGTGTGTGTGTGTATATATATATATATATATATATATATATATATATATATATATATATATATATATATACGGGAGTGCTATTCTACACCGACTACGAGAGTACTACTTTCGATAATAGATTTTCTCAGTAAAATAACAATTGAGTACTACTTTTTTTTCAGTAGTAGATTTCTCAGTAGATTTTCTACACTCATAGTGTAGGATAATATTTGTGTGTATATATATATATATATGATCTCATGTTATATTGTTAAATAATGTTTACTACTATTTCTGTTTCAGAATATAAATCATTCTAATTTTTTTAGATTCATTTATACATCAATGAATCTAAATATATAGATAATATATAGCAGATATCAGAATGACTTAGATTTTGACTTATATTCTGAAACTATTTTGTTTGATGCTGGGCGTATGTCATGCGATCGTTACACCTAATTATCATACAAATACGGTGTGGGAAAAAGCAAATGTCAATTTTTAACAATATCAAAAGGGTGTACTTCAGATATTGCCTGTTTGGCTGTTAGTAACCGAGAAAAATCGAACGAATTAATTTGTTTCGTGTAATTTCTCTGCAACTATTGAGTTCTGATCAACTCTTGGAGTGTGAAATTTTATGTTAGCTAGCTAGCCGATCAAAATGCCCATTCATGCGTGGAGCTAGACTAATAAGTTTTCATTTTTAAAATAAAATTATTTTTTCCAAGAAATAAAATTCTATGTATTTGTTGTCCAAGTCATGTTTTAATTGTATTTTTAATAAAATATATACATGTGGCCTTTTGCAATGAATTTATGAGGATAATTTAGAGAATGCACCAGATCAATCAACAGTATAAATCTATCTCTCATTTCCATGATTAACATGGTAATGTAAAAATTTGTTACTTCATCCGTTCTTAAAAGGATGATTAACATGATGTTTTATGCTATTTTTTATAGATATATATTTTTAAAAACTATTATTATTAGTATAACTACGCGGAAGTTTTTTCATTACAAATATATTAATATCACTTCCATATATCAAATCATAATATTTTTATCTACCAATGATTCAAGATTTGGTAACAAAGGTATAGTACCAAATATGTTGTCTATATATATATTCTTCGCCATTTAATGATAGTGACCATTTTTCTTGGAGGAATTAAGTAAAAGAGTTATCTAAGAAACACAATGGTTTAGAATGGACAGTGGTATAAGCTTTTCTGTGTGATAACATATATATTCAGCGGAATGTATACCACTAATAGAAAGGTTGAGTGCGTGGTAGGCCACCACAGCTACTACTTTGGCTTTCCCGGATGACATGTCCCCGGCCCACCCTCCACAAATCTCTAAGAGAAAAAACACTACGGAAATAGAGTGTTTGCCGAGTGCACAAGGAAATACACTCGATAAAAACTCAAATAACACATTACAAACACTTCATTTCCCATAGTGTTTTTTCTTTTGAGAGATTTGTGGAGGGTGGGAACATGCGTGTCTCTAAAAACACATTAAATCTTAAATACTCAGTAAATGAAATGTTTGTCAAGTGATCAATATGTATACCCTCAGAAGATATATAATGAATATATATATATACAAATGTTATTCTACACCACAGGTGTAGAATACACTACCGGAAAATGAAAATTCGCCGAGTGTCACATTGTTTGCCGAGTGTATTATTTCGGGCACTCGGCAAACATGTGTTTGCCGAGTGTTTTTCAAAAAACACTCGGAAAACTAAAAACGCTCGGTAAATCAATTGTTTGCCGAGTGTTTTTTGAAGATAAACTCGGCAAACAATGATTTTAACGGGCACGTCACGGCGCCGTTCACCTGCGGTAAATTTTTTTTTTGAGGGTTTGCCGAGTGTTTTTTGAAAAACACTCGGCAAAGACACATGATTTGCCGAGTGTTTTTCAAAAAACACTCGGCAAACAATTTTTTTATTATTTTATGTGAAACCATGTTTCAACTCTATGTGGTATTTGCAATTTCTTTTTAACTTGAATTTTTTTCTGCACTCACAATACAACATATATGATCTCTTGTAAAAATTTCATATTTTTTCAGTCATTTAGCTATTTTTTATTCATTAATTATATTTCTAGGATTTAAATTGAAATAGGTAAAATTTGAACTACAAGTGCCTAAAATAATAAACCAAAAATTATGGAAAAATCATATTCACGTAGAGTGTTTAGAAATCGTAGATTACGAGATAAGTGATTAGGGTTTAGAAAAGAAATGAGATAGGTTTGAAAGAAGTATGATAGGTAAATTATTTTTTGTACTTGAAATTTTTTTTACAACAAAAACACAACACATATTATCTCATGTAAAAATTACACATTTTTTTGATTTAGTTTGTTATTTTTAAATTATTAAGTATGTTTCTAGAATTTAAATAAAAATAGGAGATTAAATTTGAACTACAATTGCATGAAATAATAAACAAAATATTATTAAAAAAATCATATTTATGTTTTTATTTTATTTTATGCATTACCCACTGTAATTTTACAAATTTTGTCAAAAAAATAATAATGAAAAACAAATTTAAAAAATAGAAAAAAAATGTTTGCCGAGTGCCATTTTCAAGACACTCGGCAAATAGTTTATATTTGCCGAGTGTTGCACTCGGCAAATGCAAAATTTTACTCTCCCGCCGTTTTTCCCGCTTTTTTTTCAATCTCCCGCACTTTTTTTAACTCTTCCCCTCTTTAAAAAAAAATTCCCTTCATCCTCATCAGTCATCCCCTCACTCCTCCCTCTCTCTCCACTCCGGCACCACCCCGACGCCGCTCCGCCCGGCGCCGCCTCGGCCGCGCGCTCCGCCCGGCGTCGCCAAGCTTTGCTGCCGCCCCGCCCCGCCCCGGCCTAGCCCCGACACCGGCTCGACCGCCACGACGCCGCCTCGGCCGCGCGCTGCGCCCGGCGTCGCCGCGCTCCACCGCCGCCCCGCCCCGGCCCGGCCTCGCCTCGACGCCGGCTTGGCCGCCCCGACGCCGCCGCCCCGCTCCGCCGCCGCCCCGCCCCGGCCCGGCTTCGCCTCGACGCCGGCTTGGCTGCCCCGACGCCGCCCCGCCCGGTCCCCACCCCGACGCCGCCCCGCCCCGCCCTGGCCCCACCCCGACGCCGCCCCGCCCCGCCCCGGCCGCTCGCCCCGGTGCCGCCCCACCCCGACGCCGCCTCGCCCCGACGCCGCCCCGCCCCGCCCTGGCCCCGCCCCGGACGCTCCCCCAGCGCCGCCCCGGGCCGGCCCCGCCCCACCCCGACGCCGGCGCCACCCCGCCCTGCCCCGACGCCGGCTCGCCCTGGCCGCTCTGCCCGCGCGCCACCCCGCCCCGCGCCACCACGCCCATCACCCGTTCGACGGAATGGCGCGGGCGGCGGGCGTCTTTTTTTTTTAATTTTCTGTTTTTAAGTTTGCCGAGTGTCATATTTGGGCACTCGGCAAACCCTCCGTCATTTCCCGTTAACCGCCATTCGCCGAGTGCCCCCAAAAAAGCACTCGGCGAACTTCTTTTGCCGATGACGTCTTCGCCGAGTGAGGTTCGCCGAGTGTGGCACTCGGCGAAGCCTTTGCCGAGTGCAAAAGAGGCTTCGCCGAGTGCCCTAGGCACTCGGCAAACACACACAGTCCCGTAGTGATAGCTATTCTACTAACAAAATCTACTACTGAAAGTGGTCGGAACGCGACGTTAGTGTCTCGTGACGTTTTAGAGTTTATCCTTGAAACGTCCGCGCGCTTTTGGATCGTCGAACCGGCCCAAGTGCGGGGGCACGTTTTTGTGTCAACACACTTTTTAGCGACTCCGCTGGAGACAACGCCAACATGACGAATACATCTACATCGGCTGTGAGTACCTCTACAACGACTACTACGGGTCCCTTTGGTTTGGCTTCCAGAAGCAACTTTTGCTTCCTGGAAGCCAAAAACCAAACCAAAGGGTATATTTCTATCCAGCGGCTTTTAGTAAAAGCAGCTTTTAGTGCAGTGTAAATGTGAAAGCTCCTTAGACCTATTTTTTGTGGCTTTTGGCTTCGCAACCATACAAAATTTCATAAATTGACATTTCAAATTTCATACAACCATACAAAATTCTATAAATTGACATTTCAAATTTCATACAACCATACAAAATTCTATAAATTGACATTTCAAATTTCATACAACCATACAAAATTCTATAAATTGACATTTCAAATTTCATACAACCATACAAAATTCTATAAATTGACATTTCAAATTTCATACAACCATACAAAATTTCATAAATTGACATTTCAAATTTCATACAACCATACAAAATTTCATAAATTGACATTTCAAATTTCATACAACCATACAAAATTTCATAAATTGACATTTCAAATTTCATACAACCATACACAATTCTATAAATTGACATTTCAAATTTCATACAACCATACAAAATTCTATAAATTGAAATTTCAAATTTCATACAACCATACAAAATTCTATAAATTGACATTTCAAATTTCATACAACCATACAAAATTCTATAAATTGACATTTCAAATTTCATACAACCATACAAAATTTCATAAATTGACATTTCAAATTTCATACAACCATACAAAATTTCATAAATTGACATTTCAAATTTCATACAACCATACAAAATTTTATAAATTGACATTTCAAATTTCATACACCCATACAAAATTTCATAAATTGAATTTTTTACACAGCTCACAGATCAAAGCAGCTTCACAGTCGTTTCAGCCAAACGACTTTCAGCTTTCTCACAGCTAACATCCCACAGCAGCTTTTCCACAGCCCACAGCCCACAACAGCCTTTTTCCATAGCCACAGCTCAACCAAACACACCCTACGTCTACAATGCCGATGAGTACCATGGGCGCGGAGATCGACAACCGCAACATCATGGCACCCACCCTTGCAGATATCCCTGAGGAAGGTCGGGCAGAGATCGAGGCGATGATGAAAGAACTCAAAGATCTCATGGTTAGGAGCTACGTCAAGACACACGCGGGCTTCATCAAGCGCGATGTCAACATTCCCAACCTCTCCCGAACTCAGGTAACACCATTGTCGCCTCCCTTATTTTCCTTAGAAATATAGCAGAAAATAGCCGCGTCTATAGACCTAACCGTTAGCGCTTCGCTAGCCAACCGTCTAGAGTCGATGGTTAACTCTTAGGCAGAGGCAACATTTAGAAGGTTTGACTTTACCGAAGCCGCTCCTCCAACACCGATTACCAGTATACCCCCAGTAAATCGCATTTATAGCAGAAATGATGGGAGTACTAGCAAAGCTATTGCGTCTCCGGCCTCAACATCTACGGACGAGGCCAACCACTAAACTCACAACCAAGCTAGCCTTGCTTATTATGCACTGCCTCCACCTACGCCCGCGCCAGCTTTTCCCACGCTGCCCACTCTGCATGCTCCTACACACCTGCATAGGCCTGAGCACGCCATATACAATGAGCCAGCACGAGAGGAGGAACCCCGTGGCTGACACACCGACCTACCACCGTGTGTCGTACTCCCACACGAGATACACGCACAGGCAGGAGGCCAGGATGACATTGAGGAGCGGATCCACGCGTTGTTTAGAGAGTGTAGCAGCTTCGCACCTTGGGATCGGGCTAGGGTCTACCGAAAGCCGTACCCCGATCACTTTGACACCATACCCTACCCTCGTGGCTATAGAGTCTCAGAATTCACCAAGTTCGATGTCGAGGGCAATAAAACCACACTAGAGCATGTTAGCCAATTCCTAGCACAGTGTGGTGAAGCTAGTGGGTCGGACGCGCTCAAGCTTAGATTATTTTCTCTTTCGCTTTCTGGCACCACTTTCACTTGGTTTTCGGCGTTACTGCTAAACTCTGTCCAAACGTGGGCCTAGTTAGAACAAAAATTCCATGACTATTTATATACTGGCGAAACAGAGCTTAGGCTATTGCACCTAACATCGGTCAAGTAGAAATCTAATGAGAGCATCTGAGAAACCAAGGGTTGGTTTCAGAGTCTGTGATGAGTGATTGACATATTTTATCCTCTGATTCGAAGGGGTCCCTCCGAAGGGGTTCGGAGGTTGGTTCTCTGAAGGGGTTCGGAGGTTGTTTCACCGAAGGGTTTGGTGGGCTCTGGTTGCTGTAGCTGTTGCAGCAGAGTGTGCCTATCGGAGGGGTCCGACAGTACACAATGACTGATTCGTACCGAAGGTCTCAGTACTTTAGGTGGTACACCGGAGTGTGTGCCGAAGGTTGTTTAACCGGAGAGGTCTCCGGGGTACTGAATACACTTGTCTGCTTGTCTATGGTGCGCAGGTAACTTTAGAGGCGATAGACGGCTCGTAGCAAGTGAACCTGGGTCAAGCGGGAGGCTTGATGCTAGGGGAGCAGGGAGCTCCGTCACGAAGGCTATGAAGGGGTCGAGGTCGGACCTCGGGTCGAGGTGCGCCAGGAGAAGGCAGTAAGTGCGGAGTGTGACTCCGGCTGAAGGTACTCCGAGACGAAGTCCTCGGAGGCGAGGCACTTCGAAGGGTACTCCGAATGGAGTGGCTTCGGAGTATGGTGGACAAAGTCCTCAGCAATGAGGCAAGGCGTTCGAAGTGTGCTCCGGAGGGAGGGACTCGAAGGTATACCCGACGAAGGTCTCAGAAGTCGAGGTGCATCGAAGGCATGGTCCGGATGAGGTTCGTCGAGGAGTGTGCTCGGGGAGAGACACTGCGAAGAAGTGCTCATGGAATGCTTCATGCGAAGGCCTTGGACGAAGGAGGGACTTCGAAGGGTGGTACTCCAAAGGTGGGGCTTCGGAGTGAGGCTGACTTGAGGTACTTTGGCCAAGCATGGCTTCGGTACACGGGCTGACGGAGTTCGAGCTGGGAGAAGCTGCGAAGCCGTGGTGGTCCACTCCGGAGGTGTTGGTGCGAAGGCCCAAGGGCTTTGACGGCTTCGGCTCAAAACCGTCACTGTATCGAAGGCTGACTTCGGTGAAGCGAAGGCCGTCAGGCTCAAGGCTTCTCACCGAAGCTACCGCACCCCTCGCGTGCGAAGGGGGCTTCAGAAGAATCCAAGACTGCAAAGGCTGACCGTGTCTGCTCTGCAAAAGTTGATGATGTCCCCTCTGCGAAGCTGACAAAAGAAGCCTCCAAATAAAGTAGACTACCAGTTGTAACCCCCTGTTCTGATGAGACAAAAACAGTGTAAACCCTAGGGGTAAAGTAGTCTATTCACAGGGCTGAATAGTGCTTATAAATAGTGGAGGCTAGCTAGGTCACATCAACACTTTGAGCAGTCATTTTTGAGCTCCTGTGCTAGCCGCCACATACTCTGTATTCATTCTATGAGTTCATTTTGTGTTCCCTGTTCAAGCAATGAAGCTTTGATTCTGTTTTCTTTTACTGCTTGAACTTGTATGTGTACTTCGCTGCATGCTTTGATTTCTCTTTGCACCATCTTCTTGTGAGTTTTCTGGAGAGGTGTGTGAGAAGTCTGTCTAGGTGAAGTGTGTTTTTCAGTGTTTGTTCGCTTTGTGTAAACTGGAGGTTGGACCTCTCTGATTACTAGCGAAGCACTGTTCGAAACCCATTTTCTTCCCTTGTCGAAGTCCTCGACGAAGTCTGTTCAGTGTGCGTTTAGACCTACGAAGTACGAAGCCTAGTACCAGTTGCTGTCACTGAGTAGCTGATTGAAGTTCTCAGAGGGAAGTCCGCTCTTATGAAGGGTGAAGTGCGAAGCCTGCTCGAAGACACCCTGTGTGCGAAGCCTGCCCTGACTTAGCAGAGCTGAATTTTTGGGGTTGTGGGTGGAGCGAAGTCTTCTTGGCTTCGAACTTTTGCTCCTTGCGAAGCCTGATTTCGGAGCTGTGAAATACCTCCGAACCAGAACTTCGAAGGGTGTGTTCGAAGCCTGTTCCGCAGAAGACAAAAGTAAAACAGAAGACTATTTTTAGTCTGAAATTTTAAAAGCTCCCATTCACCCCCTCTGGTCACCGTTTTCGGTCCAACAACGTCTCTGAATACGTCAAGCGCTTTAAGGATACCAGAAACCGATGCTTTAGTCTCAACATTTCAGAGAGAGATTTGGTGGATCTAGCTTTCAATGGATCGCGTTCTGAAATTAAGGAGAGGTTAGATAACCAAAACTTTTTAGAGGTCAGCCAAGTCCTGCAATAGGATTTGGTCCAGGAAGGCCGAGCCAAGGATAAAAAATTCATTAAAACATTTAACAAACCTAAAGCTGAAGTTCACATCATGGATCACTCCGACGAGGAAGAGTCAGAGGAAGAAGATGATTCGAACGATATGTATGCGGCCGAATGGGCCTAGAACACTAAGACCAAACCTATCACTTGATCCGAGTTACGACCGTCTCCCACTAAGAGTCGGCCCAACGAGGTTAAGTACTCATTTGATGTGACTAAATGCGACAAAATATTTGATTTCCTCTTGAAAAGCCATCTTCTTAGGTTGTCCAAGGGCCAGGTCATCCCAACTGCCGACGAATTAAAGAAATGCCCCTACTATAAGTGGCATGGTTTGCATTCTCATTATACTAACGATTTCAATATTTTCTGTCGGTAGGTTCAATCGGCCATAGAAGAAGGACAATTGAAAATTGATTTTAGTCCAAAGATGAAGCTGGACAAAGACCCCTTTCCCGTGAACACCATCGACTTCGACGAGAAGAAGGTGTTGATTTGGCCGGAGTAGGCCGAGTCATCTAAGGGAAAAGCGGTCATTATTGGAGAGCCCGCGCACACACACTCGTGCGTCCGATCGTGATCCAACGACGATCCGTGATCCAACTCACTCGCACAGTGCGCGGGTTCACAGTGGACTTGGCTCACCGTGGACCGGCGACTGTTTTAGGATTTAAATTAAATTCTAGAAATTGATTTAAACTTCAAAAATTCATAACTCTTTCAAAATAACTCCAAATTTTACCATTCAAATTTTAGAAAATTCACCATTTTATTATCTACAGTCTGGACCAATTTATTAGGCATGTTTGCACTGTTTATTATTCAAAATAAAACCAAAAGTATTGTTTTAAACTTTAAAAATTCATATTTACCATATTTTAACTCCAAATTTCATCATTTCACTTTCATAAAGGCTCTCTTCTATTTTTCTACAACCTTAGCCAATTTAAATGAAATGATTGTGTTGTTTATTTTTGTATGTTTAAATTGTTTGTTGTTCTCGTTTTGCGTGCTGCGAAGACTACGACGTCGTCGAAGAGTCGGAGTACTACCCAGAAGTTCCACCATCGCCATTTGACGAGCAAGGCAAGTCACCAAACTAATTGTTGAGCATATTGGGCCTAGTTTTCTTAAAGTATCGCTAAAACCCATAAGTTATAAATACATTAGTCAAATTGAAATCCTTACATTATATTTATTTAGATCCCCGACCTTGAAGTGAAAACCCAAGCCATGCTATTGAGCCAAAAACTCCTTGTCACCAATATAGTATTACTACTAGATAATATCTAATGTATCGACACAACCACTATAGGATAAAAACGAGTCGTAGAGATTTGGATTCTATTATATGATCCCTATTATTTTCTCACCCCTGGAATTCTGTTGGTCTTGGAGTTATGGTTGAATATGATAGCATGGTGGGTTCCGGGTGCAAGCGAGGGCATTAGAGATTTGGATTCTATTATATGATCCCTGTTATTTTCTCATCCCTAGAATTCTATTGGTCTTAGAGTTATGGTTGAGTATGATGGCATGGTGGGTTCTGGGTGCAAGCAAGGACATTGGTTAGTCACATCCGAGGCACTATAAGGACCGGTCTGTGGGATCCGTTGCAATACACTTCTGTAGTAACCACAAGTCTAATGAGTAAGTCATAATTGGAGGTATGGGGCGTTCCAACTTGAAGCACCATTTGGAGATGGGTCAAGCAGCACCTACGGGTGGCTTGTACCGACAAGGCACAAAAGGGGGCGCGACGTTGGTCAAGTGCACTGGCACACTGGCGAAACCTAGAGTGGGTGTTATTGGGTTGGAGCGTCTTATGTTAAAGGTTTTGGCAAAAGCTCCCGTGGTATGAGTTATCTCGTTACACTTTGGTGTGCGGGGATGAGTGCGTGCCTTGTGGGTATAGTAGTACACCTCTGATCAGAGTTTTAAATCTTTTCGAAAAGCCGAGCCCACGGTCAAAGCTGGGTTGCGTGACATCTCGCAATTAGTTTACTATTGGGAGTGTTGCACGATGAATCGACATGTAAGGATTATTGAGCAAGGAGGGCTGATTGTACTCCTCGAGTTAGAAGATATTGCATTGTTCATGTTTATTATTCAGTACAATTAAACTTGACTACATTAAATGCTGCAACCTGAAAATGTATTTTTCTACACTTTAAACCCTTATCATTTCCTTGTTATTACCCTGAAAATGTATTCATACCCGTTGGAAAATACTTCAGAGACTGCGTACTATGAGAGGGATGGTTTGGAGTAGCGACCTAGTCAAGAACGCGAGACTGGCAGAGATGTTCATCACATAGTCTTATTCTCATAGTTTCTTTTAATTTTATATTTATGTAATAATGTGGTCTGCGAACAACGAATGATTGACCGTATGTACGTTGTCGTGTGATGGACATCTTGTTATCATTGTTTTTCTGTGAAAATTCAATAATGTCTGGATTTTGTTAAATCTGGGCGCCCCACATCACCCATCACCAAAGAGGTGTTACAGGGCAAGCCCATTGGACTGAGGTTGACCCTTTGGTGACGGGTGTTTACCCGTCACTATTGATGTCACATTACTGACACGATAAGGGTGATGGAAGACATGACTATCACTAATGTACATTATGACCCGTCACTAATGTACATTTCTATGGTAGTGGCGGAGAGCAACCGCATGGCGCATAAGCACACTGCAACGACCACTTTCCACCGCATTTGTGAACCTTGGGCTTGAGCATCATGTCAGATATAGAATTGACGATAACAATCAATTACTCTTTTTATAATAGTAAAGATATATATACACACACACTACTGTAGAATACTCTGTTAGTGACGGGTAATAATCTTTATTAGTGATAGATAAGTCTCCTGTCAATCTTATTGTGTCGGTGATATAACATCATTATTGATGAGTATTTACTCATCATTAAAGGATCAACCTTTAGTGGCGGGCGACAGTATTCACCCATCACTAAATGGATCCTATCAGCTCACTTATTATGATTTTTTAGTAATTCGTCATAATGTCACCCATAAATAAAGTTTTCTTTAGTGACAAGTGATTATTGTTACCTATCACCAATATTATGGTCATTTTAAAAAATAATTTTAGGATGCTTCCTGAATCAAAGCACATCCAATATTATATTCCAAAGCACATCATAGATAATTCATCATAGAATAAACACAAACAATTCATTACAGAAGATTCATAGCTAAATTAATATCACATATATTAACTAATAATTTGTTATCTCGAAAAAAATTGCATGGCTAAAACAAAGTTCTGTAAGATCATCATTCCCCAACTTCTAACTTCCAGCTAACTTGTAGTTAACTTCTAACTTTCATAAGAGCTTAAATAGTGTTATGTGAAGATTCTCTCTGTCTACCCACCATTAATTACTTAAGGCTTTACATGTCTAGTTTTGTAGTATCTTTTATGGTCACACTGTACTCCAACCTGAAGAAAAAGGAATTAGTACAATATGCACAATGGTTATTAGTGTAAAAAGGAAGATGAATAGGAAAATATCATACCCCAGGTTTACACCACATACATTACATGCTCAATTACTCCATTGTTGACGTTGAAATGGAATGTGTATATTGTGCTAACTTCTAATGTGTTATCTCGAATAAATTGGATAAAACCAATAGTTAGGTAGCACTGTCCCTCTGTGGAATTATGCACCATAATTGGGACTGCCTCAGACCCTATTACTTCCACTTGAATCCCTATGAACTACTAGTATAGGTAAGGTATGATGTACTTCTCACAGTACTACCTTGAAAAGTACTATAACAACAAAATTTAAACAAAGATAGTTAGACAAGACTAAGTGCATAAATGATCTAGTTAACCACTAACTTCTTATTGATGATTGAGTTATTTATTGTGTAGGCATGTAACCGAGTCTTAGAGAATAAACATGCTTGAGATGTCTTGTAGGAGAGTCTTTCTTGTTTGAGTTACATCTGTTTGGATTGCCAAAATAATCGATGTTCTTCAATTGTTCCATTTGGTCAGTGTCGACCTTCCTGGCTATACGCTTCCCCTTATTCCTCGTAAAATTGCTAGGACTCTCCTATGACATTATAATAAACTAATTTAAGTACATAAATAAAATATACATTTTCTAATACCTATAGTTTGCTATAGCTTAATATAATTATTGTTGTCCTCCATTTTATAGCCATTGGGGTTCTCGTCGCCAAAGTTAATATAAAATTTTGCAATAACAATAAATAGGGCATGTCCCATTGTTATGGTAACATACTCCTCTTATGTTAGGCCAACTCTTTTACTAAAATTTGGCCACCCTTTGTGGAGGCATATCCTGCCTCCATGGCTCATATCCTCAACCTTTGTGATGCATCCATCTCTTATTAATATCTTAAGGGTGTCACCAGCGCAAATGTTATTGATATTGCTAAAGTTTTTTTTATAGAAACTATAACACTAAAATAATATCGCATCAGTTTGTTAGCTTTATTAGTACATAAACAGAATATGCAATGTATAATGTATAAGTTAATCTAGTGACACCCATCATTGACTAGAAGATTTATCTTTATGAAGCAATTGCGAGGTACATAAGTTGATACCATATGGGGATCTACCTACTAATGGAAGCACATTGACCGGTAAGAGTATCCTATTGATTACTTGGCCGAGAGGCTTGTCATGTATCTAAATCACAAAGCAACATAAATATTTACAAAGCAACATATTAATTAACAAAGCAACTTATATTCACTAAGCAACATATTTACAAAGCAAAATATTCACAAAGCAACATGTATATTCATATAGCAGCATATTCACAAAGTAACATATATATTCACAAAGAAAAATATCCACAAAGCAACATATATATTCACTAAACAACATATTCACAAAGCAATATATATATATACTCATAAAGCAACATATTCACAAAGTAACATATTCACAAAGTAACATATTCACAAAGCAAAATATTCACAAAGCAACATATTAACAAAACAAAATATTTACATATTCACAAACTCACAAACCTTAGTCACGTCGGAGGAGGACCTTGAGATGGCAGTGAGGAGGCTCGGCGATAAAAGAGGAGACCCCTAGCAGATGAGGTCGTGACAGGGTGGAGACCAATGGAGGAGGCCGTGACGACGGAACGTGTGGAGCGTGATAGCGAAATGATTGTGGAGGAGAAGATATGGCCATTAGGGTTTATGGTTCTGTGCAATATAAGAGTGTTATGTTGACACTCATCTATTTATAAACATCATCAATGACGGACAATAATTTATGCCCATTAGTAATAATCTAGCAATTAGTAGCAGGTGGAAACTACCGTCCATCATTGGATCAGTAGTGACGGACGATAGTTGTCGTCTATCACAACCATTAGTGATGGGTTCTAATTAAATCCGTCACTAATGAGGGTATCCCGTCTTTAGTGACAGGCCAAATTACGACACATCATTAATTAGGCAATATTACTGATGCGTCTAAAATGATCCATCACTAAAAGTATATTAGTGACGCGCATCAATTATCCACTAGTAAAGTTTTGTCACCAAAGACTATTTTTTGTAATAGTGATACATGAGACGTGCATGCAAGAATGCATGCTTGCACCGATCCTTTTTAATTTGGTCGATCATCATTAGAGAACAAGTTCTCTCATCCTTTTTCTCTAAAAAAATCTCAAGGATATTCTTAAGGACTACAACACGTGGATTAAGTAACATATACAGATGCATTTGCTAGCAATCATCTAGAAGGCGTCAAGAATCAGATGAACAACGATGATCTCGATGCCCTTCACATAGCTAGCATACTTTTTTCCTAGTTCAATTTGCTACTCCTAACATACCGGCCGTCGGCCACACACAGTAGCACACTAGATTGGAATAAGATGTTTCCCCAACAATTAATTGTATTTAGCTGAGAGATTCAGACATGAGGCGACACGATCGATCACAAGACTGGCCGGCCTTCACGAGTAACTTAAGGGTCGAGATTTTTTGTCACAAATCAAATGAGTTTTTAGTTCCATTATTCCCTTATAATTAGTACAACTTACAGGGTGATTGCATGCATCAAAGCCATATCGATCACATATATATAGAGATGACCTACCTAAGGAGGGAATTGAAAGATCGAGCTGGACTAGTGTATGTGTTAAGTTGAAGCCACTATATATGTAGCTAGCTAGAGCCATCGATTCGAACGAAAAAGAGATTCTCAAACCAATGCAACTAGCTAGTTAATTACATCAACACCAACAGCGCGGCTAGCACAAAAAAATGCGCTACTCCACTTGTCAGGTGGCACTGTGTTGCTGTCGCACAAACTGTCATTAGTTCCGCTAGCTCAGCTGTCTTCATCACCAGATGCTTTGCTGCGCTCTTCACGTTGACGGGCATCTGCTTCTACTGTTAGTGTAGTAAAGAGATTCTGACATGAACAATTATATATACGACAATTTTTCGATACACACTCAAATAAATGTGAATTATTTGTCTTAATCAATCAATAAAAGCGACGTATTATTTTCGAGAAGGTAATAAACCAACCATGATTGTTATATTTATTTATTATGTTTTTAGAAATTCGATTATTAATGTATATTAATTAGTTGTTTTATTTTGCAAGAGATTTGGTGGCTAGATTTTTATTCCCTCCTATTTAAGAAAAGAGGTCAATTAAGAAAACAAAAATTACATGAAGCATGCAACCTGTAATAGACAATTAATATATTATTTAATTTATTTTTTAAAAAAATTAATAGATCCAATTTATTACGACAATTCTTACTAGGTAAGAGTTTATTTTATCGTATTTATAATTAAGAACAATGCACGGAGACACACCATAGGAGAAAAAGATAGTGTACTTTTTATTCATCAAAGGATTAATTGTTGCCTTCGTATTTATACACAAAAATTTACAAGAGATAAACTCAATCTTCGAGAGATAAGCTCAAATTCTTAAATCATGAAATTTCTGATTGGTAAGGGCATCACAATGTGAACTTTAGAGTGAGCTATAAACTCATAAAGTTAGCCATATACATTGTGGGAGAAATCATAAGCTTTCATAAGCTTAATTATGGGTACCTATATGGCTATGGCTTAGCCATAAGCAATAAAAAATCATACATCTTTACTCTTTCCAATAAAAAAATTATGCATGGGATGTTTGAGTCATGAGCCATTAAGGAAAAAATATTTTTAATTAGAACGTGGGACTTATCTTAAGAACCACTCAAACTATATACATTCTCGTAATATATAATTTCTTTAAAATTTGTGAGTTCCGCCTTATAGCACATTTAGATCGTATACATATACATTGAAGATTCCTAACACATACTTATGCCATTACAAAACAACTACAACTACTGGTTGGAAGAGAGAGAGAGATCATGTCGGCCAAATAACCTCAAAGCAGGGACTATTTTGCATTTAACTAGGCACTTAAACGGTAAAAGAAAGGGACTTTATTATAATTTTATAAAATCCGGAGGAGTTGCCACAGCCAAATTTTGTCTCAAAGCTCCTCGACTGATTAGCCGATCAGCTACATCGGTGCTTCGTGTGTTATTACCGGGATGTTCATAAAAATTGTTTAAAATATAGCCCCTGTTGAAAGAATATTCTTTGATGACACATATCATTTTTCACATATTAAATTCTAATATTGTTTTGATACATTAATAAATATTATATATTTTGATGTTTGACAGTACAAATTCTAGAACATCTATCTGATAATTAATAGATTTATGAATGTATTAAAACAATATCATTATAATTTTATGGTAGTAGCGGGTTTGGCTCCAGATATGAATATGATAGAGGCGATTGAAGTTACCGTTTTTGAAAAATTTTATGGTACGAGGACAAATAGAGAGCCCAAAAGAGTTGCTCTTGCACGCTAGTGAGAAAAGGAGAGAAAATTGATAATTTATTATACTTAAAATATTCTATTTAATTATGTTATTACCATGTAATAATAATATAAGAATATCTGATGTGGGTGATGGAGGAGCGGCCAGCAAGGGTGGTGTGCCGTGTAGCCGGGGAGACCAGGCGATCAGCGGAGCGTGGCCACAAAGGTGGTGGCACGAACATAGAGGCCAGCAGGCAGCGGGGTAGCACGGATGGGGCGGACGGCCCGCATGGCCCAGGGGAGCGACGAAACAAGGGATCGAGAACCGATGGAGGGCAGAGTGGACGCCATAAGAGCCCAGTGAGGGTGGCGTAGATAGGGAAGGCGCCAGGTGTCAAGGCTAATGGGGGAAGTGTGGATAGGGAGGTCGGCTAGCAAGGGCGACACAGATGGGATGGCCTCCCTGGCCTCAAAATGAGATCCTATGTAGACTGTTGTTGATGTCTTTTTTTGTCACACTTTGACACACGCGTGTTCTAGGAGATCTGCTTAACTCCAGTGCAGGTCCTACAATCTTAGAGAAAGAGTTCAAGCATGTCAATCAGTTTGACCCTACAACTGATAAGGAAACAGATAAATTATCATTAGTAGCAAAGCCGATCAGCTGCCAAGCCGATGACTGTAGTGAGGATAGAACAATTATAAGCAAATAACGTCAAATGACCACAAGGCCGATGACCAAGGCAGAGCGATCGGGATGAATGCACCATCAACCGATGAGATAGGCAGTTTATGTATATGGGCTAATGAGCTAACACTGAATTGAAGATAATCTATCGGCTTGTACTCCGACAAAAATAAATAAAACATGCTAGATAACATATGTACCATCAAAATCATCACAATAACAAGATTGGACCTAACCAAGACAGTAGCTAGTCACGATGAACTTAAAAATACTTCAAAGTATCGGGTACATTTTATTTAGATGAACGATATACAACATGAAGAAGATATAATCGAAAGAGATGTCGGACTCAACCGATGAAGCCTCAAACGACAACACCTAAATCACATCAATCTAAGAGATCAAACTGATGCAGCCTTAGACCTAGCTAATACTCTGAGACAAACTAGTGACCGTACTGTTTTAGCCAATGCCTTAACAGATCAAATTGATGCAACCATGAGGACACTGACCTAGTCGATACGATCATTGGGGGTAGTGGGACTCACCTCTTCGCCGGATATCGGAACGATGTAGCCTAGCTCCGAGTGTCGAATCCTACCGGGATTAATATTAGGAAGCCAAGAGTGGCGATGCGCCGAAGAGTTGTTTGTAGGGTCGTGTGTGTTTTTGACCTAACTAAGGGATACATATTTATAGTCTAGAGACTTGTTGTCCAAGTAATCTATCCTAACCGGTTCTAGATTATCTTCATCTTCTTATCATCGGCTCCTTCATATCTAGCCATTTTGTAATGGACATGCTTCTTTGACCACCTTTGACCAGACTCTTTTTGACTTTCGTTGACCGTACGACATCCTTGGTGGGCCTTAGGCTTTACCAAATCTTAGTGTCAAAAAATGCCCCCTAGTTTTGGAGCATTAAATGGCTTCTGATGCTTAGAAATTAACGGCCATCACCTCCTGCCACCACGTCTTCTCGAACGTCTACCCGCACGATCCTATCATTTTGATTGCGAGCCGAAACTCTTCATTTTCTAGTACTTTTATAATTCCGCCCAGGGTTCCGGCTTCATAATTTTTCCTCCTCATTTTTCTGCTCCTTCATCCTCGGCCATTCATGACTGCGTTGGGTGTCGCCTAGTCTGACATATTTACATTTCTTCATGGTGGCGTCGGACCAAGCTTCATCCCACATAGTTTTGAACTAGTGTTCGTTAAGACGAAGATTCGGTTCCTCTAATGTTGGGCCTGCAAAGATTTTGATGCTTTGAAAAATGCACTCATGATTACCTTTTGTCGAATGTTGCAGGTGGCCCCACTAGATCCGGTGGAATCGGTTTGACTCGGTGTCACGCCCCGATTTAATAAATCAGGACCTTTATTGAAATTCCATAGAAAATCAATAAACTAAGACGTTCATCATGCGACCACGTACAAATACGAGCAATCATTCACGGTTCGTAGACCGTATTAATACAAAAGTGAATAAAGGTGAAGATAAACTAATAAAATAAAGGGTCCTAGATGAACGCCTCCTTCCAGTCTCGCCTTGACTGGGTCGCTACTCCAGACCTTCATCCTCCTCGTAGTAGACGGGCTCTGGTGGTGTAAGTCAACGGGGGTGAGTACAAACGTACTCAGCAAGCCACCGAATGCAAATATAATGCAAGGTAATAACAAGGGAGATCGTGGCTAATTTTGCGGAAAAGCATAATTGTAAAGCATTAAATGTGATCAATTTTATTAGTACTGAAATGTAAACATGTGTATGCATCATCATCTTCTAACTCGAGGGGTACAGTCAGCCCCACCTCGCTCAACAGTCCTTACATGCCATGAATAACTCAACCATTCAAACAATAGTAAACTAACTGCGAGTAGTCACACAACCCGCCCTTGACCGTGGGCTCGGCTTTTCGAAAAGATTAAATTACTCTGATCAGAGATGTACCACTGTACCCACAAGGCACGCACTCACCACTTAACGAGATGACCCATTCCACGGGAACTCGTGCCAAAACCTTCCATATGGTTCGCCTCGACTCAATAGCACCCTCTTATAGGTTTCATATGGTGATCCAACGCGTCGGAGCCCCACCATACCCCCCCTTGAGCCTCGTCGGTACAAGTCACCCGTAGGTTGCCCCTTGCCCCCTCCACTATGGTGCATCGAGTCAGATTATTCCATACTTCCAGTTAGGACTTACCCATTAAACTTGTGGTTGGTACGAAAGTGCTTTGCAATAGATCCCGCAGGCCGGTCCTTATAGTGCCCCGGGTGCGACCAACCAGTTCCCGAGCTTGCACTCGGAACCCACCATACTTATAACATAGCCAACTCCAACAGAGTCCAGAGACGAGAATAACGGGGAAATTCATATAACAGATTCCAACTATCTACGACTCATTCTTTTTATCCTATAGCATTTGTGCCTGTACATTGGGCACTAGCTAATATCTTTATAGTAGAGTGACAAGGAGTTAAGGCTCAATAAGCATGGCTTGGGTTTGCATACAAGGACGTGATCTAATAAATATAAGTGTAGGGCTTGATATTGGACTAATGCAATATTAACCTATGAGTTATAGCGATAATTTATTAAAACATGGGCTCAATGATGATCAACTGTTTCCACAGGGGTGGTCGATGACTTGCCTTGATCAGCAAATGGTGAAGGTGGTACCTCGGGATAGAATTCCGGATCTTCGACGATGTAGTAGTCTTTTCGATACGGAAAAGTAAATAAAACATTCAATAAACAATCCAAAACAAATCAACCATACTAACATACATGTTTTTGTTAGATTAAGTAAAGGAGATAAAGTCTTAAAGTTTAGGGAATTGTTACTTGAATACTTAAGATTGATTTCTAATGAGATTTCTGAGTTTTATGACTTGATGTTAATTATTTGTCCTAGGGGTTTTTATTTTCCCCTTTTTAGAGATGAATTAAAAAGTTATAAAATAGCCTTAATGTTTTTATGGCATTAAAAATAGTGAAATTGAGTTATTTAGGTCTTCTGAAGTTGTTATATAAGTTTTAGGACATTTTCATAAAGTGTGGACTTTTCCTTATAAGAGTTAAATAAATATTAAAAGGGATTTTGCAATATTATCTAATAGAATAAAGTGGGCAAAGTGAACATGCTATTTTTGTTGCATTAAAACAGTGGAATAAAGTCATTAAGTCCTATTTATTATATAAATTATTCAAGGTTTTTATGAATTATTTAAATGAAATATTAATTAAATCCTAAAGGGGTCTTTTCTTTATTATTTAATAAGATTATTATGTGCCAAATAAACATATTGTTTTTATTGCATAAAAGTGTAGAGGATGAAAAGACAAATTTTCCAGAATTCAAATGGTGAAATTTGAAGTTAATTTGAGCAAGTTATGAATTTTTGAAGTTTAAACTATTTTCTGAATTTTATTTAAACGAGAAAACCTGCGTGGGTCCACGGTGAGCCAGGTCCACCATGGACTCGCGCACTGTGCGCGTGGGCCGGTCGGATCTGGACCGTCCGATCTAGATCCCACGGGTGATCGCGAGGGAAAAATTTTAAAATAAAACTGACGGCTCAGATGAGCCTGTACCGGTTCAATTAGGATCGAGGGCCCAGATTAAATCCCGAGGGGATTTAATCTGCGCCGTCCGATGCAGATTGAATGGCCGGGACGCCGTCCGGCACGGTCGCGGCACGGGGGAGCCAGGAGGCTTCGTCCCCGACTCCGGCCGAGCGGCGGCGAGCGATCCCCGGCGACGGAGGGGTCTACCGGCGACGCTGCTAGCGAAAATCGAACCAGGGGAAAAGGGGGAGCGCTAGGGTACCGGAGATGACGACAGATGATGACCGGCGGTGACCGTCGGTGAGAAGGAGGCGGCGGGCTTCTCGAGATCAATGGCGATGGCGAGGTCCGGCGGTGATCTGGCCCAACGGAGGTGGGGCCGAGGGAGGGTGAGCGACGGCGGTCCCGACGGCGGCGACGACGAGGGCGGCGGAGGCTTGAGTCACCGGCGAGGGCTCGACGGAGAGGAAACAGAGAAAAACCGAAGAAAAATAGTGGTGGCACTCGGGTAGGCGAAGGCTAGGACGGTTTAGGTGTGGGCAGGATGCGGTGGGTGCATGGGTATTTAAAGGACTCACCGGCGGCGTGAATGGAAGGCTTATCGAGGGAAACCGAGGGGAAATCCCTAATTACTCCGGCGAGCTTCCATAGGTATGGGTACTAGCCTTTTATGCCGAAAACGTGTGAGCTAAAGGAGGAAAGAGATCCCTGGTGAGAGGAGAAGGTGATCTCGTGCCCGATTTAGTGAATCCGGCCGACCGGCGGCGGAATTTTGGAAGGGGGGGCGCCGGCGAAAAAAATGGAAGGGGAGAGATCCCCTTCCGATGAAGAAGAAGGGCCTGACAGGTGGGTACCACCTGTCAGTGAGCGGGCGCGAGAGAGGAGGGGCCGACAAGCGGGCCAGGGATGGCAACGAAAGGGGGGTGTGCACAGGCGGCTGCCATGCGGGACCGGGCGGACGCGGGTGCTGAGGAGTGAGAGAGGGGGAGCGCCGATAGGCGGGTCCCACCTGTCGGCGAGCGGGGCTAGACTGGGCCGGGCTGAAAGGCTCTTGGAGGGGAATTCAGGGTTTCGGCCCAATAAGATTAAGAATTGTTTTTCCGATTAAAATAATTCTAGAAAATTAATTATTTGATTAAGGCTTGAAGCACTATTGCTAAAATCTTGTAAAAATTCTCAAAAATATTTCTTGGCCTCTAGTTTATCCCATAAAATTTTCAAGTCCAAATTTTGAATATTTATCTCTGTTTGGCTTTAATAGGGCTCTTTTAGGAGTTTTCTTTAATAAAATAAATCTTTTTATTTCAGAAAATTTTATTTTCCTCATTTTATTTTATTTTTAATTCTGGGGCTGTTACACTCGGCTACCGAGGAGTTACTTCTTGCTTTATAAGTACTCCGGCCACTCCACCTTTCTTCTTTACGCTTTCTGCCCACTGTTCATTCTTGCCCCCCGAGCTCTCTGCCATCTCCTTTTAGGGCATACTTGCAACCGCCGCTGCTTGTGGTCTTCTTTCTTGTCGATCTGCATATCGGCGACGCCAACAATGGCCACCATCAATGTGATCCCCAGGGTAAACTTTTGGTATTATCCTCTTTCTTCGGTTCTTCTTGGTTCATCCACCGCTTTTACTCACCGTTCGTCATTTCTTTTACTTATTTCTTTTGCTTTTTTATAGAATCTGCAAAACCAAGTTCTGATTCCCATTGGCACCCATCCATCTTGTTTCTTCTTAGGCCCTATGGATAATCCTGACCATACGGATTTTATCAATGCCGAATCTTGCTGAATTCCTTTCAAGTTCTCTTCTATGCTTTCTTCCGTCTGGCATTCCAGTTTCGAACCTTTTCCTCCTTCTCTCCCCACCTGGCGTGACTAGTACATTAGGGTATCAGCCTCCTATCATGTTGATTATGAAGAAATTGACATCGACCATTGCATCAGCCTTTTCCTTATCGAGCCATACCAAAATGAGCCAATGTTGGCCGCTTCTTATTATTTTTGGTCTGATGCCTTGAATGCCTTCATCTTTGGTCATGGTCGATGACTCATTCCTTGCTTGATGTATTCTTTCTGACCTGCCTCGATATAGATTCATAGGACAACCCATCCTCCTTTCGTTCTAAACCAACCGATCATCTTAGCACCATGTCCATCGATAGCTAGGGCCGATACATTGCAAGGCACAACAAGAAGACAAGCTTGGTGGATATTCGTGAACACGTAGCCTTTCTTACCCTCTGGTTAGAGAGGTTCATCCTTTGCGTATCGGCCTTGGGCTTAATCTTCTGGTTCTAATTCATGGCCAGACGCCTTGCTGCCCGTGCAAAGATTCCTCTTGGCCGGTACCTCCTTGGATCCGCTTATCACCTTCTTCACCGCGTATCGGTCAAACTCTTGGCTGGTAATCCCATTGGTCATATTAATGACATGTGGTGGTTTATCCAGCTCTGTCTTAATGTATACACAACTGATGCCGTCAGAGGAGCTTCTCTCGACCGAATGAGTTTTCCTACCAATGTCCTAGAATCGGCTACTCCCGTTTATCGTCGCTGCTCTTCCTTGGGTGAGGCGGGAGCATGTCATTCTGCTTTTTCCTTTCTCTTATGCATATTTGGCCGCTTGCTTTAGGGGTTTTTACCTTGGCTTTTTTGATCAGACCATCTGGTGCCCTTTTGAGTACTACTCTGAGTATGAATTCCCTCATTGGCTAATCCTCCCTGAGGTGTTCTGGGATGAAGAGTCCCTCCGCATCTTTACGGACGCGATTTTCCATTGTCTCTTGCTTGTCAACTTCACTGGTGATCATCTCCGAAAAGGCTCTTATGAGTTTTATCACCCGTCGGTCTTTGTGAGGCAGTTAGGCTTTGGTCAACTCCCACCCCAATTGTTCTTCGTTGATCAGATCCAGATTCATGGGGATGTCAAGAATACCTTAGAGTGGGATCGCCTCTTCCATATGACCGACGAGATATTTACTAGTGATTTTGCCTCCTAGATAGATTGTCAGTCATCCTCCATTATCTTCCTTCAATGGTGGGACAAGCTCAAGTAGCATGTCTTCAACTGTTCTTAGATGATCTATCGGTGGTGGCTTAACCCAAGTGAAATCGACGTGGGACCTGAGGTGGGTATCTCCGGTGAGTTCTAGCGATCGGTCGATACAATACAAACTAGTGTCAGCCACTACGATCTTGGAAGTCGGTGCCCCTACCCCCATAGCCTAGGTAAGTGGGAGACAGTCCAAGGGCTTGGCGCGCAAGCGTCATACATCGTCCCAATCCATACGCCAATCCACAAGGAACCGGGTCAGCTAGACAAACCTGCCTCTTTCGGTGTCGATCGCCTCTTTGACTGGGTCGTCCTCTGTCGCTTGTGCTCCATCAACCATCAAAATCTCGTCGTCTTCCTAGGTCTGCTCTTATCTTTAGTGTTAGCATTTCTTCCCATGTGCTCGTGACGTCGGACATCTTTTTAATCTTTAGCCCCCATCATCTCCTATCGATGTCGACTCCCTTTACACTGCGTTTGAACATATGTCAGATGCACCCGTCGATCCTCGATCGGTGGAGCCTACTGGAGTTGTCACAGAGGTCAATGTTTGAATCAATACGCCGGGAGCTATTACCATCAATCTGAATGTATCGGTCGTTGCCGACGTTGTTGTGGGCGTGTTCATTAGGGTTATGCCTGTTAGTCTCGATGCTGCTAGGAGCGATACGCCGGAAGGCGCTGTCAGTGTCTCCGAAGCATCGACTATCGGTGCTGATGCTGCTCAAAGGTATCTTTACTTGCCCATCTTTTGTTTTCTTTAGCTATCTTTGACGTGATTGACGCTGGCCTTTGGACGTAGCTGACGCTCGAGTAGGATAGCCCTGACGAGGAGCACCCACCCACCCCTCGGGCATTATGACGGAGGGTGATGATTCAGTTTCTCTTGCTATCGATGCCTCGTGGCCAACTGTTCTAGTCTGGTCGCCTGACGTAAGTACCCTCGTATTTATATTGGCATACCTATCTTCTTATCCATCTAACCTTTCATTTGTTTTCTCGTCTTTTTCCCAACAATTCTCCTTCAACGTTAGTCCGTATCTTGATGCCTATGAGGTCGTCAGTGATGCCCCATCAGCTGCTACTCCATTGATTCCAGAGGTGAGGGAGGTTTTATTGGATCTGCTGCGCTAGCTGGCAGACCCGATCGAGGTGTTGGTCAATGACTCGGGCCCTATAAAGACTCATTTTGACGATATTTCGAGCTCTCTTACTCTAGAGTTGATCGACGCCCTTACTCCTACCGCCTTTCTGGAGTTTCACCAGCTAGGGGTGCAATGGGCCATGCAGCAGATAGTCGATCGAGTTAGCTGGTCGTCGCTATTGGAAATAGTAAAGACCGATAAGGCGTTGGTGATGATCGAGGGTGCTCTCTTGGATCGTATTGAGGGTGATTCATCGGTCGTGTCGTAGGAACTTGATCGGCTGTGGACGGAGGAGGCCAATTTGATGCCGAAACTGGATGGGGTTTAGTCAGAAATGACCAAAAATAGGGTGCTCTATCCTCTTTCTGATCCGTGTTGAGGCCCAGAAATAGCGGCTCGCTAATGTTGTTTGGCACGCATAGCGTTGTCATCATCTTTGAGAAACCAAGGGTGGTTTCGGTGTATGTGATGAGTGATTGACAGGATTATTTACCCTCTGTTCGAAGGGTACCTCCGAAGGGGCTTCGGAGGTGGTACCTCCGAAGGGTGTTCGGAGGTGTGTCACCGGAGTGTGTTCGGTGTTTGCTTGCTGCAGCTGTGCAGCGGAGTGTGCCTGTCGGAGGGGTCCGGCAGTACACGATGACTGGGATCGTACCGATGGCTTCGGTACTTTGGGCGGTACACCGGAGTGTGTACCAGAGGTTGCTAACCCGGAGAGGTCTCCGGAGTACTGGATACACTTGTCTGTTTGTCGGTGGTGCGCAGGGACTTCGGAGACGACGGACAGGGTTCGAGCCAGGTGAACTTGGGTCAAGCGGGTGGCTTGATGCCAGGGGAGCGGGGAGCTCCGTCACGGTGGCTGCGAAGGTGGTCCGGGTCGGTCCTCGGGTCGAGTCGTGCCAGGTGAAGGCAGAGAGTGCGGAGCGTGGCTCCGGCTGAAGGTACTCCGAGACAAAGTCCTCGGAGGTGAGGCACTTCGAAGGTACTCCGAATGGAGTGACTTCGGAGTTGGTGGATCAAGTCCTCTGCGGAGGCAAGTGTTCGAAGTGTGCTCCGGAGGGAGACACTCGAAGGTTACCCGACGAAGGTCTCAGAAGTCAAGGCGCATCGAAGGCATGGTCCGGGTGAGGCTCGTCGAGGAGTGTGCTCGGGAAGAGGCACTGCGACGGAGTGCTCATGGAATGCTTCATGCGGAGGCCTTGGACGAAGGAGGGACTTCGAAGGGTGGTACTCCGAAGGTGAGGCTTCGGAGTGAGGATGACTTGAGGTGCTTCGGCCATGCATGGCTTCGGTACACGGACGGACGGTGTTCGAGCTCGGAGTAGCTGCGAAGCCGTGGTGATCCACTCCGGAGGTGGTGGTGCGAAGGCCCAAGGGCTTTGACGGCTTCGGCTTAAAACCGTCACTGTATCGAAGGACTTCTTCGGCGGAGCGAAGGCCAACAGGCTGCAGGCTTCTCGCCGAAGCTTCCGCACCTTCGCGTGCGTTGGGAGGTTCCAGAAGTCAACTCTGTAAAGGCTGACACTGTCTGTTCTGAAAAAGACTGACACTGTCCCCTCTGCAGCTGACAGAGAAGCCTCCAAAATAAAGGTGGACTACCTTTTGTACCCCTTAGTTCTGTAGAGACAAATCTGTTGTAAACCCTAGGGGTAAAGTAGTCACTTCCTTAGGATGAAGCCGTGGGCTATAAATATGGGGGCTCGGTAGGTAACATTTAACACAGTGTAACACTTTGAGCATTTACTGTTGAGCTCCTGTAGACAGACCTCACTGTATTCATTCTGAGTTCAATACATTTTGTGTTCCTTGTTCAAGCGGCGAAGCCCTGCTTCTGTGTGCTTTTGCTTGAGCTCGTATTGCATACTTCGCTAGTTTTAGTTCACCGAAGCCTGTCTTGGCGAAGGGTGTTTTTATCGCGAAGTGTGTTTTACAGTGTGCTGTCGCTCTGTGTAACACGAGGCAAGACCTCGCTGCTTACTAGCGAAGCCCTGTTCTGTTCCCGTAGTGCTTCTTGTGTCGAAGCCCTTAGCGTAGTCCATTTGCGTGTGCGTGTAGACCTTCGGGTACGAAGCCCAGCACCCGCTGCTGTCGCCAAGTACTTGGTCGAAGTCCTCAGAGGGCTGTCCACTCTTGCGAAGGGTGAAGTGCGAAGCCTGCTCGAAGCACCTCGTGTGCGGAGCCTGCACTGACTTAGCAGAGTAGATTTTCGAGGGTTGTTAGTGGAGCGAAGTCTTCTTGGCTTCGAACTTTTGCTCCTGCGAAGCCTGTGTTCGGAGCTGTCGAAGTACCTCCGAACCAGACCTTCGAAGGTTGTGTTCGAAGCCTGTTCCGCAGAAGACAGAACAGAACCGAAGGCTAAGTTTTTAGCCAGAAATTTTAAAAGCTCCCATTCACCCCCCCTCTGGTCGCCGTTTCCGGTCCAACAATTGGTATCAGAGCTTGGTTAAGATCACCAGTTGACCTTAACCGGTTTTGTGATCTATTGGCGACATGGATAGAGGCAGTAAAATTCCTCTGTTCGGTGGGACAGATTTTGCATACTGGAAGGTGCGCATGGAGGCTTACTTGTTAAGCCAAGGAAATGCAATTTGGGAGATTGTGGACTCACAATACTCCATCCCTGATACCCGCACCACTCAAACCGAAAAAGATCAGTATATTGCCAACTCGAAGGCAAGGAACATATTGTTCATTGGTTTGAGTCGGAGTGAGTTTGATAGGGTGCAGCACCTTAGGACTGCTAGGGAAATTTGGACAACACTCACTGTCTTTCATGAGGGCTCTGCTCAGATCAAGGCCAGGCGCCAAAGCACCTACAATCAACAGTATCAGCTGTTTGTGCAGGCACCTGGTGAATCTATAGATGCCATGTTTTCTCGTTTTGACGCGATAGTGAGTAACTTGCGATCCAACGGGACGCTTGCTTACAGTGATCACGATAGGGCTATCAAGCTTCTCTATGCTCTTGATCGTAGCATATGGGAAGTAAAGATATCCAGCATTGAGGAGTCCACAGGCTATGACACATTGACCTGTGACGAACTCTTTAGCAAGCTGAAGTCCACAGAGATTGCCAAGGCATCTCTTGCAGTGCACAGAAGCTCTTTGCCACAGCCATTGGCATTGGTTTCTAGCACTAGCCGTGGCACCACTGCAGAACCAAGCACTTCAGGCACTTGTGTTCTTGCAGATGGTTTTGCTTTGTCCTCCCTGGTCTCCGTCACAAAGGAGCAGGTGGACACTCTAGCTGATGATGAGCTTGCTCTCATTGCCCGGAGGTTCACCCGCTTTCATCATGAGAGACGGGATCAGAGGAGAAGTGGTTTTAGTGGCTGCTATGAATGTGGCGACACCTCTCACATTAAGGCCAATTGCCCCAAGGTCAAAAAGAGAGATGAGAGTGACCGCCCCAAATTCCACAAAAAGGAGAGGAAGCCCTTTGTGAAGGGCAAGCGCGGCAAAATGGCTAAGAAAGTAGCCAAGGCCGCTTCCAGAGCTTTTGTTGCTGCTCTCAGCGACATCGACACTTCCTCAACTGAGGAGTCGAGCTCTGAGGAGGAGGAGTCCCCAAGGAAGGAGGACAAAAAGGACAAGAAGGGACGTGACTTCACCGGCCTTTGCTTCATGGCCGACAGCGATCACAGCGGCGATGAGCTTGACTCATCTGAGGTAAACCTATCATCTGACCAGCTTCTAATTAAATTAGATGAGCTGAATGAAGTAGTGCTAGGTCAGGATAGATTGCTTGTGCAAGCCGCTAGAGAAAGAAAAGACCTTAGACTTAGGCTAGAAAATGTATCTACTGAATATGCCATGCTTAAGTCTAAGTTTGATGATGCTGAATGTGAATCATGTTCTGTTGTCATGGGTGAGCTTGCTCAGTTGCGTTCTGTTCATGCTCAAACTCTTTCTGAGCTTGAGACTGCACAGAAGCAGCTTTTGGAGGTGGATTCTAGACCTCATGATATTATTGATTGCATGAACTGCTCCTTATTACGCGATAGCATTTCTTTACGTGATAAGCATGTTCATGACTTGGAGGCTAGATTGGAGAGGGCCGGTAGTTCTAAGGATGTGCAACCTGTTTGTGACACTTGCATCACCCTTAAGGACCAGCTAGGCACTGCTAGAGAGCGAGCTGAGAACCTCATGTCCGAAAATGAATACCTTCTTTCTGTGGTGAATAAATGCACTGAAGGGAAGGGTAGGATGGATTTGCTCTTGGCCAAGACCAAGTTGTGTGCTGACAGAGCCGGGGTAGCTCTAGGTTTGGGTTTTGAGAGGATAGCTTCAGACAGTAAGACCAAAACTGTTTTCACCTCTCCCACCACCCTAGAGAAAGAGAGAGCTCTGTTGGACACCCCATCAGCCAAAAAGCCTACCCATCCACCAAAGAAAACCACACCTCCTATCAAGAAAAATCCTCCCAAGAAAACCACTCAAAAGAAACCCAAGGAGCCTGTGAGAGTTGCTCCTATGACCCATGAGAGTGCCCCCAGGAGAGTGTTTCATTGTTCTTACTGTCAGCGGGCGGGTCATTTGATTGGTTTCTGTTTCCGTCGCATCAAGGATGAGCGACGTGCACAGGCGATGAGCTATCAGGACATGCATTACCCATCTTTAGGTATGCATGAGTCTGAGTTCTACTCTCGTCCTGTTTTTGAGGCTCCTCGTGCTTCTCGGAGAGGTTTTGCTCCTCTAGGTGTTCACCATGTTCCATATGGTGGTAGACCTCGGGCGAGTAGCTTTGTACCTCGTCAAAGTAGGAGACCTCGACATGCTTTGCGTTCTTTGCATGTAGGTAGACCTCGCACTTTCCACCATTCTGATTTTTATGTGCGTAGACCGTCTACTTTTACTGTGCCTACTACTCGTGTCACTCAGTGCTGGATGCCTCGCCATTATTTTACTCACCCCAGCACTGAGCGATCGAGGCGTTCTTATCATGTGTAGGCGACAGGTCGAGGCTTGGAGGGCACGTGGATCATGGACTCCGGTTGTTCGCGCCACATGACCGGAGATGCAAATTGGTTCTCCAGCCTCACCACAACCAAGCAAAGGGAACATATCACCTTCGGAAACAATCGAAGGAGTAGAGTGAAAGGTAAAGGTGTGGTAAGAATTAATTCAAACTTCACTCTCAAAGATGTTGCTTTGGTTGAAAACCTGGGATACAATTTGCTGTCTGTATCTCAGTTGCTTGATGAGGGCTTCGAAGTGCGATTTCATCGCGATACTTCGCAAGTGCTCAATTCTGATGGCGTTGTGGTGTGTAAGATCTTTAGGGTTGGGAGAGTTTTTGGAGCTGACTTTTCAGAGTCATCTGGTTCTTCTCATTGTCTTGTTGCTCATTCGACTTCTGAGCTTTGGAAGTGGCATAGGAGACTAGGGCATATGAGCTTTGAGTTGCTCGCTCGTTTGAGCGCCCTAGGTTTGATCCGAGGATTGCCCAAGCTCAAGTTTGAGAAGAATTTAGTTTGCGCTCCTTGTCGACATGGAAAAATGATTGCTGCTTCGCATTCGCCAGTCACCACAGTGATGACTGAACAGCCCGGAGAACTTCTCCATATGGACACTGTAGGTCCTTCTCGGGTTAGTTCTTTAGGCGGCAAGTGGTATGTACTTGTTATTGTCGATGATTTCTCTCGCTACTCTTGGGTCTTCTTTCTTGCCAGCAAGGATGAAGTGTTTTCACACTTTCGGAGCTTGGCTTTGAGACTTTTCACAGAACTCCCTGGTGCATTAAAATTCATTCGAAGCGATAATGACACCGAGTTCAAAAATAGTCTCTTTGTTGACTTTTGCATGGAGCATGGCATAGAACATCAATTCTCTGCTCCGCGGGTTCCTCAACAGAATGGTGTTGTTGAGAGGAAAAACCGCACTTTGGTTGAGATGGCTAGGACGATGCTTGATGAGCATAGGACTCCTAGAAAATTCTGGGCTGAGGCCATGAACACTGCATGTTACATCTCAAACCGAATTTTCTTGCGCTCAATTTTAAATTTGACATCTTATGAGCTGCGTTTTGGGAGACAGCCCAAGGTTACTCATCTTCGAGTTTTTGGCTGTCGCTGCTTTATCCTAAAACGTGGTAACTTGGATAAATTTGAGTCGCGATCTTCTGACGGGATCTTTTTGGGTTATACTACTCATGGTCATTCTTATCGTGTTTATAACTTGGAAACTAACACTGTCATCGAGTCATGTGATGTGACTTTTGATGAATCAACCCCCTCTGTTAGTTCTGCTTTTGAACAGGCAAATGAACACGACATGGAACAGACCTTATTCGAAGACGAAGATCCCGGAGAATTCGAGGATGAACCCCTACTACCCTCGACGTCAAACCCCGAAGCAGACCCCGCTTCAACTACTTCGGCACGAGGTCCCGAAGCGACTACCTCAACATCGGTCATCTTGGACCACTCCAACGCACAAGTTGAGGGGGAGACTGCATCCCGCCGCGAGGCTCCACATCATGTTCAGAGGATGCACCCTCCCGAGCAGATCATTGGTGAGCTTGATCAAAGGGTAACACGTTCTCACGCTCATTTTACTAATGCTGCTTTTGTTGCTTCTTTCGAGCCCTTAGATGTTAGTCATGCACTTTCTGATTCTAGTTGGATCAATGCCATGCATGAAGAGCTTGAGAATTTTGAAAGAAACCAAGTCTGGACTTTAGTTGATCCTCCACCTAATGTTCATTTCATTGGAACAAAATGGATTTTTAAAAATAAACAAGGGGAGGATGGGACAATTGTTAGAAATAAGGCTAGACTTGTAGCTCAGGGCTTTTCTCAACTGGAAGGGATTGATTTTACTGAAACTTTTGCACCTGTTGCTCGCCTTGAGGCCATTAGGATTTTGCTTGCCTTTGCGACATCCCGGGGATTCAAACTCTATCAAATGGATGTCAAAAGTGCTTTTCTTAATGGCTTCATAGGTGAAGATGTTTATGTAAAACAACCCCCTGGTTTTGAAAACCCCAAGTACCCACATAAAGTCCTTAAACTTCATAAGGCTCTTTATGGACTCAAGCAGGCCCCTCGGGCGTGGTATGATAGACTTAAGTCTTTTCTGCTTGAGCGAGGGTATTTGATGGGCTCTGTTGATAAAACTTTGTTTACTCTCAAGCATGGCAAAGATTTCCTCCTAGTGCAGATTTATGTGGATGATATCATCTTTGGTGGCTCTTCTCATGCTTTGGTTGCCGAGTTTGCAGATACCATGAGCAGGGAGTTTGAAATGTCGATGATGGGTGAACTCACCTTTTTCCTTGGTTTGCAAATCAAGCAAAGCAAACAAGGTACTTTTGTCCACCAGACAAAGTACACCAAGGACCTGCTCAAGAAATTTGACATGTCCGATGCGAAGCCTCTCGCCACTCCAATGGCTACATCTGTAGCGTTGGACCCTGACGAAGATGGAGAAGCCGTAGATCAGAAGGAGTTCCGAAGCATGATCGGCTCCCTCCTCTACTTGACTGCCACGAGGCCGGACATACACTTCGCTGTGTGTCTGTGCGCTCGTTTTCAGGCTTCACCACGAGCTTCGCACCGCCAAGCGGTTAAGCGCATTCTAAGGTATCTCAAACACACCCTTGAATTTGGCATATGGTATTCATCGTCTTCATCTTTATGTCTTAGAGGTTATTCAGATGCGGATTTTGCTGGGTGTAGAATTGATAGGAAGAGTACCTCTGGTACTTGTCATTTTCTGGGTACGTCTCTGGTTTGCTGGTCTTCCCGCAAACAGTCTAGTGTTGCACAATCAACGGCTGAGGCCGAATATGTTGCTGCAGCTAGCTGTTGCTCTCAGATTTTGTGGATGGTTTCCACTTTGCGGGATTTCGGGTTAGAATATAAGAGTGTTCCACTTTTCTGTGATAACACTAGTGCTATTTGTATTGCAAACAACCCGGTTCAGCACTCCAGAACCAAACACATTGATGTACGGTATCATTTTCTCAGAGATCACAATGAGAAGGGTGATATTGAACTTCAATATGTTGATACCCAACACCAGCTTGCCGATATTTTTACAAAACCCCTCGATGCTTCTCGATTTGCTTACTTGCGTGGGGAACTTGGCATTTGTCACCCTTACGGCATTTTGTGAGGGGGAGCTGATTTTAATTGTCTTGCATATGCTCATTATGTGTGGAATTGCATTTACATCTTTTGCTATTATATGCCTACTTTTAATTCAAAAAAAATCATGACAGCTCAGCTCTATGAAATATGTCTGGAACATTGATTGTGCATGATGTTTTATTTTCTAAAATCAAAACTTGCTCACCGCACAATCTTGTATCTAGCTTGTTTAGACTGGACTGCTTTTAGCTATCTTTTATCTACTTGACAGCAAGACACTGTTCCTTGGATGCTAAAATATGCAACTTGAAAAATGTTTTTTTTTATTCATGGATACTCATCAAAAGATTTAATTCATCAAAATCAAAATCAAAAATCCATGATTTGCCTGGTTTCAATGAAAAGATCCAGGAGGGTTTGTTTGTCGCACTACTCTATTCTAGACTGCTTACCATTGCACATTGGTCTGAACTGGGATAGTGTAGTGCTTGCCAAAATCACCGCCTTAAGCTTCAGATGGCTTTCTTGCCTAGGCTTGGCCTGATTGGAAAGTATAAGGTGGACAAACAAATAACCCCTGGCATTAAGAAAAGAACAACAAAATTGATCAATCATCAAGTTTGCTTTCAAAGCTCCTTTTTGGACAAGACTTGTCTGTCTAGGGTAGAAATTGTTAGCTTTGCGCAGTCCTTGCCTTCACATGTCTAGCTGCTTTGATTAAGTGGTGATGCTTTTATCTTAAAATGACAAAATCACATGCCATCATCTTGTTTCACAGATTGTTAAATTGAGCTGAGCACTTGATCATTGATGCTACTGTTGGCATATTTTGCATTATATGTCCTTGCAATTCTATTCATTTCGAAGCTTTGCATCTTTTGAATGCTCCTTGATGCTTGCATTGCCAAAGGGGGAGATATTCCGGAGAGATTTGCTATGTTCTCTGCCGCAAGAATGCTATGTTCTCTGCCGCAAGAAGGCATCATTTCGAAAAAGGGGAGAGTGTTTGACATAAAGGGGGAGAAAAAAATTTGCTCAACTCAGGGGGAGTTCTTATCAAAGGGGAGATTTGCCGAAGGGGCTTTTACTCTTTCACAAAGGGGGAGAAAAATTCTTTTATCAAGTGACATGCTTTGGCTCTTTTCTGAGTTTTTATGGTCACTTGTGTGCTGAAAGCTTTTCAATTTTCTTGAACTTGGATTTGGTTGTCAATGCACTCATCAAGGGGGAGATTGAGAAACCAAGGGTGGTTTCGGTGTATGTGATGAGTGATTGACAGGATTATTTACCCTCTGTTCGAAGGGTACCTCCGAAGGGGCTTCGGAGGTGGTACCTCCGAAGGGTGTTCGGAGGTGTGTCACCGGAGTGTGTTCGGTGTTTGCTTGCTGCAGCTGTGCAGCGGAGTGTGCCTGTCGGAGGGGTCCGGCAGTACACGATGACTGGGTTCGTACCGATGGCTTCGGTACTTTGGGCGGTACACCGGAGTGTGTACCGGAGGTTGCTAACCCGGAGAGGTCTCCGGAGTACTGGATACACTTGTCTGTTTGTCGGTGGTGCGCAGGGACTTCGGAGACGACGGACAGGGTTCGAGCCAGGTGAACTTGGGTCAAGCGGGTGGCTTGATGCCAGGGGAGCGGGGAGCTCCGTCACGGTGGCTGCGAAGGTGGTCCGGGTCGGTCCTCGGGTCGAGTCGTGCCAGGTGAAGGCAGAGAGTGCGGAGCGTGGCTCCGGCTGAAGGTACTCCGAGACAAAGTCCTCGGAGGTGAGGCACTTCGAAGGTACTCCGAATGGAGTGACTTCGGAGTTGGTGGATCAAGTCCTCTGCGGAGGCAAGTGTTCGAAGTGTGCTCCGGAGGGAGACACTCGAAGGTTACCCGACGAAGGTCTCAGAAGTCAAGGCGCATCGAAGGCATGGTCCGGGTGAGGCTCGTCGAGGAGTGTGCTCGGGAAGAGGCACTGCGACGGAGTGCTCATGGAATGCTTCATGCGGAGGCCTTGGACGAAGGAGGGACTTCGAAGGGTGGTACTCCGAAGGTGAGGCTTCGGAGTGAGGATGACTTGAGGTGCTTCGGCCATGCATGGCTTCGGTACACGGACGGACGGTGTTCGAGCTCGGAGTAGCTGCGAAGCCGTGGTGATCCACTCCGGAGGTGGTGGTGCGAAGGCCCAAGGGCTTTGACGGCTTTGGCTTAAAACCGTCACTGTATCGAAGGACTTCTTCGGCGGAGCGAAGGCCAACAGGCTGCAGGCTTCTCGCCGAAGCTTCCGCACCTTCGCGTGCGTTGGGAGGTTCCAGAAGTCAACTCTGTAAAGGCTGACACTGTCTGTTCTGAAAAAGACTGACACTGTCCCCTCTGCAGCTGACAGAGAAGCCTCCAAAATAAAGGTGGACTACCTTTTGTACCCCTTAGTTCTGTAGAGACAAATCTGTTGTAAACCCTAGGGGTAAAGTAGTCACTTCCTTAGGATGAAGCCGTGGGCTATAAATATGGGGGCTCGGTAGGTAACATTTAACACAGTGTAACACTTTGAGCATTTACTGTTGAGCTCCTGTAGACAGACCTCACTGTATTCATTCTGAGTTCAATACATTTTGTGTTCCTTGTTCAAGCGGCGAAGCCCTGCTTCTGTGTGCTTTTGCTTGAGCTCGTATTGCATACTTCGCTAGTTTTAGTTCACCGAAGCCTGTCTTGGCGAAGGGTGTTTTTATCGCGAAGTGTGTTTTACAGTGTGCTGTCGCTCTGTGTAACACGAGGCAAGACCTCGCTGCTTACTAGCGAAGCCCTGTTCTGTTCCCGTAGTGCTTCTTGTGTCGAAGCCCTTAGCGTAGTCCATTTGCGTGTGCGTGTAGACCTTCGGGTACGAAGCCCAGCACCCGCTGCTGTCGCCAAGTACTTGGTCGAAGTCCTCAGAGGGCTGTCCACTCTTGCGAAGGGTGAAGTGCGAAGCCTGCTCGAAGCACCTCGTGTGCGGAGCCTGCACTGACTTAGCAGAGTAGATTTTCGAGGGTTGTTAGTGGAGCGAAGTCTTCTTGGCTTCGAACTTTTGCTCCTGCGAAGCCTGTGTTCGGAGCTGTCGAAGTACCTCCGAACCAGACCTTCGAAGGTTGTGTTCGAAGCCTGTTCCGCAGAAGACAGAACAGAACCGAAGGCTAAGTTTTTAGCCAGAAATTTTAAAAGCTCCCATTCACCCCCCCTCTGGTCGCCGTTTCCGGTCCAACAATCTTCTTCAAGATACTCCTGATTCGGACGCTGAGGACCGAGCCACCCTTCAGGACGTCGATGTCATTAAGCTATAGGATATTGACGTGATTCGCCGAGCGCTCCTTTGACTTTATGTAAAACCAGTAATCTTGTAATAAAACATTTGTCCCTTCTTGTAATATATTGTCATTGATTCTTTTGTCCTAAGCTTGTGTTCCTTTGTGTCTAAGGGCGATGCCTTCGCATCAGCCATCTGAAGGCGATGCCATTGGTATTGGCTTGTATTTATGTCTAGATCTTTATGTGTTTTCGTCCGAATGATCAAGCACATCTCATCCGAACCTTCTTGACATCTTGACGTGGCATGATCGATCCATTTTCTATTTCATCGGGGAGTCTAGGTACTCACAAAGGTTGGCCTCAGTCTATCACTAGGTCCGATGTCTACCTCTCGTAGTTCATCAGTAGTAGTGAAGCCTTGATCGAGTCCATCCTTTGTTTCATCAATACCGCCCTCATAGGGTGAGCTTGGGAAGTTCTTTGCTGACGGGATTGACTCCATCATTTGAAACTTCAAGAAAATTGTCATCCCAAGCCTTTCCTGACATGCAAACGACTCCTTCCGCCTCCCACGCTAACAAATCGATTGTTGCTATGTTAACCAATTTATCGGTGGGAATGATTTCCACTTGATCACCGACCCACTAAACCAGGCTCTGGTGCATTGTCGAGGGCACACAACAATTCACGTGTATCTAATCATGCCCCAACAACAAGTTGTAAGATCCTTTTCCTTCTATAACAAAGAAGGTAGTCGACACCGTCTTGCTTCCAATCGTCAGTTATGCATTTAGTACTCCCATCTTGTGTGACGAGTTGCCGCTGAAATCCGTTAAGACCATATTAGTTCCGATGAGGTCTTCTAGTGTTTTTCCTAGCTTACGAAAAGTGGCATAAGACATTAAGTTGACAGCCGCCCCTCCGTCCATCATCATTTTGGACATCGGCTTCCCGTTAACTAGGCCTTTGGCGTACAGAGGTCTTAGGTGTCGATGCCCAGGGTCTTCTAGCTTGTCAAACACTGCTAGTTGTGGAGCCAACACTAGTTGAGCCATCATATCTGTCTGATCTGTGATGTCTTCAGAAAACACTCGATATTCTACATGGAGAAAGAAAACCATGTTTACCCATGCGTCCCTCTTGTCGTCATGATCGGCCTTGTCTTTCACTCGCCATTCACTTTTGATCCCGGGGGTCCAATCATCTTCCTCATCGAACCTTTGTGCCTTTAGTTCTCTCTATCGCGGATGTTGTACCCTTCTATTTTGGTTCCTCATGAAAATCTCATTGGGACACCATTACGGTTCCTCTAGTGTAGTCTTGTCACCATCGGCCGTCTGGCCGATTTCTTTGGGACTGACGGGGCTGAGCCTTAGCGATGACCACCTTCGGTGAACGACTTGTTGACTAGGCGGCCTTGGCTTGATGTTATGTGGTTGATGGTCATCTTGTGATCCGCCTTCGACGCCACACCCCGGGCAGTCATCCATTGACAGCAGACGTAGCCCCTCGTTCCAGCACAGCCTAAAGAACTCACAGTTCCAATGGGGGTTGAAACGTGAGTAGCCATGGCTATCTTCGTTGTCCATACTCTCTTTCGACTTTCTTTGGTACTTCCTAATGAGGTCTAAAGAAGTGACGTTGTTGCCAGTTCACCTGCTCTTCTTTGTACGCTGATCATTAGCGTGGTGCGCGTGCACCATGTTAACTGGGAACGAATGACCGTTGATATTCATCAGCTTTTTTTCGTCATAGAACTTGATCCGGCCTTTCTCCATGGCCGATTGGATCTGCTGCTTGAATACTTTGCATTCATTAGTGTGGTGCAATGGGGAATTGTGCCACTTACAGTATTTTCTTTTCTTTAGTTTATCGGCAGTCGGTATCACGTGGTTAGATGGCAAGTGGATTTGCTTGTCCTTGAGCAATAGATCAAATATATTATCGGCCTTGTTGATGTCAAAGTCGTACTTGTCTTCTTTATCGATCGGTTTCACCCAAGGGCATGCAACCTGTTTCTTGTTCTTGGACTCTTCAGCCAACCCAACCTGTGCATCAAAGTCACTATCTTCGTCGGAGCCCGAATAGTAGGCCTGAGTGTATGCCACTTTTTTCTGATACCTATCTTTTCTTGCTTCTTGGAATCGGCTCTCGTGTGCTGATACCCTTTACACTAGTTGTGAGAGGCTCTCAAACTCATGTGATGAAAATCTCTCCTTAATTGGGTTCAGGAGTCCTTGGAACGCCAACTCTGCCAACTGGGTATCACTGAGGATCAAGCTATAACACCTGCTTCATATGTCTCGGAACCTCTGGACATAATCTTGTACCGACTGTCCATCCTCTGCCTCCCAGCTGTCAAATCAGTGAGCTTCATCTCATGAATGCTGGCAAAGAAGTATTTATCAAACTCATTCTCTAAATCTGCCCATACTATGATGGAATCTGCCGGCAGTGAAGAAAATCACGCGAAAGCCGATCCCAATAAAGAAGCGGGAAGAATCAGACCCTTAGCGCTTCATCGGCCGATGCCTCTCCACACTAGGTGAGGAAACGACTAATATGCTCAATCGTTGAGACCGAGTCTTGTCCCTGAAACTTGGTGAAGTCGGGTACCTTGTATCAGCCTAGCAATGGTACTCAATCAAACCATTCTGGATACGGCCACTGATACATGTACGTCTGTTCTTTGGGATTCTACCCAAATTGGTCTCGAATAACCTCTGTTATCTGATTCACCCAGTCATCTTCCTGTAGTCCCAATATAGGGTGTCGATTAGGTATTGGGGAAGGCTGATATTGGTCCAACCAAACAATATTATGCCTGTATTGTCCTTCATCATTGTACGGTGGTGCTCCATAGTATGTGGTCCGATAATACCCTGGAGGAATACCGTCGGGTGCCCCCCTTGGTGGCACGAGGTCCGGCAGTATGTTCCTTGCGATGTCGTATGTCACCTGAGGCATCTCTTGTCTTGGCAATCTTAAGTCAGATGCTAGAAGTGGCGCCGACGCACCTCTTTCGAGGCCATATGTGTGCTCTACAGTGAACCCTGTGCGAGCGCTAATGACTGGGTCATCTTGTTTCCCTCATGTCCGAACGAGGCACATGACTGCTCTGGCCTCATCGACCCTTACGGTTGTGGTGCCGGGCGAGTATGCTTTGGATTCTGTAGTAGTCTTGTCTAGCTGTTAGGGAAATATGTTGGATCTTGTAGTGACTCGTGGACTACAGTGCCATCAACAGTCTTCTTAATAAACCCGTGAAGGGTGTTGACTAATGTACCAGATTGATTTACCAGTGCGTGATGAATTGTTTGATCAATGATTTCCTGGAGACTGGCCTGAGGGCTTTCTATTAGCTGACTAGTTCCTACGACTGGAGCCGGTCTTGGCAGCAGGTCCCTCTGGATAGGACCTACCGAGTCATATCGTAGGCTTGCAGGCAAAACTTCTAGAAATCGTCCACATACCTCTGCACCTCTACCCTTTGATCTTCATTCAGCGTGTCCAGAGTGACTGTGATGATGTTGTCGTCGTTGATCTCGCCCTCCATGGCTGAGTCTCTGAAGGGTCCCACTAGGCGTACCAAAAAACATGTGGGTGTATTTTTTGGTCACACTTTGACACACGCGTGGCCTAGAAGATCTACTTAACTCTAGTATATTTCCTACAATCTTAGAGAAAGGGTTCAAGGTGTGCCAATCAGTTTAACCCTGCAAATGGTAAGGAAACTGAGAAAATATCATTAGTAGCAAAGCTGGTCGACTGCCAAGATGATGACTGTGGTGAGGATAGAGCAATCGTGAGCGAATAACGCCAATCAGCCACAAGGCCGATGACCAAGGCAGAGCAATCGGGACGAATGCGCCATCGGCCAATGAGATAGGTAGTTTATGCATATGGGATGATGAGCATTCCTCGATAGCAGATAGAATATAATGCTAAATTGAAGATAACATATCGGCTTGTACTCTGACAGAAATAAATAAAACAGGCCAAATAATATATATGTATCATCATAATCATCACAATAACAAGATTAGACCTAACCAAGACAATAGCTAGTCATGATGAACTTAACAATACTTCAAAGTATCGGGCACACTTTATTTAGATGAACGATATACATCATGAAGAATATACAATAGAAAGAGATGTCAGACTCAACCGATGAAGCCCTAGACTATCAAACCTAAATCACATCAATCTAAGATATCAAACTAATGCAGTCTTAGACCTAGCCAACACATCGAGATAAACCAGTGACCGTATTGTTTCAGCCGATGTCTCAAGAGATCAAATTGATGCAATCGTGAGGACATTAACCTAGTCGATACGATCGTCGGGGTGGTAGGACTCACCTCATTGCCGGAGATCGGAACGATGTAGCCTAACTCTGAGTGCTGAATCCCACTAGGATTAACCTTAGGAAGCCAAGGGTGGCGATGCGCCGAAGAGTTGTTTGTAGGGTTGTGTGTGTTTTTGACCTAACTAAGGGATACATATTAGTCCGAAGACATACTGTCCAAGTAATCTATCCTGACCGATTCTGAATAATCTTCATCTTCTAATCATCGGCTCCTTCATACACTACGGGAAACGTGGTGTTTGCCGAGTGCCTTTTGGCACTCGGCAAACACTTCACCGAGTGTTTCACTCGGCAAACACCACTCGCTAAACACATCATCAGTGAACTAATCTTTGCCGAGTGCTTTTTCTCGGGGCACTCGGTGAATCCTTCGCCGAGTGCTACACAAGACACACGACAAAAAAACCAACTTGACAGGAGAAAAACGATCGTGACGGAGGGTTTGCCGAGTGTCAAAATATGGCACTCAACAAACTTAAAAAAGAAAATAAAAAAAAACAGGACGCCCGCCCACGCCATTCTGTCGAACGGGTGGCGGGCATGGCAACAATGGAGCGGTGTGGCTGGGGTGGCACGACGAGGCCGTGGTGGCGCGTGGCCGGGCGGGCCGAGGCGGAGCGCGGCCGAGCGGCGCGGCGCGCGGCTAGGGCAGGCTGGGGCGGAGCACGGCCGGGGCGGGCGCGGCCGGGCGATGTGGTGAGGACGCGCGGGCGGGGGCGGTGCGGCGTGGCCGGGGGCGGCGCGGCGAGGAGGGGGAAGGGAGGCCAGGGCGGGGCGGCGCCGGCCGCGGGGCGCCGGGGGCGGGACGGCGCCGGCCACGCTGCGTCGGGGGCGGGGCGGCGCCGCCGGCGTGGCGACGACGACGGCGACTCGCCGGCGGTTCGTGGAGAGGGAAGGAGGGAGGAAGAAGAATGGAGAAGAACGGAGAGGGGAGGAAGAGTAAGTATTTAAAAAGAGATTGAAAGTTTTAAAAAATTGGCGCCGATTTTGAAAATTTTGCGGGAAATATAAGCGGGAATCGAAATTTTGTCTTCGCCGAGTGCAACACTCGGCAAATATTTTCTATTTGCCGAGTGTCTTTAATATGGCACTCGGCAAAATTTTTTTATTTTTCAAATTTGTTTTTCATTATTTTCTTTGATAAAATTTGTAAAAATACAGTGGGTAATAATAAAAATAGAATAAAAACATGGATATGATTTTTTTTAATTTATTTGAATAATTTAGTTTATTATTTTATGCACTTTTAGTTCAACTTTGACATGTTTTAATTTAAATCCTAGAAACATACTTAATGAATGAAAAATAGCTAACTGACCTAGAAAAATTTGAAATTTTTACATGAGATAAGTTATGTTGTATTTTGAGTGTAGAAAAAAATTCAAGTATAAAAATGATTTAACCATCAAACTTCTTTCAAACCAATCTTATTTCTTCTCTAAACCCTAATTCTTTCTCCCACAATCTTCGATTTCTAAATATTCTACGTGATAATTTTATTGAAACATTTTTAAATTTTTATAACAGTATATATGTATCATATAATAATACCATGACAAGTTTTATATTTTTCAGACTTCAATTTATTTGTTTAGAATTAAAAAACTATTGTGCTCAACGTTGCCGATAGAGTGTTGCAACATAAAATTTTCAAACATTCTTTAAATTTCGTGCATTAAAACTCATAATATACTATGAAACATAAATATGAATTTTACATATTTTTTCTTAATTATTTTAGGCACTTTTAGTTCAAATTGCACCTATTTCAATTTAAATCCTAGAAATATACTTAATAAATCAAAAATAACAAACTAAACCCAAAAAATGTGAAATTTTTACATGAGATAAGTTATGTTGTATTTTGAGTGTAGAAAAAATTTCAAGTATAAAAATGATTTAACCATCAAACTTCTTTCAAACCAATCTCATTTCTTCTCTAAACCCTAATTCTTTCTCCCACAATCTCCTATTTCTAAACACTCTACGTGATAATTTTATCGAAATATTTTTAAATTTTTATCACAGCATCTATGTATCATATAATAACACCATGACAAGTCTCATATTTTTTAGACTTCAATTTATTTGTTTAGAATTAAAAAAACTATTGAGCTCGACGTTGCCGATAGAGTATTGCAACATAATTTTTTCAAATATTCTTTAAATTTAGTGCATTAAAACTCATAATATACTATGAAAGATAAATATGAATTATATATATTTTTTTCTTAATTATTTTAGGCACTTGTAGTTCAAATTGCACCTATTTCAATTTAAATCCTAAAAACATACTTAATAAATTAAAAATAACAAAATGAACAAAAAAATGTGAATTTTTTACGTGAGATAACATATGTTGTATTTGGATTGTAGAAAAAAATTCAAGATAAAACCAAATTGGAAATATCCTGTAGGATCGAAATAAGGTTTACACACCCCAAAAAATATTGGGTTCGCCGAGTGTTTTTTAAAAAGAACTCGGCGAACCAAGTGTCTTTGCCGAGTATATTTTAAAAAACACTCGGCAAACCTGAAAAAAATCGTCCTGCGCAATCACGCTGTCATGACGCTCGTTAGTATCGTATTTGCCAAGTGTTTTTTTTGCAAACCAAGTTTTGATGAGTTCCCGAAAAAATGCACTCGGCAAAGTTTCAGGCACTCGGCAAACATGTCGTACAGGCTTCGTTGACCGTTTTTACCGGACTCTCTTTGACGTTCGTTGACAGTACAACATCCTTGATAGACCCTGAGTTTTACCAAATTTTGACATCAACAACTGCAGAGGTCAATCATCCCTCTGTACCGTCGGATTTCGATCCGACGGATGCTAGATGAGACTTCATTGGTGGACTCCGCACATGGTGGAGCCCATGTCTCCACCCTTTGAAGGTCCATACCATTCGATCCGCGATAAATAGTGCAGATTGTAACTGCCATAAGCAGAAACTGTTCCCACCACCCTCTCCGTCTACACCGCCCTCACTGACATCGCTAGCCTCACCACTGCACCCACCTGTGTGCTCCGCCCTTGCGGGATTTTACCGTCGAATCATCTCCGTTTTTTACGTGGCTTTAATTCAGAAGGTCGAAGAATTTGGGACCTCCCTCACCAAATTTATTCCCCTCTCATCCATACATGTGTGATGCTGTAGCGACAAATGTGGAATCACCTATACTACGAACTAGAAGGAGTAGAACACAAAGACAGCAACAGTGCAGATAGTTGCCGCTGGTCCTGGAGATACGACACGACAGATAGAAGGATGTGAAACTGATGCGTGCGTGTCACATAGGGGTCAGAAACGACAGCATCTCCTTCGGAATGGAAGGGCCAGCACACGCACGAGCCCAGCACGCACAACTAAAGCCAGAAGAAGCTGTGATCGCCATCATGGATCACTCAGCTCTCGTCCTTGCAATCATGGACCGATCGATACACAAGCTAGCTAGCTAGCTGCATTATCTTGCATGCATGCTGCTGCTGCGCTGCCGCTATGCCCACCACACTGACATCACCTCGCACTGATCATCCGGCATGCACTTGGCACTTGCTTGCTTGCACTCACCTCTCATCGATCTCCAATTGTCCTTGTCCGATTGTGCTCTGCCTCTGCCTGTCCGGCTCTATATATATCCCAAGTGGCCACTACAGAGTCTCCATTATTAGCTGTCTAGCTTGCAACCAAGTATATCCCTTTCTTCGTCACTGCTGGCAGCAGCAGCAGCAGCAAGTGGTTTTGTAGCTAGATATCAAATTAATCAAACACTTTTCATCGTCTTGTTCTTCGTCTCGGTTTGGTGGAGCTAGCTGAGCAGACGATGGTGGTGACGGCGGCAGCGGCGGGCAAGAAGGCGAAGACGGCGTCGGCGGCGAAGGGGTCAAGGGGGGAGGAGGAGGCGAATCAGGTGATGACGATGTGCAGCAACAAGGAGAAGCACAAGGAGAAGAGGAAGATGGTTGGTGGTGATGATGGTGTAAGTGGTGGTAGGATGAGGAAGGGGCCATGGACGGAGCAGGAGGACGTCCAACTGGTATGGTTCGTGCGCTTGTTCGGGGAACGTCGTTGGGATTTCTTAGCAAAGGTCTCAGGTTTGCGCGGTGGCGGGTGACCTCTCTCCGGCCGGCGAGCGCCTCTTTATCCTCTGTCTCTCTTCATATATACACGCATGCAGCACCGGACTCGCCAGTCGCCACGCATGCATATACCCGTACCATCCCCAAACTGGGCAATTCCATGTTGATTTTCAAATCCAATTTCGAAAGCTCAAAACTTTTCAGAAGAAAGAGGTGATTTTTGGAAACAAAAAGCGATTTTTGATTTGGAAATTGTTTGTGTGATCTGAATTTTGGTTTGGGGGATGTGGCGTACTGGCGTATATGCATGCGGATGAATTGAAGTGGCGGTGCTGCATGCGGCGGCGCTCGATCGGGCCAGGAGAGGCATGCATGCATGAGGAAGCACGGGATCTGACGTGTTAACCATCTTCTTCTTCTTCCTCCTCCTCCCCCGGCCGTCTCTCTCCGTGGCACATGTTGGCCTTGGTGGTTTTATCTGCAGGTTTGAAGCGCACAGGCAAGAGCTGCCGTCTCCGGTGGGTCAACTACCTTCACCCGGGCCTCAAGCGCGGCCGCATCACCGCGGACGAGGAGCGCCTCATCCTCCAGCTACACGCCCAGTGGGGAAGCCGATGGTCCCGCATCGCCCGCAGCCTCCCCGGCCGTACCGACAACGAGATCAAGAACTACTGGAGGACGCACATGCGCAAGATGGCGCAGGAGGCCAAGAAGAAGAAGAAGAAGGGGGCGTCGGCGGCGTCCTCCTCCTCCTCCTTGTCGTCTTCGCTCACCTCCTGCTCGGCTTCGGCTTCTTCCAACAACGGGACGACTGCCACTACGGCGACGACGACGGCGACGACTTCCTCGGCGCTGTCCATACCACTGCAAGAAAGTAGCGGCGGTGAAGACGAGGCCGTTGACCAGCTGGTCGCCGTCACCACGCCGGCGAGCCAGCAGCAACACCACCCTCAGCAGCAGATGGACATGGACTACACCATGGACCAGCTGTGGAACGAGATCGCGGCGGCCGATGCGAAGACGAGCTACGCGGAGAGCTGGGCCGTAGCCACGGCGGCGGCGATGCCGGCCTCGCCGGTCTGGGAATTCTGCACGGATTACTCGCTGTGGAGGATCGACGACGAGGAGTACTACAAGAGGATGCTCGATGCCTCATAATAACTAATGCAATAATTAAGAGAATTGCGGCGTGCTCTTAGCTTTAATTAGTTGTTGACTCATCTGAATCATTGGATCATCTAGCTTGATCTCATATATATATATCTATTATATATTTGCCAGCTTTTGTTTCATCTGTCCACTGTAATTACACGCGTTGATGCATGCAGATCAAGTGTTTTATGTATATTGCTTTAATTTCCTGGTATATATATGCTTGTAATCATCATCATTCAGTGTAAGCAGTGACATGTACATGTAACCTGTTTAACAGTATGCATATATATATACCCGACAAAAACCTGTGACCGGTGATTTTGCATTGTACTACTACTGCAATTTCTAATTAGCTAGGTGCCAGTACTACTAGACCAACTAATCCTTTAATTTGATTCTTTACAACTATTAACAAAACCTCAATTTCATATTCAAACTTTTGCAAAATACAGACAAATTCGATCCACCCAGTTAATTAGCTAGTCTGCTGTCTAATTAAGGTGTATATATTCTCACTGATCCACTACAACCTGACACAAAATTCCTATAAGTTAATTACACGATGATCAAGCTAATTCAGATCAGCTTAATTGCTCCTTCTGAGACCTTATGTCAGAGCATCGATCCATCAATCTAACAAGTAGTCGAGTACTCACTGTGCTAGCTACATTACATTCTGTCATATGAAATATGGGTAGCTTCCATGAGTTCCATCCATACAAAACATAATGGAATCTTGGCTCTCTCCCAACTCCCAAGAAGATTGAGAGCACAGAGAATCTTCACCAAAAAGAAAATGCAATTATATATTATATTCCAAGATACCAGCAAGCAATCAAGGTATAGTGCATGCATGCATGGCGGCAGTGGTTTCATGGGAATCTAATAATGCAACTCGCCTGACAGCTGGTATATATATATGGAGAGAGCACACAAGCTAGCTAGCCAGTCAGTCATCGAGCTAGTCAAGTAACTAAAAAAAAGATGCTCCGGATGAAGAGGCCGCCGGCCAGCTTAAGCTAAGAGAATGGTAGGGATCCAAGTCCGTCCATCCATCCATTATCGCCATATGCCATTGTGTACGTGCAGGTCCCTCTCCTACTTTTCCTCCATCACATCGACCTTTACATCGCTCCATTAATAGTCCAAACCACACATCTCGTACAGTTGTTTCTAGTCTCGAAGTGATCGATCTACACTGCTAATGAGCTCACGGGCGCAAAAAATGCTACGCATGCACTCACCGTCGAGTGAGCAAGTTAACTCTAGGCGCTTGTTTATCATATAAAACTATAGATCCGATATATATAAATCTTAGAGAGTTATATATAGCTCTATCAAATAGACATATATAGATGTGATCTTTCTCTTGTTGGTAAAAGCGTGTGATTCTAACTAGTTATTTCTAGCATTTGAAATATGGATCAAAGATGTTTATTCGATGATGATAGTTACTTGGAATATTGTACATGTAAGCTGATGCCACAAAGATGCATGACAGCCAAGTCTTACCAAAAATCCACTTAATTTTCACCTCACACGCTTAGAGATTTCTAATGCAAATGTCACACAAACAACGTACGGAGTTTTCAGATAATAATATAGTTGTAATAATACCACCCATGAACAGATCATCTATACATATAGTTTCACTCTCACCTTCATGCACATGACACCAATGACGGAGCTAACAAAAAGTAGATGAGATATACATAGCTAGAGTACACTTTGCAAACTAATTTTAGAAGATAAGATGATCAATTGGAGGTAATAAACACTGATTTGATTTTACAGGAGGTGTCAATAAGGCAACCCTTCACCTAAGGTGGCTGGTCGATCGTCCCTTCATGGCATGGCACGCTGAAATATCACTTGATAATTGGAGTACTAAATTAAACATGCCACGGCCTACAAGGACACAGGTAGGACCTGTTTGGATCGAGGAGTTTCAGGTAGCTAGAGATTCTCAGTAGCTAGCTAGTCTGAGTAACTGAATAGTCTGAGTATCTAGCTGATGAAAATTTAGAGAAGTTGGTGTTTTCTAGCTTCTGGATTCTAGTTTATTTCCAGATTCTGCAGCTACTGATTCTCACAATCCGAACCAGAATCTGGACTGTTTGTTTCAGTTTCAAATTTTAGAAATAGTTGTAGCTGCCAGAAGTTACGTACCCAAACAGACACTTAATTTTTTATGGTGTTGCATTTGCCATTTGTTAGTTGTATCATATCATCGAGAGCTTTGCTCGACATATATAGTACATACTATCACTGTTGACGACTCGATAATTGGGAGGAATTTCGTACCTATATATTCTATGGGTTGTGGTTAGTTGTAGGTACGTGTAGCTTGCATATCTCCTCGATCTGGTGATGCAACTTGCAACTAACAAAGGAAAATTGCCAAGTGGCTTTGGTGATAAGGGATGAAGTTGAATAAAAATAATTATGGTAGAAATTAAAGGTTGTGATGATAAGGAGGCAGCTTGCCCACGCTTACCTTTCTTTTCTCCTTTTGCTCTCGCTTTGCTCCTAATTCTCATTAACCTAGCATTATCTCCGTGATTTGTTTACACACCACTAGTGGTTAACCACAAACATTGGTGTTAATTAGTGACCTGACGCTAGTGTGTCAATTAGTGGTTAACCCCACACAAGATGAGCTCACCTCCGTTAACTATATATATATATATATATATATATATATATATATATATAATGTTCATCACTGTCCAATAATTTATAAATTTCTATCAAATTCTCTAGCTAATAATTACTTGTCTTTTTCAGGAGTAGCAGCACTACTTGCCATTGATATTTTTCTGATGGCCCCTTGTAGCTAGCTAGCTAGTGAGAGCGAGCAAGAACAATATTGTTGCCTGCCCTTGTTTCTCTCTTGCCGGTAGATCGATCAAAAGTAGAGCCAGCTAGTGTTTTTTTTGTGTGTGGAAGAAACATGTCACATAAAGCTAGCTGAAAAAAATCAAAGCAATAGACTATAGTACGTCCATGTTCTGATGAATATTCTTTGGCTACGATTATTCATCAAATGTACAGTACATATTCTGTTAGTTGTTGCGGGTGAATAAATTCTCTACTTTTCATCCTCATATATATATATATAGTATATATATATATATATTTGCCACTTTCTGTCACCGGAAAATCGATCACGTACATACGCGATGATTATTATTAAGGGGACGTTTGGTTCCATAGACTAAAATTTAGTATGTGTCGCATCGAATGTTTAGACATCAATTTAAAGCAATAAACGTGAACTAATTATAATAATAATTGCAGAATTGGAGGATAATTCGTGAGACGAATTTATTAAGCCTAATTAATCCATAATTAGCAAATAGTTACTGTAGCACCACATTGTCAAATCATGGTGTAATTAGACTCATTAGATTCGTCTCGCGAATAATCCACCGATTATGGATGAGTTTTATAAATTGTCTGTATTTAATGCTCCAAAATAGTATCTAAACATTTGATGTGACAGAGACTAAAATTTAGTCATGTTAATTATCCAAACACCTCCTAAGTAAGTACTCTCTCTAATTTCTAACATACGTTCGTTTTCTACGTGTATATATATAACAATTATGAAATAAAATCAAATGAGTTTATATTGCCCATCATTTATTTTTCCTTGAAAATATAAATTGTTTATTTGAAAAATAGTTAAGAAAGATAAAAATTAAGACCTATACAAGTAATCGGAGCTGAGGGAATATATAGCTAGCTCTAATTGATAATTTTTGTTTGTTTTAATGATAGCCATCATTAAATAAATGATAGAGCAATTCTTTTCTGGGGATTCTCTACAGAAGATAAGACAAAATGAAGCAAAATATTTATTATTTGTACAAGAATTAAGGGCATATTTGGTAGAGCTCCAGATCCTAAAATCCGCAATGAAGCTGGAGTGAAACACTTGAAGTTGCTAGACCCTGTTTCTCCACTACAGTTCATTATTCTAGAGTGCTCTCAATGAGATCCACTCATCAGGAAAAGTGTTTAGCTTGACTCTAGCTTCACAGAATAAAGAAAGTGGAACTGGAGCCCTACCAAACGCACCCTAAGTGTCCCCTAATCTAAGTAGGATGCGAATAAAAAAGAACGGGAGCTCAGATTCTATTGGATGAATTAAGAAGGCACGATAATTAATAAAATTTATACTAAGTGCTTTGGTTTGAAAAGGATAAAAATTAATAATAAAATTATGTATATGTCACCGAACATTTATCGGTTCTCATATATACAACTAAAAACATGATGTTCTCATATATGTGATTATAAATGTCATTGCTATTAGTTTTAACTGTTAGTCAATGTTAGTTTTTTTCTAAATGCCAAAACTACCCTCAAATCACTAAAAACTAAGGATGATTTAAGCTTCATGATTAACTAGTACTCTTTTCTCCGCACAGCATGTACATACTAATCACTCATTTAATCTCTCGTAATTGAGATCGGCCCAAGAGAAAAACAAGCTAGCTAACTTTGTGAGATAAGGGTGATTTTGGTATTTAGAAAAAATTAACCTTTACTAGCGGTTAAAACTAATGATAATGACATATATAGATACAAAAAATTGAAGTGATAGTATATATAAATAGGAACAATAGATTTTCAGTGGCATATATATAGGAACCAGCGAATTTTCAATAGTATATATAGAATTTTCTCTTAATAAATTCACGGCTACCTTAATTACCTGTACCGGATATTTCTGAATAAATAGCAGAGCTCTCGCGCTTGAGTTTTTTCTGAAAGAAAAAATACTTGAGTTTTTTTCTAGAAGAAAAAATAATTGAGTTTTTCTAAAAGAAAAATAGATAATATTGATTGATCCCTGAAGATACGCCTGACATAGCAATTAAGCTAGGAGTACTTAATTTGATTAGATTAACAATCAATTATAATATAATATAATCAAGTCAAACAAATTAATATAATAATCCCATCCTGAGTCTGTGGATTATTGCGTGATGTTTAATTATTAGACTAGATTAGATGCATGAGCCGTCTCGATCTGTTAATTAAAGCAGATGGATGGTAATGCATGGTGATGGTTGTCGATCAGATCAGGTCAGGTCAGGTCATCTTCTTATCTTGACGGTGTTGCCGCACATCCACTTGAGATAACCATTGAATTGTTCATGATCACGCACTTAGAAGAACAGTACATCGATCTAGACTAGAGTTGTAGACTGGAATTTGCATGCTGGATCAGCTTATCACATACTCTCACACATATCCTACAGTCTCCTCACTCTCTCTATATATTATCACAGTACCTCAATGGAATCCCTTTAATTTTGCCACTTTAGGCTAGATGCATGCATGCATATATAGATATACTTTGTACATGTGTAGCACAGTTGATAGTTTCTTTTGCCAAAATTTTAAGGAACACTGATAGATCAGAGATGAAATTTCACAACAACAATCATGCACGCAAGCACATATCTCACAGTTTTCTTTTGACAAACTATGCAAGATGATGTTCATGTATCTCTTTTTAGTTTCCACCCCTTATGTAAGGGGCACAGGATGTTGTATTGTATTATACATTAATTCATACTAGGAGTGCATAGAGGTATTAAGATTTGTGTAAGGAACTTTTGGAGTAGTGGTATGAAGCGATGAACAAATACGAAAACAGGTCGGTATCTGGATTGTTTGAATCCGTATCTATCGGATGCCAGCCAGCGATGTCATATATGTTTTCATATCTAAAAAAACTGAATTTGAATCTATATTCGGAAAATTTCAAATCCAAAAATATCTCAATTCCAAGGAATAACATGATGTTTGAACTTATGCAAATTGTGTGCTGGCGTGCTTTTTGGTCACACACTGACAAACGCGTGGCCTGAAAGATTTGCTTGACTCTAGTGCATGTTTTACATCTTAGAAAAGAGGTTCAGGGCATGACAATTAATTTGACCCTGCAACTGATAAGGAATCGGAAAAATAAACGTTAGTAGCATAGCCGATTGGCTGGCAAGCCGATGACTGTGATAGAAAAGATAAAACCATGAACCAGCGCGTCGATCGGCCAGACGGCTGATAGCCCAAGTTGGCCCAATCGAGCGAGCGCGCAACCGGCCAATACGAAAGAAAAAATATGCATATAGGTCGATATGCACCCTTCGACAGTGAACATGATACGGAGATGAATTAAAGATAACATATCAGCTTGTACTCTAATAGAAATAAATAAAACATGCAAATAATAGATCTCTATCATGGAAATCATCACAGTAACTAGATCGGACCTAACCGAGATAGTAGCTAGTCACGATGATCTAAACAATATATCAACGAATCAGGCAAACTTTATTTAAATGAACAATATACATCATGAAAAGATACAATAGCAAGACATGTCGGACTTAACCGATGAAGCCTCAGACTATCATACCCAGATCACTTCAATCTAAGAGATCAAACCTAACTAATGCAGCCTTAGCCCTAGCCAAATACACTAAGAACAACCGGTGACCGTCCTGTTTCATCGTTCTCCTCAAGAGATCGGACAAAACTGATGCAGCCGTGAGGATACTAACCTAGTTGGTACGGACGTCGGGGTTGGCGGGACTCACCTCTTTGTCGTAGATTAAAATGATGCAGCCTAGCCCCGAACGCCCAAGTTCCACCGGATAACCTTGGGGCACAAGGGTGGTGATGTGCCGATTGATTGATTGAACGAGATTTAACTAATATAACCTAAGGGATACATATTTATAATCCATAAACTTGTCATTCAAGTAACTTATCCAGTCGATTTTGGATAAATCTGTAACCATCTTCTGTTCTTATCTCCATTGGCTCCCCTTCCGATCATGTAACTGTTGCGGATGGACTCCTTTGACTTTCTCTGACCGGATCTTCCTTGACCTTCTGTTGACCACGCGCTTTCCTTGTGTAGGACCGAAAGTAGCGACCAGATGGGGGGTGAATGGGCGCCTAAAAATTCTTTCGAATCAATGGCCTTCTCCCAACACCCAACGCGCCTCAACAGGTAGTCAGCGGAAATACACAGATCAAATCAGTAAAATAATCTAGCCTAAAAACAGCCGGTGTCCTAGTTGAATAGACACCAAAACAGTGTTTGAAGGCAGATTAACAGAGTATTCAAGACATGGGCATTTCAAGCATCATAAAGGTAATCATCATCGGCATTTAAACCAAAACACATTAACTACATATGTCTAAAAAATGTTCTCTACCAACCATCTATCACAGGCAGTTCATATACAAGTTATGAACACTATTTGACGCATTCAACACAGTCCAAGCCAATGCAGGAAACAAATGTGCTATGGAATTAATTCATCTATTTCAGAATATTCAGAACTGAAATCAATGCACAAAAATTGAGAAGGGATTAATTATTGTTCTGAGTTTGTCTCCTGTTGAGGCATTCGGCCGAACACGCATAGCGCATCATGCACGCACGCAGCTTCTCCTGCCGCCGCCTGACCACGTGCTTCTGCTGGTGTCCGAGCCCATGCGCCGACTCCTCCGAACACTGTGCGCAGATGCAGGGACCTCGCCTTCTCAGCACACCGCACAGCTCCCACGCTGCCGCACGCACTGCTTCACGCAGCTGCAACTACTGCTACTGCGCATCACATGCATCCGGTGCAGCTACACACCGCCAGCATAGCTAGGTTGCGGCCCTACTGCCTTGGCTGCTGTGCTCGCACACCTAGGCTGTCGTGTAGCCAAAGCACTTGCACACACAACGCCGACGATGCAAAGAAAAAAGAGATGGCAGAGAAAATTTCTGGAAGAACAATGGTGGCGGGGTAAAACTGCAGCTGTGGAAAATACTTGGGGAAAGCAAAAAACATGAACTCTGATTAAAATTTCTGGTGAGTTAACATTAACCCTAGGGGATTGGGGCCCTATTTATAGGCAGCCCAATAGACTAGGAAAAAACAAAAATACCCTTAAGGTTTAAACATACGCTGAAATAAAAATGGAAAAGACCAACATGACCTTAGGATTTTTTATAGAGTCGACTAACATAGACTGTGGGCCTAAAGGAAAAATAGTAAAATCCTAAATACAGATAACTTGTCCTGATGTGGAGCTTTTGTAGCACCTACAGCTTTGCCTCAGAACGGTAAGATTCGAGATCAGCAGTCGTCATTTTTGCGCCGAAACTAACAAAGCGTCCACCGTCTTCGCACCAGGTACCCGGATTGGGTCGGCCCGATTCCGCGGCTCTCTCAGCTCGGCAATAACTCGCTGCCCGTGTACCTGAGTCAATCCTGGTCAGCATACTAGTGGATCCTCTACTGCTCATAGCCCATGTACTCGGATTGGGCCAGCCCGACTCCACGGCCCCTCTGCCCGGTAGTCACTCGCTGCCCGTGTACCTAAGTCACATGCGGCTCAGACATGGCAGGTCTCATCTTCTCTTCTTGTCTTCCGTTGACAATCACTCATCACATCTAGAGCCATGAGGCCCATGATCTTCATCATGGCTCCTCAATCTCCCCCTTGATGAGTGCATTGTCAACACCCTCTTCTGCAATTTTTCGATACCTGCAAAAAATGTGGAAACACAAAAACAAAACACAAGAAGACGGAAAGAAGAAAATAAAATAAAAGTTTAACCCTAATGACCAAAAACCGAACAAAAGCAAGAAAAACGGTTATTATGGTTAACCAAAAATAAAAACTCAAAACAAGTGCAATCTTAGAATTATCAACAAGGACAACCAAAGAGTAAGGCAAAAGAGACTAAAAATCACCCTGAAACAAATCCCAGAGAAAGCCAAAACTCCCCCTAAACTCTTCTAAAAGATCGAGTAACTCAAAATTTCTCCCCCTTATTGACAACTGGACTCATCAAGTGAGACTAAATGCACTCTAAAAAGACATAGACTCAAACTCCCCCTAAAATTCAGCTCTCCCTCAAAATATGTAATGAATGCAACTGGGGTGCAGGTGGAGTGTAAAAAGCATGCTTCTCAGATATGATTGACTACAATTACAACATCGAGCAGGTATAGCAAAAGACATATTGTCTAAGACACATGACATGATCAGTGCAACAGATGATATCTAAAGAAAGTCATTAGCACATATTTTTCCATTTTTGTAAACAAAAGCATCACCACATTTTCTAGTTGACAAGCAAAGTAAAGCATGAGATGCAAAGACTAGCTGATATCTACCAAGATAAGCATTGTCTAGAACAAAGTGTTTCAGCAAACTTGTTATCTTTTAATTTTCAGGTTTTTTTTTCCTTTTTCATTTTTGCCAGGGGTTATTTGCATGCCAACCTTATGCCAACCGACCAAGTCAAGCCTAGGCCAGAACTGTACCATCAGAAGCTTAAGACATTGGTCTTGGCATACATTACACTATCCTAGTTCATACCAAAGTGCTATGGTAAGCAGTCCAGAACAATGCAATGCGACAAAGCAAATCCACCTGGATCTTTTCAAATTATGCATAAAAAGTCATGGATTTTTCATTTTTCTGATTTTTTATAGCACATTTTCCATGTTTAAAGCATATAGATGTGCAAGTTGCATATCTGCATCTAAGTGAGGAACTAGCTACCAGGCATGTAAAAGATAGCAAAAGCACTCAGCCTACACATGCTAGTTACCAGAAGCAATGGCGATCATTTTTCAATTTTAAAGCATAAAAGTCATGCATATGACAGATATCATACATATCATGTGAACTGAAGCAAAGCATAATCATCGACAAGTATTCAAAAGCATGTACTAGCTAGATTAAGTAAAGAAGATCAATCATATAACAGAAGCAAGCCCAAATGTGATATGTGAATATGCATGATATGAACTCACACAAAAAGACTCAAGAAAGAGTAAAGAAGAAAGAAAATTGACTCAAAATATCCTAAAAAGAATACACAACTCCCAAATCCCCTCGCAAACGCTCAAAAGTAGACTGATCTAGGGGTTTGGTAAAAATGTCAGACAACTGATAATGGGTATCAACATGAACAAGGTCAATGACACCTTTCTCATATTGATCCCTCAGAAAATGAAAGCGCACATCAATATGTTTGGTTTTTGAATGAAGACATGGGTTTTTTCCTACACTAATTGCGCTGGTACTATCACAAAACAAAGGTACTCTGGCAGGGAAGAACAACACAAAATCTCTCAATGTGGAAATCATCCAAACCAATTGTGAGCAGTAGCTAGCAGCAGCTACATACTCAGCCTCTGTGATAGAAAGCGCAACTCCAGATTGTTTTCGAGAAGACCAAGAGACAAGTGAAGAACCAAGAAACTGGCAAGTACTGGAAGTCGACTTGCGATCCAGCCGGCACCCACCAAAATCAACGTCAGAAAAGCCAGATAAATCAAGAGATGATGATGCTGAATAGTAAAGACCTAGATCAGGCGCATAGGTAAGGTTCCTAAAAATGCGCTTGACAGTCTGCCAATGAGATGTGCGTGGTGAAGACTAGAAGCGCGCGCACAATCCCACGGCGAACTGAATGTCCGGTCTGGTCGCCGTCAAGTACAACAGCGATCTGATCATCCCTCGATATTCTCTCTTGATGACCTTGATGCCGCTCTCGTTCTTGTCCAGGCCCCCAGATGTACCCATTGGGGTCATTTGAGGCTTCAGCTCTCAACCAAAGTCAAATTTCTTCAGCATGTCCCGCGTGTACTTGCTCTGGTGGATAAAGATGTCGTCCTTGGTCTGCTTGATCTAGAGTCCTAGAAAGTACTTGAGCTCACCCATGAGGCTCATCTCAAACTCGTTGTGCATCTGCTCAGAAAACTTGGACACAAGCTCATTAGTAGAACCACCAAAAATAATGTTGTCCACGTAAATCTGAGCAATCAAGAAATCTGAGCCATCTCTGAGCAAGAAAAGAATTTTGTCCACAAAACCCATCACAAAGCCGTTCCCCAACAAAAACTGCTTTAGGCGATTATACCAAGCCCTAGGGGCTTGCTTCAGACTGTATAAAGCTTTCTGCAACTTGAAAACATGTCGAGAAAACTTAGGGTTCTCAAAACCGGGGTTGCGTAACATAGACCTCCTCCTCTATGTACCCATCCAGAAAAGCACTCTTGACATCCATTTGAAAAAGTTTAAAACCTTTAGAAACAGCAAATGCCAAAAGAATGCGAATGGACTCAAGACAGGCAACATGGGCTAAAGTCTCCTCAAAATCAATACCTTCTTTCTAGCAAAAAACCTGGGCAACTAGTCGAGCTTTGTTGCGCACCACAACCCCATCTTCACCTTGCTTGTTTTTAAACACCCACTTGGTGCCTATGGGGTTGCATCCAGGTGACATCTCAACTAGTGTCCAAACCCGATTGCGAACAAAATTCTCAAGCTCTTGCATGGCGTTTATCCAATTTACATCAGAAAGTGCATGAGAAACATCTCTGGGCTCAAAGGACGCAACAAACGTAGACTCGGCAAAAACAACAAGCGAGTCAACAGAAGAACGCAAAGTTCTCGCAGTGAGATCATCGATGATGAGCTCTGAGAGGTGATCACGCTGAACTGCTCGGGATCCTAGGTGATTAGAGGTCACGTCACCGGAGTCAGTAGCTGGCACCAATGGACTCGACTGAGGGGGCTCGATCGAAGTGGAAGAAGTGATCAGAGGTCCACCCTCGTCCTCAGTTGAAGTCTCAGAAGGTGTGGGGTCTGCAAGCCGTGCAGAAGGCCCACCCTCATCAACAGCAGGAGCGTCATCATCTTCCTCGAAGATGGAATCTCCAAGCTCATCATCTCCAAAAAGCTTAAAAGAAAGAGTCAGTGAAGGCATGGACTCATCAAAAGAAACCTCACAAGTCTCGACAAGCTACTGGGAGTCGAGATTCTAAACACGGAAGCCTCGAGAATGCAAGGCATAACCAAGAAAGACTCCATCCCAGCAACGAGACTCAAACTTGTCCAAATGCCCTCCCTTCTTGAGCACAAAGCACTTGCAGCCAAACGCTCGCAAGTGACTCACCTTGGGTTGTCTGCCAAACCGCAACTCGTATGAAGTCTTACCTAAGTAAGCTCTAAGAAAAATGTGGTTGGCTAGATAGCAAGCCGTGTTCATGGCTCCAGCCCAAAAGCGCCTAGGAGTCCTATGCCCATCGAGTATCGTCCTGGCCATCTCGACCAGCGTGTGGTTCTTTCGCTCCACAATATCGTTCTATGGGAGAGTGTAAGGGGCAAAAAACTGGTGCTCAAGACCCTGATCACTGCAGAAGCTAACGAACTGAGAATTTTTGAACTCAGAGCCGTTGTCAGAGCGAATTTCTCGCATCCGACCATTGTTCTCATTCTTCAGCTTCAAAATCAAGTCATGAACAAACTGAAAAGCCTCATCCTTAGACTCTAAAAAGAAAACCCATAAAAATCGAGAAAAGTCATCAACTATCACAAGTGCGTACCACTTCCCACCGACTGAGCGTACCCGAGCTGGACCAACAGTGTCCATGTGTAACATCTCTCCCGGATACGAAGTCATCACCTGAGTCACAGGTGCGTGATAAGCGGCAACCATTTTCCCGTGACGACAGGGATGGCAAACTAGATCCTACTCCATCTTAAGCTTGGGCAATCCTCGGATGAGGTTCATAGAGCTCAATCTGACTAGCAGATCAAAGCTCAAATGGCCTAACCTCCTATGCCACTTCCAGAACTCAGAGGAGGATCCAGCAATCAAACAGCGAGAAGGGCTAAAAGAACTAGAGGAATCAATTCGAAAAACCTTACCGAAGGGTAAGATCTGGCAAACCAAAGATCCTCTAGAATCAACAACAGGAGACACGCCCTTCTTAAATCAAACCTCCAAACCGTCCTCAAGAAGTTGCGAAATAGAGATCAAATTAAAATTCAAGTTTCCAACCAAAGCAACATTCTTCAAAGAGAAATGATCAGAGATACGAATTGAGCCAATACCATGTACCTTCCCTTGACCACTGTTCCCGAAAGTGATGTACTCCTTGGAGCTCGGGGAAGTGAGGCTGGAGAACCATCTGTGATGTCCCGTCATGTGGCGAGAGCATCCTGAATCCATGATCCACACGTCCTTCAGTCCTCGATCATGCACGATCAGTGGTCATAAGTGGGAGCAAATGGTCCGACACCAGGTATAGAAAAATACCTAAACTAGTGTCGAGCCATCTGCTCAAAAGAAGGAAAGCGGAAAGAATCATAAGAGTTCGGACCAAAACGTGGCTCAAAGCGCGGTCCTCGATTCTGCCTAAAGTCTCAGCCATGAGGTCCAAAGTCGTATTCAGAACGAACTGGAACTCTGCCGGAGCGAAAACTACCCTCTAGAGTATGGGCATGAAAGACGTCTCCTCTACCACCACCTACACGATGCGGCCTGGCCTCTAGCCTCTCCCCACGTCGAGGAACTCTCAGTCTACCACCCTACTGGTATAACTGTTCCTGCCCACCTCGAGCTCTCTCTGCTCTCTCAACTCGCTTCCTCCTGAAGCAAAACTCCTAAAGATGCTCGTCTCTCTGACAGTACTCACAATGATAGGTAGGCTTCTTGGGATGTGGTTTAGGCTTGGCGTTTTGGGGCTTGGTGGTTGAGGAGCCATGCTGAATAGCGTGGGCCTCATGGCTCCAGATGTGATGAGTCATTGTCAACGGTAGTCAAAGAGGACTGAAAAGAGAAAGAAGACCTGCTGCGTCTGGGCCGCGTGTGACTCAGGTACACGGGCAGTGAGCGACTGTCGGGCAGAGGGGCCGCGAAGTCGGGCTGGCCCAATCCGGGTACATGGGCTAGGAGCAGCAGAGGATCCACTGGGCTGTTGACCGGGATTGACTCAGGTACACGGGCGGTGAGCGATTGCCGGGCTGAGAGAGCTGCGGAGTCGGGCCGGCCCAATCCGGGTACCTGGTGCGAAGACGGTGGACGCTTTGTCAGTTTCGGCGCAAAACTGACGACCGTTGATTTCGGATCTGACCGTCCTGAGGCGAAGGCGTAGCTGCTACGAAAGCTCCGCATCAGGACAAGTTACCTTTATTTAGGTTTTTACTATTTTGCCTTTAGGCCCACAGTCTGTCAGTCGAGTCTGTAAAAATATCCTAAGGGCAGTTTGGTCTTTTCCATTTATTTCAGCGTCTGTAAAAAACCCTAGGGGTATTTCTGCATTTTTACGTTTAATGGGCTGCCTATAAATAGGCCCCAATATCCTAGGGTTAGGGTTACCCTTTTTGAGAAAACACTTTACCAATTTCAGAAATTGAGGGTCATTTTTGTTCGTCTTCCTGGTTCCTCCTCCGCCGCCGCCGTGGTGTTCTCTGGAGTTGCGTGTCTTCGGCCTGCGTGCTCGGCAGCCAAGGCATGCGTGCGCGGTAGCCAAAGCGCAGTGGCAGCAGCAGTCTGCGTGACCTAGGCTGAGCGGCGTAGGCGCTGGCTGCGTGGCTTTAGAGGCGCAGCGATCGGCATGTGAAGCGACAACACCACGCAGAGAAGATTCGAGCGAAGAAGCCAAGAACCAGGAGCTATTAGCACACGCAATTCGAGGTAACACTGTAGCAGCGTTATTCTTTTGCTAAAGCACTCGTGTTCTGTATCACTCAACAAATCAAACCAAGATTAGTACTAATTGCATTTCTCGATTTGCGTGCTAATTAAATATTCCTGTTTTTGCTTTATTTCACATACGGTTAGTGCAATTCCAATTCTTTCCGTAATATCTGATTACATGTGATGGCATACTGCTAAGAAATGTTTTAGATAAATATTTTTCATCTGTTGATTTAATCTTTGTGCTGTCATTATATCTGTTGGTTCATCTGCTGTTTTGATTAAACGAATGATATTGAATCTGGTGTTTAATCTGTGCACTGTTTTTATTTTGGTTGGAACTTTACTGTTTATCATCATCACGTATTAATCTGTTAATCTGCCTTTAAGCACTGTGTTGGTGTCTTTTCGATTAGGACACCGGTCGTTTTTAGGCTAGATCTTTTTAGGTCCTGTTGATCTGTTTACTTTTCCTTGCTAAGTCTGTCGAGGTGCGTTGGGTATTGGGAGCAGGCCATTGATTCGAAAGAATTTTTTAGGCGCCCATTCACCCCCCCTCTGGTCGCTACTTTCGGTCCTACAAGTGGTATCAGAGCCTGGTTAGGGTTTTTCCATACCTTAACCGGTTCTAAACCTCAGTAGTGATCATGACTTCTCCTGGCAAGGTCCCGTCCTTGGAAGCTTATGGCTATAATTATTGGAAGACTCGCATGCGAGCCTATCTCATGAGCCAAAGCTCGGACATCTGGGACATTTGCGTTCACGCTACGTTTGTCATATTGCCAGTTGCTGAGCGTGATTCTCCTGGTATCATCGCCCAGCATGTGAACAATAGCAAAGCGGTGAACATCTTGTTTTCTGGTTTAGGTCCCACTGAGTTTGAGCGTGTGAGCCATCTCTCCACTGCGAGAGAGATCTGGGCTACCCTCCAGGCACACCATGAGGGGACAGCTCAGGTCAAGGCTCGGCTCTATCAGACCTACCGGCGTGAGTACGAGAACTTCACACAAAAGCCGGGTGAATCTGTTGAAGCGTTGTTTGGTCGTTTTCAGTCGATCATAAACAAGCTTCGGGACAACAAGGCTGAGGGTGTTCAGTTAGTCTCAGATCACGAACAGGCGCTCAAGGTTCTTCATACCTTGGACCCAAAGATCTGGGAGATCAAGGTATCCTCTATCATTGAGAGCACTTCTTATGATACCTTGACCATTTCTGATTTGTTTAGCAAGCTGAAGGCCACCGAGGTTGATACCCAGTTGAGATCAAATCTCACTGGCTCTGGATCAAAATCTCTGGCCCTTGCTACACCTTCTGTTGATCCCTCTTCTGTGAGTTGTGTTGGGTTCTCTTTGATGTCTATCACTGAGGATCAGCTTGAGTCGTTGGGAGATGATGATTTGTGTCTTTTTAACAACCGGGTGCGCCGTGTCTATGATAAGAGGATGTTCAAAAGACACGGCACAAAGACCGGATGCTTTGAGTGTGGTGATCCAGGACACTTCATCGCCGACTGCCCCAAGCGAAATGGCCACAAGAAGGGCACCGGTAGTGGCTTCCACGACTCCGGCAAGCACGACAGTTCCTCCTTCAACAAGGGCAAGCCAAAGACCAGATTCTTCAGAAAGGCCCTGAAGGACTACCGGCGAGAGAACAAGAAGCGCGACAAGGCCTTCTTCGCTGAGATGGAGAAAAGCTACTCCAAGCGGTCCACATCTTCTTCCTCTTCATCGAGCTCGAGCGATGAGGAGATCATCATCAGGAAGGGGAAGGACAAGGACGATCCAGCGGGCCTTTGCTTCATGGCCTTCGGGGACAGACCGAAGAGCCGCTCACACCAGCGCCGAAGATCCCGCAAGAGTTTCTGCTCAATGGCTCTTGGGGATAAGAAAGAGAAGAGCTCCTCCGATGACTCCGACGACGACAATGAAAAGGTATCATCTTATGAACGTGAAATCGTTGATTTACTTGAAAGCAATCGTCAGGAGTTAAAATATCGGGAAAAACTGCTTAGAGGGGCTAAGAAGAGGATAGATGAGTTAGAGAGTGAGCTTGCCGTGGCCAACGGCAGAATTGAGAGTCTATCTTCTTCCCTTTGCTTGGGTGATAGCAGTGAGTGCCCAAAGTGTGAGGTGCTTCTGTGTGACCTGTCGACTCTGAAGTCCAGGTACACAGAAAGGGTTGATGAGAGGGACGCTTTGGCCACTGAGCTTGAAAGCGCTCAGCTGGAGCTGAAAGATGCTCAAGCCACTGTCATCGTACCCTGTGCTGATTGCCCATCTCATCTTGCTAGTTTAGCTGAGCTGAAAGCCAAGGGCGATAAGCATCTGGGTGATTTGGAGAGAATGAGAGCTGAGCTTGCGCAGACTAGGCTAGAGCTTGAGACACTGTCAGTTGCACCCACTGTCTGTGAGAACTGCTTGTCTCTTAGAATGGAGTTAATCAAGCTGAAAGCCGAGAAGTCTGTCCAGGTAGATAGCGAGTGTGAGACCTGCTTGTCTCAGGTGGAGGTACTAGCTTCCTTGAGAGAGGAGCTAGCTGATTCGCAAAATGAGAATTTTTACCTCCGTTCTATCCTGAGTTGGATCAGTGCCAGAGAGCCACAACTCGGCATGATGATCCAGCAGTTCAAGAGGCAGGATGGGTTTGGGGTAGGTTACACCTACACCAAGGCTGACTTTGAGAGTGCCATTAGCCGGGCAGTGGAGTGGAGTAAAATGACTCCTGAGCAGAGATATCCCAAGACCCATTCCACTGAGTCTTCCCAGGCTTGTCAGCCCAAGGATGGAGTGATCCATGAACCACCCAAAGCTCCACCCAAGAAGCCCATCTGGGTTCCAAAGCCCAAACTTCTCCACACTTCTCTTGACTCTCTTCCTGGACCCTCTCAACCCAAGAAGCCGACACCAAACACCACTAAGCCCAAAAACCCCAAGCCTCAACCACATCCCAAGAAGCCCACCTATCATTGTGAGTACTGTCAGAGAGACGGGCATCTTGCGGAGTTTTGCTTCAGGAGGAAGCGGGTTGAGAGAGCAGAGCGTGCTCGTGGTGGTCAGGAGCAGTTCTACCAGCAGGGTGGTAGACAGCGTGTTCCTCGACGCGGGGAGAGGCTGGAGGCCAGGCCGCGTCGTGTAGGTGGTGGTAGAGGAGACGGCTTTCATGCCCGTGCTCCAGGTGGTGGTGTTCGTTCCGGCAGAGCTCCAGGCCGTTTTGGCTATGGTCCTGGACCTCGTGGCCGAGGTTTTAGGCAGAACCGAGGACCGCGCTTTGAGCCGCGTTTTGGTCCAAACTTTTCTGATGATTTCTGCTTTCCGTCTTTTGAGCAGATGGCTCGACACTGGTTTAGCTCTTTTGCTAAACCTGGTGCCGGACCATTTGCTCCCACTTACAGCCACTGATTGTGCAGGATCGGGGACTGGAGGACGTTTGGATCATGGACTCAGGATGCTCTCGCCACATGACGGGACATCGCAGATGGTTCTCCAGTCTCACTCCCCCGAGCTCCAAAGAGTACATCACCTTCGGGAACAGTGGTCAAGGGAAAGTAAGTGGCATTGGCTCAATTCGCATTTCAGACCATTTTTCTTTGAAGAACGTTGCTTTGGTTGGAAACTTGAACTTCAATTTGATTTCTGTTTCGCAACTTCTTGAGGATGGTTTGGAGGTGCGTTTTAAGAAGGGCAATTCTTCTGTGTTTGATTCTAGAGGGTCTTTGATTTGCCAGATTTTACCTTTCGGTAAGGTTTTTCGGATTGATTTCTCTAGTTCTTTTGGCCCTTCTCGTTGTTTGATTGCTGGATCTTCTTCTGAGCTCTGGAAGTGGCATAGGAGGTTAGGTCATTTGAGTTTTGACCTGCTAGTCAGGTTGAGCTCTATGGACCTCATCCGAGGATTGCCCAAGCTTAAGATGGAGAAGGATCTAGTTTGCCATCCCTGTCGTCACGGGAAAATGGTTGCCGCTTCTCACTCACCTGTGACTCAGGTGATGACTTCGTATCCGGGCGAGCTGTTACACATGGACACAGTCGGTCCAGCTCGGATACGCTCAGTCGGTGGGAAGTGGTACGCACTTGTGATTGTTGACGATTTTTCTCGATTCTCGTGGGTTTTCTTTTTGGAGTCTAAGGATGAAACTTTTCAATTTGTTCATGACCTGATTTTGAAGCTGAAGAATGAGAACAATGGTCGGATGCGAGCAATTCGCTCCGACAACGGCTCTGAGTTCAAGAACTCCCAGTTCGTCAGCTTCTGTAGTGATCAGGGTCTTGACCATCAGTTTTCTTCTCCTTATACTCCCCCACAGAATGGCGTTGTGGAACGAAAGAACCGCACGCTAGTCGAGATGGCCAGGACGATGCTCGATGAGCACAGGACTCCTAGGCGCTTTGGGCTGAAGCCATGAACACGGCTTGCTATCTGGCCAACCGCATTTTTCTTAGAGCTTACCTAGGTAAGACCTCATATGAGTTGCGGTTTGGTAGACAGCCCAAGGTGAGCCACTTGCGAGCTTTTGGCTGCAAGTGCTTTGTGCTCAAGAAGGGAGGGCATTTGGACAAATTTGAGTCTCGTTGCTGGGATGGAGTTTTTCTTGGTTATGCTTTGCATTCTCGAGGCTTCCGTGTTTGGAACCTCGACTCCCAGCAGCTTGTCGAAACTTGTGAGGTTTCTTTTGATGAGTCCTTGCCTTCTTCAACTCCTTCTTTTGAGCTTTGTGGTGATGGTGAGCTCGGAGAGTCCATCTTCGAGGAAGATGAGGATACTCCAGCTGCTGATGAGGGTGGGCCTTCTGCACCTCCTGCAGAGCCCACACCTTCTGAGACTTCGACTGAGGACGAGGGCGGACCTCTGATCACTTCTTCCACTTCGATCGAGCCCCCTCAGTCGAGTCCAGAGGTGCCAGCTGCTGACTCCGGTGAGGTGACTTCAGATCACCAGGGATCCCGAGCAGTTCAGCGTGATCACCCCTCAGAGCTCATCATCGGTGATGTGTCTTCAAGAACTTTGCGTTCGTCTGTTGACTCTCTTGCTGTGTTTGCTGAATCTGCTTTTGTTGCATCTTTTGAGCCCAGAGACATTTCTCATGCTCTTTCTGACTCGAACTGGATTAATGCCATGCAAGAAGAGCTTGAGAATTTTGTCCGCAATCGGGTTTGGACTCTAGTAGAGCTGCCACCAGGATGCAACCCCATAGGCACCAAGTGGGTGTTCAAGAACAAGCAAGGTGAAGATGGGGTTGTGGTGCGCAACAAAGCTCGACTAGTTGCCCAGGGTTTTTGCCAGAAGGAAGGTATTGATTTTGAAGAAACCTTCGCCCCTGTTGCCCGTCTTGAGTCCATTCGCATTCTTTTAGCTTTTGCCGCTTCGAAGGGTTTTAAGCTTTTTCAAATGGACGTCAAGAGTGCTTTTCTGAACGGGTACATAGAGGAGGAGGTTTATGTTAGGCAGCCCCCCGGTTTTGAGAACCCCAAGTTTCCTCGACATGTTTTTAAATTGCAGAAAGCTTTGTACGGGTTAAAGCAAGCCCCCAGGGCTTGGTATGACCGGTTAAAGCAGTTTTTGTTGGGGAAGGGCTTTGTGATGGGTTCTGTGGATAAGACTCTCTTCTTGCTCAGAGATGCTTCAGAATTTCTAGTCGCTCAGATTTACGTGGACGATATTATCTTTGGCGGTACTACTAATGATCTTGTGTCCAAGTTTTCTGAGCAGATGCACAGCGAGTTTGAGATGAGCCTCATGGGTGAGCTCAAGTACTTTCTAGGGCTCCAGATCAAGCAGACCAAGGACGGCACCTTCATCCACCAAGGTAAGTACACTCGTGACATGTTGAAAAAATTTGACTTTGGTGGTGAGCTGAAGCCGCAGATGACCCCAATGGGTACATCTGGGGGCCTGGACAAGGACGAGAGCGGCGTCAAGGTCAACGAGAGAGAGTTTCGAGGGATGATCGGTTCGCTGCTGTACTTGACGGCGACGAGGCCAGACATACAGTTCGCCGTGGGACTGTGCGCGCGCTTCCAGTCTTCACCTCGCGCGTCTCATCGGCAGGCTGTCAAGCGCATCTTCAGGTATCTCACTTATGCGCCTGATCTTGGTCTTTACTATTCAGCATCATCTTCTCTTGATTTATCTGGCTTTTCGGACGCTGACTTTGGTGGGTGCCGGTTGGATCGCAAGTCGACTTCCGGTACTTGCCAGTTTCTTGGTTCTTCTCTTGTCTCTTGGTCTTCTCGAAAGCAATCTGGAGTTGCTCTTTCGACCACAGAGGCTGAGTATGTAGCTGCTGCTAGCTGCTGCTCACAGTTGGTTTGGATGATTTCCACTTTGAGAGATTTTGGGTTGTTCTTTCCTACCAGAGTTCCTTTGTTTTGCGACAGCACCAGTGCAATTAGTGTAGGGAAAAACCCATGTCTCCATTCAAAAACCAAACACATTGATGTGCGCTTTCACTTTTTGCGGGATCAATATGAGAAAGGTGTCATTGACCTTGTTCATGTTGATACCCATCATCAGTTGGCTGACATTTTCACCAAACCCCTAGATCAGTCTACATTTGAGCGTTTACGAGGGGATTTGGGTGTTGTGTATCCTTTTTAGGATATTTTGAGTCAGTTCATTTCTTTCTTCTTTACTCTTTTCTTGAGTCTTTTTGTGTGTGTTCATATCATACATATTCACATATCACACTTTTGAGCATGCTTCTGTTATATGATTGAACTGCTTTACTTATTCTAGCTGGTACATGCTTTTGATTACTTGTCGATGATCATGCTTTGTTTCAGTTCATTTGATATGTCTGATATCTGTCATATGCATGGCTTTTATGCTTTCAAACTTGAAAAATGATCACCATTGCTTCTGGTAACTAGCATGTGTAGGCTGAGTGCTTTTGCTATCTGTTACATGCCTTGTAGCTAGTTCATCACATAGATGCAGATATGCAACTTGGACATCTTTATGCTTTAACATGGAAAATGTGCTATAAAAATGATAAAAATCAGATGAATGAAAATTCCATGCCTTTTTATGCTTGAGTTGAAAAGATCCAAGTGGGTTTGCATTGTCGCATTGCATTGTTCTGGACTGCTTACCATAGCACTTTGGTATGAACTAGAACAGTGTAGTGTATGCCAAGACCAATGTCTTAAGCTTCTGATGGTCCAGTTCTGGCCTAGGCTTGACTTGGTCGGTTAGCATAAGGTTTGACATGCAAATAACCCTTGGCAAAAATGAAAAAGGAAAATGAAAAAGCCTGAAAATTGAAAAGACAACAAGTTTGCTGAAGCACTTTGTTTTGGACAATGCTTATCTTGGTAGATATCAGTTAGCTTCTGCATCTCATGCTTTACCTTGCCTGTTAACTAGAAAATGTGGTGATGCTTTTGTTTGCAAAAACTGAAAAATGCGTGCTAATGACCTTCTTTAGATATCATCTGTTGCACTGATCATGCCATGTGTCTTAGACAGTATGTCTTTTGCTATACTTGTTAGATGTTGTAATTGCAGTCAATCATATCTGAGAAGCATGCTTTCTGCACTCCACTTGCACCCCAGTTGCATTCATTGCATATTTTGAGGGGGAGTTGCATTTCAGGGGGAGTCAGTGTCGTTTTTCGAGTGCTTGATGAGTTCACTTGTCAACAAGGGGGAGAAATTTTGGTATAAGAGTTTAAGGGGGAGTTTTGGCTTTCTCTGGGATTTGTTTCAGGGGGAGTTTTTGTCCCATTTGTCCTTACTCTTTTGATATCCTTGTTGATGTTTCTGAGACTGCACTCATTTTGAGCTTTTACCTTTGGTTAACCATAATGACCGTCTCTTGCCTTTGTTTGACTTTTGGTCATTAGGGTTAAACTTTTACTTTATTTTCTTTATCTTTGTTTTCTTGTGCTTTGTTTTCGTGTTTCCACAGTTGCTTGCAGGTACTGAAAGCTGAAGAAGAGAAGTGTTGACAATGCACTCATCAAGGGGGAGATTGAGGAGCCATGCTGAATAGCGTGGGCCTCATGGCTCCAGATGTGATGAGTCATTGTCAACGGTAGTCAAAGAGGACTGAAAAGAGAAAGAAGACCTGCTGCGTCTGGGCCGCGTGTGACTCAGGTACACGGGCAGTGAGCGACTGTCGGGCAGAGGGGCCGCGAAGTCGGGCTGGCCCAATCCGGGTACATGGGCTAGGAGCAGCAGAGGATCCACTGGGCTGTTGACCGGGATTGACTCAGGTACACGGGCGGTGAGCGATTGCCGGGCTGAGAGAGCTGCGGAGTCGGGCCGGCCCAATCCGGGTACCTGGTGCGAAGACGGTGGACGCTTTGTCAGTTTCGGCGCAAAACTGACGACCGTTGATTTCGGATCTGACCGTCCTGAGGCGAAGGCGTAGCTGCTACGAAAGCTCCGCATCAGGACAAGTTACCTTTATTTAGGTTTTTACTATTTTGCCTTTAGGCCCACAGTCTGTCAGTCGAGTCTGTAAAAATATCCTAAGGGCAGTTTGGTCTTTTCCATTTATTTCAGCGTCTGTAAAAAACCCTAGGGGTATTTCTGCATTTTTACGTTTAATGGGCTGCCTATAAATAGGCCCCAATATCCTAGGGTTAGGGTTACCCTTTTTGAGAAAACACTTTACCAATTTCAGAAATTGAGGGTCATTTTTGTTCGTCTTCCTGGTTCCTCCTCCGCCGCCGCCGTGGTGTTCTCTGGAGTTGCGTGTCTTCGGCCTGCGTGCTCGGCAGCCAAGGCATGCGTGCGCGGTAGCCAAAGCGCAGTGGCAGCAGCAGTCTGCGTGACCTAGGCTGAGCGGCGTAGGCGCTGGCTGCGTGGCTTTAGAGGCGCAGCGATCGGCATGTGAAGCGACAACACCACGCAGAGAAGATTCGAGCGAAGAAGCCAAGAACCAGGAGCTATTAGCACACGCAATTCGAGGTAACACTGTAGCAGCGTTATTCTTTTGCTAAAGCACTCGTGTTCTGTATCACTCAACAAATCAAACCAAGATTAGTACTAATTGCATTTCTCGATTTGCGTGCTAATTAAATATTCCTGTTTTTGCTTTATTTCACATACGGTTAGTGCAATTCCAATTCTTTCCGTAATATCTGATTACATGTGATGGCATACTGCTAAGAAATGTTTTAGATAAATATTTTTCATCTGTTGATTTAATCTTTGTGCTGTCATTATATCTGTTGGTTCATCTGCTGTTTTGATTAAACGAATGATATTGAATCTGGTGTTTAATCTGTGCACTGTTTTTATTTTGGTTGGAACTTTACTGTTTATCATCATCACGTATTAATCTGTTAATCTGCCTTTAAGCACTGTGTTGGTGTCTTTTCGATTAGGACACCGGTCGTTTTTAGGCTAGATCTTTTTAGGTCCTGTTGATCTGTTTACTTTTCCTTGCTAAGTCTGTCGAGGTGCGTTGGGTATTGGGAGCAGGCCATTGATTCGAAAGAATTTTTTAGGCGCCCATTCACCCCCCCTCTGGTCGCTACTTTCGGTCCTACAGTGGTGTTGGGTGAAGACTCTTTGGTGTGAGAGGGTCCAAGTAGAGAGTCAAGAGAAGTGTGGAGATGTTTAGGCTTTGGGACCCAGATGAGCTTCTTGGGTGGATCTTTAGGTTGTTCTTGGAACATTCCATCCTTGGGCTGACTAGCCTGGAAAGACTCGGTGGAGTGAGTATTGGGATATCTCTGCTCAGGAGTCATCTTACTCCACTCCACTGCCCGGCTAATAGCACTCTCAAAGTCAGCATTGGTGTAGGTGTAACCTACCCCAAACCCATCCTGCCTCTTGAACTGTTGGATCATCATGCCGAGTTGTGGCTCTCTGGCACTCACCCAACCCAATATCTGACGGAGGTAAAAGTTATCATTCTGAGCATCAGCTAGCTCCTCTCTCAAGAAAGCTAGCACCTCCACCTAAGATAAGCAGATCTCACACTCTCTATCAACTTGGACAGACTTCTCAGCTTTTAGCTTGATCAGCTCCAATCTCAGGGACAAGCAGTTCTCACAAACAGTGGGTGGAACTGACAATGTCTCAAGCTCAAGCGTAGTCTGCTCTAGCTTAGCTCTGACTCTCTCCAACTCGCATGACTACTCATCACTCTTGGCTCTCAGCTTAGCTAAACTAGCTAGATGAGATGGGTAGTCAACACCGGGCATGACGACAGTGGCATGAGCATCTTTTAGCTCCACCTGAGCGCTCTCAAGCTCAGTGGCCAAAGCGTCTCTCTCATCTACCCTCTCTATATACCTGGACTTCAGAGTCATCAGGTCACACAACAGCACCGCGTAGTTAGGGCACTCAGTGCTACCACCCAAGCAAGGGGAAGAAGATAGACTCTCAATCCTTCCATTGGCCACGACAAGCTCACTCTCAAGCTCATATATCCTCTTCTTAGCCCCTCTAAGCAGTTTCTCCCGATATTTCAACTCCTGACGGTTCTCTTCAAGTAAATCAACGACTTCTTGTTCATAGGAGGATACCATTTCATCATCGTCGTCGTCGTCGGAGTTGTCGAAGGAGCCCTTCTCTTCCTTATCCCCAAGAGCCATTGAGCAGAAGCTCTTGCAGGATCTTTGACTGTGGTACGAACGACTCTTCGGCTTGTCTCTAAAGGCCATGAAGCAGAGGCCCGCCGGATCATCCTTGTCCTTCCCCTTCCTGATCACAATCTCCTCATCACTTGAGCTTGATGAAGAGGAAGAAGATGATGATCTCTTGGAGTAGCTTCTCTCCATCTCGGCGAAGAAGGCCTTGTCCTGCTTCTTGTTCTCACGCCGGTAGTCCTTTAGGGCCTTTCGAAAGAATCTCGTCTTTGGCTTGCCCTTTGTGAAGGTGGAGCTATCGTGCTTGCTGGAGTCGTAGGATCCACCACTGGTACCTTTCTTGTGACCGTTCCGCTTGGGGCAGTCGGTGATGAAATGACCTGGATCACCACACTCAAAACATCCGGATTCTGTGTCGTGTCTTTTGAACATTCGCTTATCATAGACACGACGCACTCGGTTGTTAAACAGACACAGACCATCATCTCCAAGCGAATCAAGTTGGTCCTCAGTGATAGACATTAGGGAAAACCCAGCACAACTCAAAGAAAAGGAGTCAGCAGAAGGTGTCGCAAGGGCCAGGGTTTTTGAGCCAGAACCAGTGAGATTTGATCTCACCTGGATATCAACCTCTGTGGCCTTGAGCTTACTAAAAAGCTATGCGATAGTCAAGGTATCATAAGAGGTGCTCTCAATGATAGAGGATACCTTGATCTTCCAGATCTTAGGGTCCAAGGTATGAAGAACCTTGAGAGTTTGCTCATGATCTGAGACCAGCTAAACTCCATCGGCCTTGTTGGCTCGAAGCTTGTTGATGATCGATTGAAAATGGCCAAACAAAGCCTCAATAGATTCACCCGGCTTCTGTGTGAAATTTTCATATTCACGTCGGTAGGTTTGATAGAGCCAAGCCTTGACCTAGGCTGTCCCTCATGGTGTGCGTGAAGGGTAGCCCAGATCTCTCTAGCAGTGGTGAGATGGATCACACGCTCAAACTCAGTGGGACCTAAACTAGAAAACAAAATGTTCACAACTTTGTTGTTGTTCTGATGCTGGGCGATTATCTTGGGGGATGTACGCTCAGCAACAGGAAGTATGGTAAAAGTAGCGTGAACACAAACGTCCCAAATGTCCGAGCTCTGGCTCATGAGATAGGCTCGCATGCGAGTCTTCCAGTAATTGTAGCCAAAAGCTTCAAGGGATGGGACTTTGCCAAAAGAAGTCATGATCACTACTTGGGGTTAGAACCGGTTAAGGTATGGAAAAACCCTACCCAGGCTCTGATACCACTTGTAGGACCGAAAGTAGCGACCAAAAGTTTCGAATCAATGGCCTTCTCCCAACACCCAACGCACCTCAACAGGTAGTCAGCGGAAATACACAGATCAAATCAGCAAAAATAATCTAGCCTAAAAACAACTGGTTTCCTAGTTGAATAGACACAAAAACAGTGTTCGAAGGCAGATTAACATAGTATTCAAGACATGGGCATTTCAAGCATCATAAAGGTAATCATCATTGGCATTTAAACCAAAACACATTAACTGCAGATGTCTAAAAAATGTTCTCTACCAAACATCTATCACAGGCAGTTCATATACAAGTCATGAACACTATTTGACGCATTCAACACAGTCCAAGCCAATGCAAGAAATAAATGTCTATGGAATTAATTCATCTATTTCAGAATATTCAGAACTGAAATCAGTGCACAAAAAATCGAGAAGGGATTAATTACTGTTCTGAGTTTGTCTCCTGTTGAGGCATTTGGCCAAACACGCATAGCGCATCAGGCATGCGCGCAGCTTCTCCTGCCGCCGCGTGACGACGTGCTTCTGCTGGCGTCCAAGCTCATGCGCTGACTCCTCCGAACATTGTGCACAGATGCAGGGACCTCGTCTTCTTAGCCCACCGCTCAGCTCCCAGGCTGCCACACGCACTACTCCACGCAGCTGCAACTGCTGCTACTGCGCATCACATGCATCCGGCGCAGCTACGCACCGCCAGCATAGCTAGGCTGCGGCCCTGCTGCCTTGGCTACTGCGTTCGCACTCCTAGGGTGCCGTGCGGCCAAAGCACTTGCACACACAACACCGGCGATGCAAAGAAAAAAGAGATGGTGGAGAAAAAATTCTAGAAGAACAGTGGCGGCGGGGTAAAACTGCGGCTGTGGAAAATATTTGGGGAAAGAAAAAACATGAACTCTGATTAAAATTTCTGGTGAGTTAACACTAACCCTAGGGGATTGGGGCCCTATTTATAGGCAGCCCAATAGACTTGGAAAAACCAAAAATACCCTTAGGGTTTAAACAGACGCTAAAATAAAAATGGAAAAGACCAACATGCCCTTAGGATTTTTTACAGAGTTGACTAACATAAACTGTGGGCCTAAAGGCAAAATAGTAAAATCCTAAATACAAATAACTTGTCCTCATGTGGAGCTTTCGTAGCAGCTATGGCTTTGCCTTAGAACGGTCAGATCCGAGATCAGCGGTCGTCAGTTTTGCACTGAAACTGACAAAGCGTCCACCGTCTTCGCACCAGGTGCCCAGATTGGGCCGGCCCGATTCTGCGGCTCCCTCAGCCCGGCAATCACTCGCCGCCCGTGTACTTGAGTCAATCCCGGTCAACATACCAATGGATCCTCTACTGCTCCTAGCCCATATACTCGGATTGGGCCATCCTGACTCCGCGGCCCCTCTGACCGGCAGTCGCTCGCTGCCCGTGTACCTGAGTCACATGCGGCCTAGACACGACAGGTCTCATCTTCTCTTCTTGTCTTCCATTGACAATCACTCATCATATCTAGAGCCATGAGGCCCATGATCTTCATCATGGCTCCTCTCCTTGGTGGGCCTTGGGCTTTACCAAATATTGACGTCAACACATACCCCCTAGTTTTAGGAGTTATGAGGCATTTGACGCTTCGAAACTATCAGTCATAATTACCTTACACCGCCAAGTCTTTTCACACGGTCGTCTCACATTCGTTACCATCAGCCAGAAAACTATTCGCCTCTCGCGATTGGTCCAATGGGGTATCCGAAAAATCACCCTAGTCAATAAATATCCATCTTCCGTATTCTTTATTCCACGCTTTCTTCTCACCACTTCTCCGGCTTTTAACCATCATCATCGACTTCTAGTGCTTTCTGATCATCACCATCTTGCCGCCTCCTTCTCTATCACACCACGATAAGAGGACAATGAAATGGCCAACTTGAACAAGATCCCCTTGGTAAGTCTTTGCTTCTTTATCCGTTTGGCCTTCCTCTCTTTTCTTCATGGTTTTCATCCATTTTCTGAACCATTTTATCATATGTAGGCTCTTTGGAACCAGGTCTTCATACCGGTTGTCACCCCATCCGTATAGTTTCTTCTTGGGTCTCCTAGGTAACTCCGATCCGATTGACTTTATAAACGCTGATACCTGTCGAATCCCTTTCAAGTGTTTCCCCATGCGTCCCTCCAACTGGGACATTGGCTTCACGCCTTTTCCTTCCTCTATTCCTGGTTAGCGTGACTGGTACCTCAGTGTATCGGCCACTTACCGCACCTTCTGAGACAAGATTGATGTCGGTCACTACATCGGTCTCTCCCTTGCCGCGCCATTCCAGAATGAACCGATGTTGGCCGCATCGTGTTACTTCTGATCTGACACCCTCAATGCTTTCCTTTTTGGCCATGGACCGATGAGCCTTACCTTGCTCAACGTATATTTTTTGACTTGCCTTGACATTAGTTCACCGGTCCACCCCTCTTCCCTCTGTTTCCCGCCGTCATACAACCTTGGTGTCGACTCGGCCGATAACTAGAGCCGATACATCATGCGGCACAATAAGAAAGTCAGCCCGGTAAGCACCCGCGAACACATCGCTTTCCTCACTCTCTGGCTAGAGGAATTCATCTTCTATGTGTCGGCCCCGGCCCTGACTCTGCAATTCCAATACTTGGTCGAACGGCTTGCCGCCCACGAGCGGATCCTCCTGGGTTGTTGCCTTATTAGGGCCACCTACCATCTCCTCCAATACGTGTGGTCAACTTATCAGAGGGCAACTTCATCGGCCGACATCAAGGTCCATGGTGGCTTATTCAACTCTGGCTGAATGCCTATACTGTTGAAGCCATCGGAGAGGCCCCTTTCTCCCAGTCACTCTTTCCCACCAACTTTCCGGAGTCATCGCCTCCTACTTTTCTGTGGTGTCGCTCCTTGGGCGAAGCATCCTCATATCGTCCTTTCGTTCCTATCTCCCCTATGGCTTTGGGCGCATCCTTTAAAATCTTCTACCTCGGATTGTCCAGTCGGATCATCTAGTTTCCTTTTGGTTTCCATTCGGAGTATGTGCTCCCCGACCGACTGGTCTTTCCCAATGTATCCCGGGACGTAGAGTCCTTCCGTATCTTCTCCGTAGCCTCCTTTCCTTGCTTGCTCTCAGTCAATTTTACTATTGACCATTCCCAGTGGTGCTCCTATCTGTTCTACCACCAGTCGGTGTTCTTGAGGCAGTTGGACTTCGGCCAACTTCCTCCTCATCTCTTCTTCGTTGGATGGATCCAAGCCCATGGAATGGTCATGAGTGCTCTAGAATGGTATCACCCTTCGGAAGAATCGCTACTTGGATGACTTGTCGGGAGACATATTCCGCCTTCCGTGAGTGGTGGGGTGAGGTGAAGCTCCACGTCTTCAACCAATCCTCGTTGGTCTATCGGGAATGGCTTCATCTGACTAGCGCGGAGGCATATCTCGACGTGAGTATCTCGGCCTTCTCTTTTTCCTTTTGCTGCTTCTATTTTCTCATCTGATCGGGACTTGTCATTTCCTTTTGCACGATGTTGATGAGGAGGCCCCTTCCATGAGCCTTAGTGGCTGGTCGATATGATACGGACCAGTATAGGCCACTACGAACATTGGCACCGGCGCCCTCACTCCTACAGCATGGGTGAATGAGAGGAGGTCCTAGTCAGCTCGTGCTTCGGGGAAGGGTGCTCTATAGAGGTGAAGCGGCTGAGGGTCCTCCGTATGCCGATCAGGTAGCTTTTAACAAATCCCATTGCAATAAAAAACATCATGAATATATATATCAACACTTCCTTATATCTTGTACTATTGCCTGCTAAGTTTTCCGTGTTGTATTCTCTTTGATCTTGGTGATTTTGTCTAAGGGCGATGTTGTCGCATCAGTCGTATCAAGGCGATGCCATAGGCATCGGCTGAATGTAGTTTGCCTGAACACTTAGAATGTTTTACTTAGGTGGTGTTTAATTCCCTGGACTAAAGTTTAGTCTGTGTCACATCGGATGTTTGGACATCAATTTGAAGGATTAAACTTGAACTGATTATAAAAATAATTACAGAATTGGAGGATTATTCACGAGACAATTTTTTTTAAACCTAATTAATCCATGATTAGCAAATGTTTACTGTAGCATCACATTGTCAAATCACGGCGTAATTAGGCTCATTAGATTCGTATCACGAATAATCCACCAATTATGAATGGGTTTTATAAATAGTCTACATTTAATACTCCAAAATAGCATCCAAACATCCGATGTGACGGGACTAAAATTTGGGACTAATGAACCAAACGGGGCCTTAGTCGCTTCGTTTGGTCTCTTTTGCATCGAAGACTTCTTGTTATTTTTAGGGGTTGAAGGCGATGCTTTTGCATCAGCTATCTCAAGGCGATACCATAGGCATCGGTTGTGTACTTTGTCCGAACGATCAGAAAATATTCCCTTAGTCTCATCGCTCAGCCTCTTTTCTTCTTGACGTGGCAAATTTTAACTCACTATTATTTCATTGAAGGTTTGGTACCTTGTATAGGCTAACTTCGGCCCACTGCCTAGCCCGACGCCCACGCTGTAGTGGTTTATCGATCACGACATCGTCTTGGCCAAAGTCATCCTTATAGCATAAGCTTGGGTGGCTCTTCACTGACTGATGTGATACCATCATCTGACACTTGCAAGAAATTCTCATCCCAAGCATTTCCTAACAAACAGACGATTCTCTCTACCTCCCATATTGATAGATTGGTTGTAGCTATGTTAACCAATTTATCAGCGGGAATCACCTCCACTTGGTCGCTGACCCACTGCATGAGGCTTTGATGCATTGTTGAGGGGACACAGTAGTTCATGTGTATCCAGTCGCGTCCCAGCAACAAGCTGTAGGATCCTTTTTGCTCCATCACGAAAAATGTGGTCGGCACCGTCTTGCTTCCAACTTTCAGTTCTATGTTTAAAGCTCCCATTGTGTCTAACGAGTTGCCGCCGAAATCCCTCAATACCATGTTAGTTCTGATGAGGTCCTCCGACGTCATCCCGAGCTTTCGGAAGGTTGCGTAAGGCATCAAATTGACGGTCGCCCCTCTGTCTATCATCATTTTGGACATCGGCTTCCCATTGACCAACCCCTTGACGTAGAAAGGCCTCAGGTGCCGATGTTCCAGATCTTCTGGTTTATCAAAAATTGCGGGTTGTGGATCCAACATTAATTGAGCCATAGTATTGGCTGGCTCTGTGTCTTACGCTGAGATGGGCCGATACTCTGCGGGAAGGAAGAAGACAATGTTTACCTCCGCATCTTTTTTGTCATCGTGATTGACCTTGTCTTTTGGGAGCCATTCGCTCCTGATCTTAGGGGGCGATCAACACCTTTGTTGTGCACTTGTGCCCTTCCTTCTCTCTGCCGTAGATGCTGCACCCTTCTTTTCTGGCTTCACGTAAAGATTCCCGGGGGCACCACTATAGCTTTTCTGTAGTGTCTTTATCGTCTTCGCCCGCTAGGCCGACTCCTTCGGAACCGACGGTGCCAAGCCTTTCTATCACCGATATCCTTGGGGGCGACAACCTTTAGCACATGGTTCTTTGATCACATGACCTCAGCTCGTCGTTACATGGTTGATGATCACCCGGTACCCCATTGCATTCCGGGTTGTCCATGGACGGTAGCCGTAGCCCTTTGTTCCAACAAAGTCTGAAGAACTCGCAATTCCAATGGGGATTGAAACGCAAGTGGCCACGACTGTCTCCGCTACCTTCCTTTCTGCTGACCTCTTCTGATACTTTTTAATGAGTTCTGCTGAGGTGAAATTTCCTCTAGTCCGCCTTCTGTTCCTTGCATGCCGATTGTCGTCATAGTGCGCGTGCACCATGTTGACTGGGAATGGATGGACGTCTATATTCATCGGCTATCTCCTATCGTCAAACTTGATTCAGGCTTGTTCTACGGCCGATTGGATTTGCTGCATGAAGACCTTGCAATCATTAGTGTGGTGCGACGAGGAGTTATGCCACTTGCAGTACTTCTTCTTCGGTTCTTCGGTAGGTGGTATTATGTGGCCAGGCGATAGATGAATCTGCCTCTCCCTAAGCAACAGGTCGAATATTTTATCAGCATTGTTGATATCGAAGTCATACTTTTCTTCCTTCTCGGCCGATTTTATCCATGGGCGTGAGACCTACTTCTTGTTCTTGGACCACTCGGCCATTCCTACTTCTGCGTCAGAGTCGCTGTCCTCGTGAGAGTCTGAGTGGTACACTTGAGTGTACGCATCCTTCTTCTGGTATTTGTCCTGTCTAGCCTCTTGGAATCGGCTCTCATGGGTCGATACCCTTTGTAGCAGTTGTGAGAGGCTTTCAAACTCGTGCGATGAAAACTTCTCCCTCATAGGGATCAAGAGTCCCTTAAACGCCAGCTCTGCCAACTGACTGTCAGTGAGGTTCACACTGTAGCATCTGCTTCGTACGTCCCAGGACCTCTATATATAGTCGGTGACTGACTCATTCATCCTTTTTTCACAGACGTCAAGTCAGTCAGCTTCATCTCCAGGATGTCAGCGAAGAAGTATTTGTGAAATTTATTTTCCAGGTCTACCCATCCTTGGATGGAATCCACCGACAGTGAAGAAAACCACGCGAAGGCCGATCCTGACAGGGATAGAGGGAAAAGCCTGACCTTCAGCGCATCGTCAGTCGATGCCTCCCCACATTGGGCGAGAAATTGGCTAATGTGCTCGATGGTGGAGATCGAGTCTTATCTTGAGAACTTGGTGAAATCCGGCACCTTTTACCGGTTCGGCAACGGTACTCGATCAAACCACTCGGGATATGGCCGCCGGTACATGTATGTCTGCTCCTTGGGCTTCAACCCGAATTGATATTTGATGAGCTCTGTGATCCAATTCACCTAATCATCTTCCTACTGACCCGGTGATGGACATTGGGCAGGTATTGGCGCCTATTGGTACTGGTCCCGCCGAGCAGTGTCATGTCTGTATTGCCCTACAACACTGTAGGGCATTGTTTCATAGTATGCTATCTGGTGGTATCTAGGGGATGATATCGGGTGCCCCCCTTGGTGGCATGAGGTTTGCCGAGGGGTCTCTTGCGATGTCGTACGTCACTTGCGGCATCCCTTGCCCTGGAACCCTTGGATCGGATGCCGAGAACGGTGCCTGTACATTCTTATCAGCCCCGCCTAGCGTACCTTGAGGTGGACTGTGCGAGGGGGCTGATGGCTGGGTCATCTTGTTGCCTTCATAGCCGAGCGAAGAGCTCGGTTGGTCTAGCCTCATCGGCCCTTGCGGTAGTGACGTCGGCCGAGTGTGCCTCGTGAACCACTATGCCCCCGATGGCCTCCTTGATCAGTTCTTGAATGGTCTTGGCCAGTGTCCCTAATTGGTTGACCAGTGACTAGCGGATTGCCTAGTCGATGAATTCTTGAAGACTGGCCTGAGAATTCTCCGTTGGTTGACCACCCTCTATGGTTAGCACTGCCATTGGAAGCGGGGCTCGCTGAACGGGACCCAGTCGATTCATGTCGTAGACCTGTAGGCATGACTATCAGAACTCCTCCACATGTTGTTGCACGTCCATCCTCTGTTCCTCGGTCAGAGCGTCCATGGTGATTGGGACGACGTTTTCCTCACTAAGCTCGCAAGCCATGGCAAAGTTGTTGGAGATGGTCCCACCGGGTGTGCAAAAAAGCATGTTAGCATGCTTTTTGGTCACACATTGACAAACGCGTGGCTTGGGAGATTTGCTTGACTCCAGTGCAGGTCCTATGTCTTAGAAAAGAGGTTCAGGGCGTGCTAATCAGTTTGACCCTACATCTGATAAGGGATCGGAAAAGATAAACATTAGTAGCATAGACGATTGGCTAGCAAGCCGATGATTGTGGCAGACAAGATAAAACCATGAACCAGCGCGCCGATCGGCCGAACGACCGATAGCCCAAGTTGGCCCAATCGAGCGAGCACGCCATCGGCCAATAGGAAAGAAAAAAATATGCATATAGGTCAATGTGCACACTTCGACGGTGAACATGATACGGACATGAATTAAAGATAACCTATCAACTTGTACTCTAAGAGAAATAAATAAAACATATCAGATAATAGATCTATATCATAGAAATTATCACAATAATTAGATCGGACCTAACTGAGACAGTAGCTAGTCACGATGATCTGAACAATATATCAACGAATCGGGAAAACTTTATTTAGATGAATAGTATACGACATGAAAAAGATACAATAGCAAGAGATGTCAGACTTAACCGATGAAGCCTCAGACTATCAGACCCAGTTAACTTCAATCTAATAGATCGAACATAACTGATGCATCCTTAGACCTAGCCAAATACACATAGAACAACCGGCGACCATGTTGTTTCACCATTCTCCTCAAGAGATCAGACTGAACTGATGCAGCCGTGAGAGTACTAACCTAGTTGGCACAGACATCGGGGTTGGCGGGACTCACCTCTTCGCCGGAGATCAAAATGATGTCGCCCATCTCCGAGCGCCCGAGTCCCGCCGGATAGCCTTAGGGCACAAGGGTGGCGATGCGCCGATTGATTGATTGAACGAGAGTTAACTAATCTAACCTAAGGGATACATATTTATAGTCTGTAGACTTGCCATCCAAGTAACTTATCCAGCCAATTTCAGATGAATCTGTAACCATCTTCTGTTTTTATCTCCATCGGCTCTCTTTCCGATCATGTAGATGTTGCAGCCGGACTCTTTTGACTTTCTTTGAAAAGATCTTTCTTGACCTTCTGTTGACCCCATGCTTTTTTGGCGGGTCTTTTGGTTTTACCAAATTTTGGTGTCAACACTGCGTTAGAGGGTAACTATATATTGATTGGGCTGTGGCATATTCTAAGTGTATTAGGTGTTTTAACAGATGTAATTTTCATGGCTAATAAGGTGGTAGCCAACTAGCCGCGTGAGGGATAAATATGGCGGGGGAGAGGAATAAGTGATACCCTTTTTGAGAAATTAGGATTTTTAGACTTTTTTCCTTTCTCTACTTATCATGGTTTCGAGCCAAATTTGAGAGGGTGACGTGGATGAACCTCGAAGACTTTTAAGAAGCAATAAATATTCAACTGATGCAGAAATTTTAGGTCCGTTGAAGTTAGTAGGGATGTCAATCGGGTCTGACGGGTACGGGTTTGTCAATCGGATCTGATGGGTACGGGTAGTGCATACCCATACCCGTACCCGTTTACCCGACGGGTAAAAATCTTTGCCCATACCCGTTACCCGCGGGCGCCGTATACCCGCGGGTATACCCGTTTACCCGTGAGAAAGGTGAGTAGCACTGGAAAGTGGCTGGAGGGAAGAGGCGGACAGCCACCGAATCTGTGTGTACGTACATCTCTGAAACCAACGAAGCAAATTGTTGGAGATAGATAGCATCGAGCAAATATTCCGTGGATTTTTCTCTAAAAGCAACAATTCGGTGTTGACTAATGTTCATGCTAGCTGCGAGTCGCCACGACGAGGCCGTAACAGCATTTCGAGCCACGATGAGGCCGAAGGCCGCAGGGCGCCGTGGGCTCACAGCGGAACAAACCACGACGAGGCCATAGGCCGCAGGCTGCAGGAGCAGGACACCGTGGCAGGGCACTAGGACAGGCCACAGCGAGGCCGCAGGATAAAGAAGCTGGAGGGCGTCGGCGCCGACAGCGAATGGGAGAGGGGGCGCCGCCAGGGAAGAAATGGATCTAGGAGGGACTCCAGAGTGTGGCGGCTGGTGAGTTTGAGGAAGAGAGAGTGAGGGCTAGGTTAAAATTTTGGAATGGTTTTATATACTCACGGGTAAACGGGTATGGGTAGTCAATACCCGTACTCATTTACCCGTCGGGTATAATATTGAGAACAAACTCGACCCTAATAGGGTTTTTACCCACGGGTAAACGGGTACAACTGCCATCCCTAGAAGTTAGTGATAAAAAAACTACACGCGTACGTGCTAGAAAAATAAAATACTGTCAGTACGTGTCAGTAAGAGATCGACTACCGGTGATATCGCCAAGCTAGCTAGGGCAGTACGTGAGAGGCCGGCGTTGTATCAAATAAAGCCCAGTTAATTAGAGTACGTACGTGGATATAGCAAGTTTGTGTTGTTTGTAATTTGTATTACTTGGGAGAATTAATCTCACCTGGGCCACAACTCAATGGATTACTGGGCCTATTAAACAAAGAAAACGCTAATGATCGTTCCCTCCAGGGCCATGCATAATACAATTAGACCGGGCCACGCGCGCCACGCTGACGCTGCCTGCCCTCCTGTTTTTTTATTATTTTACGTTTCCTTATTCGATGATAAAATTTCTATTTGAGAGCTGGCATTGCAATATTTTATCATCCAATGCAACTATATATAATAATTTATATTGTCAAGCAACTCGCAAACTTATAAACCTTTCATTTCGTTCTTTTGTGCAATATTATTTTGGGCCACTTGAACAAATAGTGGAGAGGCATGCCCATGATATTTTGTCATCGATTGCATTGTTGGTTGATCCGACCAGCCATGCATCGGTGTCAATCGATCGAGTCCATGCATGCATGTATACAACATTATATTACAACCCATGTGGTATTCTAGCTGCGATCGATGTGCTGCTCATCCATCCATGTCACATATTAATATATATAACCTAGCTAGCTAGCTATTCCTTGCGAGCTACCAGCTTTCAATTCAGGTGAGGATAACGTATCATACATACTCCCTCCGGTGTACAAATATTAGTCGTTTAGACAAAATTACACATACCAAGGTGATATTAAATAAAGTTACAAGGGTTGTCTCAATTGGTTATGGAGCCTAGATTTTAGTGGTGCTACCCAAGTTCAACTCCCAATGGCCACATCTCATTTGATAGCAATGCTTCGATTAACGGGATGACTAATATTTGTACACTCTCAATAAGAACCAAAACGACTATTATTTGTACACCGGAGGGAGTACATTTATATGATCCCTGCAAATATCATATCATATCCCTACAATAAATGCAAGCGGTCTCTACAAACTTTGTCCTCGTCTAGAGCGTGGTTGGTTTAATTTCACGGCCAAAGATAGATTACACTATCGATGTGCCATATATAATTTAATTTGTTAGGTAGGCATGTGCATGATGTTTGGTTGATCATTGCACACACTTTGGAGATGTTTCGGCCATGTTTAATTTGGGGAGTTAGCTAGGTAGTTGCAATTCTTGACCACAAGAAATTATTGGCTACTACATAATAATGCATGTGTGCACATACTATGCATGCATGCTTTTGATAAATTTAGTTATGAAAAGTGACAAAGACACTAATTAAAAAAGCCCTCACAACTCTGTAACTTTGGTCCAGCTATATTTTAGATGGTTATCTTAAGAGTGGTTTTACTGTGTCTTTGAGAAGATGAGATATCAAAGAGGTACCACAATTTTAATGTTAATTTTAATATATCTTAATACCTGAGCGGATATCAAAATTAATACTAAAAGTTATAATGCATATATGTATATATTCAAAACTGTAAAATTACCGTTATCTTTAAAGAACCATGCATAATTAGTTTGGACGGACGAGTGAGACGTTGGTGCAGCTGTCATGTAATAAATACTAGCCAGATTTTTGTGCTTTGCAACAAAACCTTATTTTTAATGATAATGGATTATTTAGAACACAATGTTTATTCAAATGTGTTTAGTAATAGTACGATGATAAGAAATAAAATTGAGCTATTACAAGTGATATTATATATCTATAATTATAAATGTGACATAAAATTACATAAAACGAATGTGAAATTCATGTTTTTGCGTGATTTTTCAGAAATCTAAGTATTTTTACGTAAAAATCGTACATCTCCGCAAAATACAGAAATTAAAAAACTAAAATACAAAAGTATATTTTTCTTTTTTTTTCTTCCCGTGCGGAGGGGAGGCAGTAAGTTCGCGGAGCACGTAACATCTCTACTATTATAAAGCGGCTAGTTTTCCGTTCCTCCGTCTGCCTCCCCATTTCCCACAAAAAACCAATCAAAATTTATACCCTATAAAAACCGGTGCCCCTAACCGCCCGGCCGGCCGGAGCGTGCGCCTGCAACCGTCCGAGTGTGCCGCCCACCCTCCCTGCAGCGCGCGCAGTGAGAAAAAAAAAAGAAAAGAGGAAAAAGAAAAAAGAAGAAAAAGAAGAAAAAAAGGAAAAAGAATAAAAAATAAAAAACAAGAAAAAAAATTGTATTTATATTTCAGTATTTTGATTTATATTTTGCGTGGAAGTAAAAACCCTTAGATTTCTGAAAAAATCATGTAGAAACATGAATTTTGCGCAAAAAAAATATTATAAAATAAGATTCTGTTGCAAAGCACATGCCTCTGACTAGTAGTTAAGAAATAGGCATCAATGCAGCACCTACCGAATTATAATTGAAATGTACTTGCAATGGATATGAATTGATCGTTTGATTTGTTTACTATAGTGGGAAAAAAATTGTATTGGGAGGATCCTAAACCTCAGATCATCAGTGCCACGTGAACGGGACGAACATCTAACGGATCAGATGAAGTGGAGCAGGAGGTGAAAGACCGGCGGCGTGGCTAGAGTGCGGCGGCGGGGGGTGGCGGTGACGCAGTGGAGGCGAAGCGACTAGGTAGAGGTGGCACGAGGGCTCGGCGGTGGGGCGGTAGAGCGCAGCGGTGGCGTGGTGGAGTAGTGCGGCGGAGGCGGAGCGGCGCGGCCGAGGCGGCGCGAAGGTGCGGCGTGCGGGGGCGGAGGCTCCAGCGCGGTCGGAGCACGGCGCATCGCCCAAATCGCCTTGACACCACCGCCGCGCCTTCACTGGTCGCGCCGCCGTACGCTCCGTCGCGATGCCAACGCCGCCGCATCCTCCCGCCACAGCCACACCAGTGACCACCGCGCCGCCCTACTGCTGACGTCCCTGTCGATCTCCACACCTCGGCTTTGTAACTGTCGGATGTCCTTTCCATCCACGTGGCACTGGTACGGGGAGGTTTTACCGGGGTTGATTTAGGGCCCTCCCCCGTTTAATTTTCCTCCACTATAGCGTAGCTAAGGTAGAGGTAGATGTACACGTACTATATACCCAGAGCGTGCGTGCATGCATGCGGCGTGCAGTACGTACGTGGGATATATGGTCCAGTAGACAGGGCGACGTGCAGGGGATCGTGTCGATGATCGTGCGAAGCTAAGAATAATTAATTAATGATTAGTCGACGTGACCTCTTCATCCAATGAGTAAACACACAATATTACATAAATATTGTATAGATAAAGTAGTGGACGATTTTTTGATCATGTACTCGTGTCACTGTAAAATAAACGCTTTTGAGATGCCTCTTTTTACTGCACAGTGAAAACTATATGGATCGTAATTCATTAGTACAGATGATTCTCTCAAAGACTATTGTGAAAATCGTTATTTTTACATATGCCCCACTTAAACGATTATCTATATAAATGAGCTCATTTCTACGGACGGGGAAAATCATTATTTTCATATACATGCGTTTCACTTGGCCGGACCATCTATGTAAATTAATAGCTCTATATCTACGTACGTAAGAAACCATCACACTACCATAAAAAACTCTATTAGTAACGGTAATAACCATAATTAGTGACAACAATTAAATTTCTATCACTCTTATCATATCAGTAATGTAACATCAATAGTGACGGTAAACACCTATCACTAAAGGGTCAACCTCACTCCTATCGGCTTACCTGTTAGGGCTCTTTGGTGACGGTTGACGTTTTTCATCTGTTACTAATGTGTTCTTTAGTGATAAGTTATGATCGTCACCCGTTACTAATAAATTCTTTAATGACGGGTGATTATTGTCACCCATCACTAATATTATGGTTATTTTAAAAAATAATAAATTTTTAGGCTGAATCGTGACTCACAGCTAGGATTTTGATAGCCAATATATGCAACATCCAAAACACATCACATAAAATCATCACAGAAAATTAATAACCAAATTAGTATCACATATATTAATTTCTAACTCGTTATCTTGAAGAACATGGCTAAAACAGAGATCTATATATGAGAGCACTCCCCAACTTCTAACTAATAGCTAACTTTAACAAGGATTCTCTTTATTTGCCCACCATAAATTACTAGCTATCACTACTACAAAGCGACACTGTAGCGGCGGGCAAAATCGACCTATAGTGGCGGGCATCCAGTCCGCCACTGCTCTAACGCCACTGCTATCGCTGGTTAGCAGTGGCGGGCGTGCTGACATCATCTGCCCGCCACTGCCGTTATCAATAGCAGTGGCGGGCAGATGATGTCAGCACGCCCGCCACCACTATGTCAACAGCAGTGGCGGGCGCGCTGACCTCATCTGCCCGCCACTGCCGTTATCAATAGCAGTGGCGGGCAGATGATGTCAGCACGCCCGCCACCACTGTGTCAACAGCAGTAACGGGCAAGCTACCTCATCTGCCCGCCACTGCTGTGTATAAGCCATAACACAGAATGCTGTGATCCCACAAACCAAAACACAGAAATTATATGCTTCACACATCCATCCACATACACAGCAGCAAAACATCCACATATCCACATACACAGCAGCAAAACATCCACATATCCACATACACATCCACAACAACAACACATCAACACAACAACCATCAATATCATCAATTTTCAAAAATTCACAATGTTTACATTCTTCCGGTTTTTGTTTCGCAATAACCATCCATCAACACAATTCATTGTTTCACAAATACATGCTCATGCGGTTTATGTTTTTTTGGAAGGCTAACTCATATCTTAATTGGTTCGCCTTTTCATTCTTCCGGCCCAATCATACAAAGTTGGATGCTTGGCCACTTCACTCTCAGGATCGAAAAATACTCCAAGCTCATGAAGAATCTCATGCATCGTGAAGCGGCACATCCTTGATACGATTTCGTACATTTGTGATTCAGAGAGTTGGCTCTTCTCGGCAACGGTTGATGGACCTGACGCCTGCATACGTAAAATATAAGTACATACGCTGCAAGTTATATTAGATTAACACACAAGAAATCAACTTACTTCTTTAGTATCCTCAGATACTGTCCGCCCAAACTTTCCTAAGTTATTGCTCAAGAAATCACAAGTATAGTAGCCACAATGCACGGAACCAAGAGATTGTTTGTGACACTTCAAAATAGACAAAGTTAGAACGATATATAGTTTGGCTTTATCAATTGAATTAACAAATTTAAAAATATAATATTACCGGAAAGTTGGTTCTGATAAGCATTTCTTTCGGCCTCTGTGGATCATGTGGGCCACCTAACTTTTCCACGTAGTATCTATGTGCACTCTGAATAACATTTAATATATCTTGATATTCTTTTTTGGGTTTGTCGAGCGAGTCGAGCACATAAACCCTTGAGCTTTTTGGGTATATCAGAAGTGCAATCCAATGATCACTATCGAAAGAAGTAATATATGATTATGTTAGTTTCATAATCGATAAAACGTGTTTAAGTGGATATAGTGGGTATACTTACTTAAAGTTATATGCCCCACATATAATTTCTCTGTCCTTCCATTGATACATGCACCGCGCAATATACAACGCGGCACAACTCCTTTTGTTCTTCTTAAGTTTGTCTTCGTCTTTATTGAACATCTTTCTTTGAAATTTTTTCTTACCCGCAGTCCAGTACTTGCTATCATTCTGGTTTAGTGTCGGGTTCAGCGCACTTTGGCTTATTAATGACGGGTTTAGGTACCCATACAATTTAGACTCGTCACCGCGTGAATTACAACTGCATATGTTATAAAACAATAGTCAATATAAGACATTATTTATTTTTTCTTTGTATTGACAAAGTATAAAGTACTTACATGCACCAGAGCATCATGCTTGTGATGTCGGTTCGCTTCAGACGAAACATCCGATGGAAGTCGTCGAAAAATAGTGCAAGCTTAAACTCTGGGCAGTTGAATATTTCTTGTGGAACCGTCAGTTCTATTTGTGTTACACCTAACGAAGACGCTTCGAGGTACCAGTCATGAAATGTTTTCATCGTCCAAGGCATACAATTAAGTACTCCTTGGGGTAATAATGGTTTGCCTGGTTCGTATTCGATATAATCCTCGTCTCCGTAGGTCCTCTTATCAACAGAAAGTGAGCCCGCATGCTTTTGTACTGGAGCCTTTATGGGAGCCGCTTCGGGCATAGAACGTGTTTGCCCCAAAGTATTAAAAAATTTATGCATTTCAGATTTCGGCGCAGAACACTGCCCAGCTTGAACAGTTATCTTGTGGATTGCTGGCTTTGGGCATGCATCTTGTTTTTCAGGCTCGGCAGCAACTAGCACTGGCACTTGAGGATCAGCCGGAACTGGCACTTGAGGCTCAGTCGGAACTAGCACTGGCATTTGATCTGGCTCTGGCACATTTGTGTTGGGCTCATCAGTGGGCTCAAGCACTGGCACTAGCTTTGTCACTTGAGGATCAGAAGTCACTTTCGATTCTATCACTTCTGCCACTTTATTGGGCACTGGCTCTTCCTCTGCCTTTTCCTCTATTTCACGCTCATCAACAGGTGATAATGATCCTATATTTTGCACATCCTGAGATGAAAGATATGTGGGGGATTGTGATGAGACAATAGGTGATTTACTCTGAGAACTTGTCTGCAGTAATTTGATATCTCGACTCGCCCATAGGACAAAGTTATTTAGAGCATCTCCGATTGTCTCAATCCCCTCATCAGGCATTGGAAGATCCAAGGGGTCATTAATAAATCTGTCGTTGGTGATCTCATTGACCTGAACCTTGGTATAGTCAGCAGGAATAGGCCGATTGTGAAATAAATCCCCAGGCATAGCAATGCCTCGTGCAGCCTCTTGGGAATGCCCTTTGCGCCCTATCGGTACATGCAGGCTGCAGGGTGTGTCCTCTTTAATATAATTTACAGGAAATTTGTCTTGTACTGAGCCAACACTGCTTGGTACGTCGAGTCGTACCTCTGGCACAATTATTTGTCCAGCTGCAGCCTGCATTATGTTTGGATTCTCGTTAATAAATTCAAAAAAGTGTCGCTCCCACTCTGCACGGCGCTCTGCGGCGTCGTCTGTGCGTGCTTGACGCTTCTTGTATGTGGCACCCTCCTGTTTCTTGAAAGTATTTTTCCAGGGTGCTATAGAAGAGACACCTCGGGTGCGCCCTCGATGTTCCTCGTTTCCGAGAGCAGATGTAAGCTGGTCATTACATCCCTCGGGCTTGAACTTTCCAGTCTTCTCCAACTTAGCGATTTCCTGTGCTTTCTGGAATACTTCACTAGTCCGTGAGTCGGAGAGCATATATTGGCCCTCGGGTGTTTTTTTAGCTCGACCTAGGAGCCATCTCTTAGTGCGCTGATCAGCACCTGAAAATTGTTCAGGTAACCCAGCCGCACGGTCCTCCTCCTCCTTTTTACTCCACTCATCCTCCTTAGCCTTATATCCACCTGGCCCAAGTTTATGGGGGAACTTATTCTTCTTATTAAGTTCTTTGAACATTATGCTCTCTTGTTTGGCTTCTTCGGAGCAATGCTGCATTTTGAATTCATTCCATTCATTTGGCGTTATAAAGCCGTAGTCGTTGAGTGGCGACTCATCTTTCTGAAGGTATTGTGTGTTCAGTTTAGTCCTAAATGTACGGAGAGCCTTCCCGATAGTCTTCAATGTGGCAGCTTTAGCGTCTTCTAAGCGGTCTTCCGGGAATTTATAATGCGCTTTTATATGCTGCCACAATTCGTTCTTTGTAGCTTCAGGGACAGTCTTCCAATTTTTCCAAACTATCTTACATCGCTCCCTGGCGAGACATCCACAGTCGTTACGCCACTTCGCTGTGATTTCTTTTGGCTTCTTTGGAGCCCCATCAACATGCACTTCTTCAACCTCATAGATAGTTGTATGTAGCTTGTTCTTCTCCCGTTTCCCTCTCCTCTTCGCATTTGCAGACGATGTTGTGGCAGCGGGCTCAACATCTGTTCGCTCAGCTGACTCAATAGCTGGGACAATAGTTGTTCTTTTCTCGACTTGGAATAATCGACGCTTGCTTCCTCGCTTTGGACGATCCTACGATGATAGACAATGTGAGCTTCAGGAATGTAATCCTCGGTTAGAAGCTGCTCTGACTTGTTACTAACGTAATAATTACCTCCGCTTGAGCTTCAGGAATGTAATCCTCATCGGCGTCTTCTCTCGTTCTCTTCTTCCTAGGCTCCATTGGATGTTCATTCTCCGGAGAGTGGTACGAAGATTCGCTATCGGAGGATCCTTCAGATGAACCCTCTTTATTTGTTTTTGCGGGAGACTCGTAGATGAGCTCCTCGATGGAACGTCCTTCTTCCGCCATAGATAAACTATTCATATGAAGATGCTAATGTATCAGAATTTTGGTTATGCAAAAAAGGTCTGATGTCATATTAATCCTAAAGTTAGGATGTTGTGTTGTTTTCTCTCTCTAGTGTTGTTGAGGCCTCAGCATATTTTGTGTTGTTTTTCAAAATGTTCATGTCTGCCATGGAACCATGTTCACGCCCATTCCCTGTCAGCAACACGAGAAAGAAGTTGTTGATAGGAATGGACGTGTCACATGGTTTGATGACATACATGAGATAACTCAATAACAATTTGCATCATAGGCCTCTAAAAGGAATTGCAGAATCTAATGTTGGCCTTCAGCCAGATGCATGAACTTGAGGATTAGTATATAGTAGCCTTAGAAATAATAGCGGTAGTAAACTAGTCACAGTGTTGTTTAGGCCTCAGCATATTTTGTGTAGCTTTTCAAAATGTTCATGGCTGCCATGGAACCATGAACACATCCATTCCCTGTCAGCAACACGAGAAAGAAGTTGTTGATAGGAACGGACGTGTCTCATGGCTTGATGACATACATGAGATAACTCAATAACAATTTGCATCATAGGCCCCTAAAAGGAATTGCAGAATCTAATGTTGGCCTTCAGCCAGATGCATGAACTTGAGGATTAGTATATAGTAGCCTTAGAAATAATAGCGGTAGTAAACTGGTCACAGTGTTGTTTAGGCCTCAGCATATTTTGTGTAGCTTTTCAAAATGTTCATGGCTGCCATGGAACCATGAGCACATCCATTCCTTGTCAGCAACACGAGAAAGAAGTTGTTGATAGGAATGGATGTGTCCCATGGCTTGATGACATACATGAGATAACTCAATAACAATTTGCATCATAGGCCTCTAAAAGAAATTGCAGAATCTAATGTTGGCCTTCAGCCAGATGCATGAACTTGAGGATTAGTATATAGTAGCCTTAGAAATAATAGCGGTAGTAAACTGGTCACAGTGTTGTTTAGGCCTCAGCATATTTTGTGTAGCTTTTCAAAATGTTCATGGCTGCCATGGAACCGTGAGCACGCCCATTCCCTGTCAGCAACACGAGAAAGAAGTTGTTGATAGGAATGGACGTGTCACACGGCTTGATGACATACATGAGATAACTCAATAACAATTTGCATCATAGGCCTCTAAAAGGAATTGCAGAATCTAATGTTGGTCTTCAACCGGATGCATGAACTTGAGGATTAGTATATAGTAGCCTTAGAAATAATAGCGGTAGTAAACTGATCACAATGTCGTTGAGGCCTCAGCATATTTTGTTGCCATGGAACATTAGAGGGAAAAACAACACAAAATATGCTGAGGTATCAACAAAACTAAAGAGAGAGAACAACACAATCTCCTAGCTTGAGAATTAATATAGTGGCTTCGGAAGTAATAGCTGACTACTGTAGCCAAGAAGATTTTTCATACATTTCCCACCTTTGACACTGTGATCAGTTTACTACTGTAGCCTCAGAAATAATAGCAGTAGTAAACTGATCACAGTGTCAAAGGTGGAAAATGTATGAACACTCTTCTTGGCTACAGTAGTGAGCTATTACTTCTGAAGCTACTATATTAATCCTCAAGTTAGGAGATTGTGTTGTTCTCTCTCTCTTGTGTTGTTGAGGCCTCAGCATATTTTGTGTTGTCTTTCAAATATGTTCATGTCTGCCATGGAACCGTGAGCACATCCATTCCCTGTCAGCAACACGAGAAAGAAGAAGTTGTTGACCGGAATGGATGTGTCCCACGGCTTGATGACATACATGAGATAACTCAATAACAATTTGCATCATAGGCCCCTAAAAAGAATTGCAGAATCTAATGTTGGCCTTCAGCCAGATGCATGAACTTGAGGATTAGTATATAGTAGCCTTAGAAATAATAGCGGTAGTAAACTGGTCACAGTGTTGTTTAGGCCTCAGCATATTTTGTGTAGCTTTTCAAAATGTTCATGGCTGCCATGGAACCGTGAGCACATCCATTCCCTGTCAGCAACACGAGAAAGAAGTTGTTGATAGGAATGGATGTGTCCCACGGCTTGATGACATACATGAGATAACTCAATAACAATTTGCATCATAGGCCCCTAAAAAGGATTGCAGAATCTAATGTTGGCCTTCAGCCAGATGCATGAACTTGAGGATTAGTATATAGTAGCCTTAGAAATAATAGCGGTAGTAAACTGGTCACAGTGTTGTTTAGGCCTCAGCATATTTTGTGTAGCTTTTCAAAATGTTCATGGCTGCCATGGAACCGTGAGCACATCCATTCCCTGTCAGCAACACGAGAAAGAAGTTGTTGACCGGAATGGATGTGTCTCACGGCTTGATGACATACATGAGATAACTCAATTACAATTTGCATCATAGGCCTCTAAAAGTTGTTCTAAAAAAGTGGTAATGTGGTATGCAATATTTCTCATGGCATAACTTAGATATAGAAGACTTCACTCAAGAACTAGATTTAGCTCCAATGAGTCAAATTAAAGAGTACATCACAAACTTGCTATTTAATCTTTATGTCTAATCAAGAAATCAGAATTTAAACAAACTTAATTATCTAAACACCTTGCAATGATTTCAAGGGTAGCCGAGGGTGGCGTGGGCTTTGGGAGCGACGTGCGGAGTTTGGCGCCGACGGCCTTCGGGGACGACGACGACGGGCTCCGAGGGCGGCGTGGGCTCCGGGAGCGGTGGCAATGGGCAGAGTTCGGCGCACGGGAGTTAGTGAACACTCTTCAAATGAAGTAAACAAGCATATATATGTAATATTATTAAACCCCAAGTTTAAATCTTTTAAAATTTTAAGACCCGTAAAGTAGAATTATTTTAATGAATAAAAAACCTATGATTGATAACCAATCATTGGAGTTACACTCAGAAACACTCACCAAAATTACATGATAACCAATCATGGTTTATCTACTTCGATGGTTACTCAATTTAGTTACTTATACCAAGCAATTGAGACTTTAATCAAGTTTAACTATTCTTGCAAGACCAAACAGAATGTGTAAGATTTAGAATGGCACAATCTTGACATTGAATAGTACTGAAAACAGAAATCCTTTTGAACATCACTCAACAGATTAGACAAATGAATTTCAGTATCAACTAACTTTAGTACTGTATTTTCAGATCAATCATGGCACAAAATAGATTACCAGAAAAACCTTGAGAAGAACTTAAACATATGTTGTGGCTATAAAAATTATACACTATAGTGCAGGTTTGATTCAACCATCTATAAGTAACATGTGCTCAAAACATATAGCAAAACAGAATCAGTAACTATTTAAAAACAGAATTCAAACTTGCTAGGTTCCAAGAAGCAGGTCATTGAATTGTGACATGATTTTCAACCATGTCTATTGGCATAAAACTTGTGAGTCATGGTTTAACCACCCTGAACTACCATGTCTTTTTTTCTCATTGCGTGTTTGTCAACCCAAAATGAGCAAACTATTGCTCCTATTAATCCACATCGATCAATGCACAGTTTACATTATCTTCGTGGATAACTGAGAATCACTATAGCAGGTCATCCACCATTTAGCAATCAGCAGGGACAAAAACCTTCACTAAACATATAGCAATCAGCAGAGAAAATTGGAAAAGGGGAAGTTTTTAGCAACCTGAACGGGGACGGCGGCGTGCGCTCGGGGACGGGGACGGCGGCGCGGAGTCTGGGGACAGCGACGTGGGCTCCGGCGGAGTTCAGGGTGACGACGGCGACGGGTTCCGAGGGTGGCGGCGCGGGCTCCGGGACGGGGATGGCGGTGTGCGTCGAGGACGGGGACGGCAGCGACGAGGGGTCCGGGTACACCGACGCGGGGATGCCCGGAAAGTACTCACCGGGGACGGGGACGGCGGCGCGGGGTCTGGCGACAGCGACGTGGGCTCCGGCGGAGTTCGGGGCGACGACGGCAACGGGTTCCGAGGGTGGCGGCGCGGGCTCCGGGACGGGGATGGCGGCGTGCGTCGAGGACGGGGACGGCAGCGATGGCTCCGAGGTGGCGGTGAGGGGTCCGGGGACACCAACGGCTCCGAGATGGCGGCGACGGGCTTCGGGGACGACAACGACGGGCTCCAATGGTGGCGGCGCGGGCACTGGGAGCGGTAGTAACTGGCAGGAGAAGATTAGGGCTTAGGGTTTTAGACGCGGGAGCGAAACTTTTATATAGGTGGATTAGCAGTGGCGGGCACACGCTGATGTCATCTTGCCCTCCACTGATATTTATCGTAGTAGTGGCGGGCAAAGACATAGTAGTGGCGGGCCGCTGACGTCATCGACCGCCACTACTAGGGTTTAGTCTGGGCGGGTGGAAAAAAGTATAGTAGTGGCGGGCATATGCTGACGTCAGCATGCCCGCCACTACTAAAAGGATAGCGGTGGCGGGTTGGTGACGTCATCATGCCCGCCACTACTAATCCGCCGTTGGTGGGGTTATCTAGCATACGTTGCCACTCAAGTCGAGAAAGACTTAGTAGCGCAGTGGTGCGGGGGTTGCTTTGGTGCCATGCGGTTCGAGGTTCGAACCTTGCTGCCTGCAGGCCGGTTTGAGGTTCGAACCTTGCTGCTAGCATCCAAACATTTTTTTTTACATTTTCATGACTTTTTTGTTCATGTTTAAATTCTAGTTTGAACTTGATTTTTTAACAATAAAAATACATCATAACTTATCTAATTGCAAAAACTGATATTTTTCTCCCTTAATTAGTTTACTGTTTTTATTTTCATTAAGTGTGTTTTTATTAGCATCCAAACATTTTTTTACATTTTCATGACTTTTTTGTTCATGTTTAAATTCTAGTTTGAACTTGATTTTTTAACAATAAAAATACATCATAACTTATCTAATTGCAAAAACTGATATTTTTCTCCCTTAATTAGTTTACTGTTTTTATTTTCATTAAATGTGTTTTTATTACATGTTGTTACTATATGATCGAGACTTTGTAGCGCGGTGGTGCGGGGGCTCGCTTGACATATCATGTTTATTTGAAAGCAAGTAAACAAACACAAGTCCAGGCTGGGGAAACCAGCTTACACATCGAAACGCACTACTGGTCAAACCCAAATCGGCACAAACCCAACCTATTTCTGGTTAAACAGATTAAAAGCCTCAACTTGCCAATCCTCAACCAAATCGGCATCATCAGGCAGTCTGAACTGCTCTCCATGTTCCTGAACAAAAAAATACACGCGGCGGTGATAGTGAGAACAACTTATTATCAATGATTGAATTGGATGATAAAAATATAAAATTTGCATAAAAAGAGGATCTTGCCTCCTTCCTGCTCTTGCTGCCGCATTGCTCTACATGCTTCCCTTTTCCACCGCTAGCCTCGGCATGTTTCCCTCTACCACCGGTTGTCTCATCATTCTTCCCAACACTTACCCTATCTGGTTGCGGCGATCGCGAGTCGTCCTCCGAGTCGGAGTCTATTATGAGAATCACTTTCTTCGCCAAACAACTGCAAACTATACCATCATGTACCTTATGTTTACCGCATTTGCAAACCTCACACACGCCACTTGATGTAGAGTCTGAGGATCGACTGTTTGTTGGTTCAATCTTAGGAGGAGCCATCTGCATTTTTTTTGTCACATTGATATAACATTAAAAAACACTAAGCTAGTAATATTATAGTACATTAAAAAACATTATTGTTATAGTGGAAATTTGTTTTCTCAGAAATTTTTTATAGTACATTAAAAAAAATTATTGTTATAGTGGAAATTTTTTTCTCAGAAATTTTTTACAGTAGATTAAAAAACATTATTGTTATAGTGCATTCTACTAGTAATATTATCCTAAATTATATTACCACGCATAAATTAATAAGACCAAAGAAGTAGGTTAATAATTATTTACTGATCGACTGGATGGCGGCGACGACGGGCGGCGCCGACGGGCTCCAAGGAAGGCGGCGACGGGCGGAGGGCAGCGGCGACGTGCTCCGGGACGTCGACGGCGACGACGGGAGGAGGGGGGCGAGTTTAGGGTTTAGAAAATGAAACTAGGTTTTCGGACGGCGGGAGTGGAAAGTATATATAGGTGTCTTAGTAGTGGCGGGCATGATGACGTCAGCATGCCCGCCACTACTAAAAGGATAGCGGTGGCGGGTTGGTGACGTCATCATGCCCGCCACTACTAATCCGCCGTTGGTGGGGTTATCTAGCATACGTTGCCACTCAAGTCGAGAAAGACTTAGTAGCGCAGTGGTGCGGGGGTTGCTTTGGTGCCATGCGGTTCGAGGTTCGAACCTTGCTGCCTGCAGGCGGTTTGAGGTTCGAACCTTGCTGCTAGCATCCAAACATTTTTTTTTACATTTCTATTCTAATTTAAAAAATTGGTATTATTCTGCCTCACTTTACTTTTTCTCCCTTAGTTTACTGTTTTTATTTCATTAAGTGTGTTTTTATGATCAAAGTCAAAAAAAGTTCAATTTGAACTACAAGACATGAAATAATTCACAACACTCAATCCTCATTTGATCTTGAAAATGTTTTAATAATAAATGACATAATTGATTTTACAACTAAACATAAATGATCTAGCCTTGAACTAATTTTCCATCGCCATTGGTGCGTAGATAAGGAATCACACTGCCAAATGACAGTTTTGCTTCAACCACATTGATCCTTGATATGTCAACGAAAAACGGCACCTCATCAAACTGATTGTATTCTTCTTCGTCTTCGACTCCATCAACTCCAACAATTCTTTGTTTTCCTGGAGCAACGATGTATTTTTTCTCATCTTTAGGATCAAGTATGTAAAATACTTGTGCCACGGATTGAGCGAGTATCCAAGGGTCATCTTTATAAGCCACCTTATTAAGGTCAACTATCGTAAACCCGTAATCATCCACCTCCACACCTTCTGGATGTCTCACCCACTGACACTTAAATACAGGGATTTCTATAGAGTTCCCGTAGTTAAGTTCCCATATTTCTTCGATGTATCCATAGTAAGCATTCTTTTGTCCAGTGCTATCTTCTGCTTCTCCTCTGACACCACTATTTTGGCGCTGACTCCTTTGATCCTTTGCTTTGGTATAGAATGTGAAACCATTGATGTCATACGCTTGCCATGTTTTAACCATGCTCAATGGACCGTAAGACAATTTATTTATCATCATCTCTTCGTCGGTTTCTCCGATCGAAAGGTTTAGATCCCTCAGCCATGATGTGAAATAGATTTTGTGTTCTTTCATAATCCATTGTTCATCGTGATCTTCATTCTTTTCACGAAGCTCTTGTAGGTGTTGTTCAACATATGGTCTCATAATCGCCAACTGATGCATTACACTGTAATGTGATTCTCTTATTCTTTGATAACTATTGTCTCGTATGATTTTCCTGCCTTTAGTTCCTTTACCGGTGAGTCTTCCATGGTGCCGCGACACGGGAACTCCTATTGGTCTTCCATCTCTTATGTAATCTGCATAGCACTCAATGACTTCCTCAGTCGTGTAGCCCTCTATCATGGAACCCTCTGGATAAGCACGATTTCGTACGTAACCCTTGAAGATAACCATTAGACGCTCGTACGCATACATATTGTGCAGGTACGTTGGACCGAGAACAAAGATTTGGTCTGCTATATGTATCATATAGTGCTCCATAATATCAAAATATGAAGGAGGAAAGCACATCTCAAGCTGACACATAGTCTCCCTCATTTGTTTACGTAATTCATTTAACTCTTCAGTGTCGATCACCTTCTTTGATATGACATTGAAGAAGTGACACATGCGTGTTATCACCATCTTCAGAAATGAATGTTTGACTCCTCTTACTGCGATGGCGAGGAATAGCCCAAGCATAACATGACAATCATGAGTGTTGTAGCCGCTCATCCTCAAATCTGCTACGGAGACAATATTCTTTATATTCGTTGAGAATCCTGTTGGAACTCTAATTCCATGTAGACACCTGCAGATTGATCTTTTCTCGTCAATTGTGAGGTTATAGCTAGCAGCCGGAAGGAAAAATTTTCCATTGGCCCTTTCCTGTGGGTGAAGCTCGGGTCTAATTCCGAGAGTTTGAAGGTCCCTTCGTACTTTGAGTCCATCTTTTGATTTGCCCGGTATGTCTAACAAAATACCGATAGTGCTTTCGAAGACATTCTTCTCAACGTGCATTGTATCGATAGCATGACCAATCTCTAACTCCTTCCAATAGGGCAAATATCTAAAGAAGATCGACTGCTTTTTAAATGGAGCGTCCTTTGAAATTTTTTCAGATTTCTTCCTCTTCTTTCCGAAAACAACTTTGATATTCTTTACCATTTCGAATAGAAATTTGCCATCTCGATTTCGTGGAGGCTGTCCAAGCTCGATTGTACCGTCGAAATGGTTCCTATTTCTTCGATATTTGTGGTTTTTTGGTAAAAATCTGCGGTGTCGCATATATATCGTCTTAACGAATGATGGAAGATGCATAGATTCTGTCTGGTCCACACACACTACACATGCTGTCTTTCCTTTAACCTGTCCTGTTAGGGACATGCGTCCTGGGTTGTCAGCTATGGTGCAAAAGATTATGGCTCTTAGATTGAAGTGCTCTTTCTTGTGCTCATCCCACACACAGACACCATGTTCCCATAGACGTTTCATATCCTCCATCAAAGGTTCTAGAAAGATATCAATGTCATTGCCAGGTTGTTTTGGACCAGAAATTAGAGTAGTGAGCATAAGGTATTTTCTTTTATGGCACAACCATGATGGAATGTTGAACAAGCATAGAAAGACTGGCCACGTACTATGTGGGTTCCTCATCTCACCGAAGGGATTCATTCCATCCGTGCTAAGTCCCATCCTGATATTTCTAGGATCGTCCGAGAAATCTGGATGGGCCAAGTCAAATGATTTCCACTGCCTAGCATCCGCAGGGTGCCGAAGTTTTTCGTCCTTCTTTCGCCCAGCGAAATGACAGATTAATAGTTCAGCATCTCTAGGATTAGAGAACATACGTTTCAAGCGATCAATCACTGGTAGGTACCACATTACTAAGGCCGGAACTTTCCTCTCCATCTTTTTTCCAGGATGGTCTTCAATAACATTTTTATTCCTCTTCTGCAACCTCTTATTATTCTTCTTCTGGTGGTCATTGTAGTCCTCCGCACAGTCATTTGGACGTTTGTATCGACTCGCGTTGCACTGCGGACATCTCTCTAACAATCCATACTCTTTTCGATATAGGATACAGTGGTTCGGGCATGCATGAATCTTCTGAACGCCCAAAGTCAACGGACAAATCATCTTCTTTGCTTGGTCAAGAAGGTTTTTTGATGCTTTGTCAAGTGCTTCAAAGTTATCGTATCCTTTGGTTGTAGTTCTCTGCAACAACACCTCAGGCGCAACATTTCGCATCAGTTCCTCCACATCAAAGGCGTCATCATCATCATGTTGATCAACATCATCATGTGTTATGTCGGATGTATGATCACAACCTCTTCTATGTTGATGAGCATCTTGCGGCACATCAGAATCTTCAGGAGGATTTTGGCCCATCTCACCGTGTTTCGTCCATATATAATAGTTCTTCACGAAACCATTTTTCAACAAGTGAAATCGTATGGTTTCACGATCAGAACACGGATACATCGCTTCGTTTTTACAAACTTTACAAGGACAATATATTGCCTCTTCACTCTGACGGGAAGCATATTGTGCGGCAGCTTCAGTAAATTCAGTTACTCTGTTAAAATATGCCACCACATCTCCGTCGTTGGACGAGTACATCCAGGACCTGTGCTCCATCTAAAACATATATTATTTGAAAAAATATTAATAAAATCATTATTGTTAATTTTATTAATTTACAAATTGAAAATATATTGATTTATTATCGCTCATAACAACATTAATTAAAAATCCTCAATGCTTTAATTAAAACTACTTATTAAGCAGAAAAAATTATTAAATAAATTAACTATATTGGTTTCTCTCTCTCTCCAAACAACATAACTCTAGATCTATAATCATAAATCAAATTAAAAAAGAGATTAAAATGACGTAAATAAATATACAAGTGATGAATAATTGTGAGGAGGGTCATATTTGTTCATTTGGGAGAAGGTAACACCGTAAATGGAAGATTATTTGAAAATTTCTATTCACAAACCCTAAATTAGAAAAACGATAATAACTCATTGTATACATGATTAAATACAAAATAAATGTGAGATTCGGAATGGATTTACCTCCTAGAATGAAATCCTTCAAAAGAAACGAAAACAAAGCCTGCCCCCTCTTTATCTAGATTTTTGTCGCCATTGTACGGACAAAATTGAATGCGAACTCCAGTAGAGCTCGGGGAGGAAGACGCTGCGCATTTATAGCTAGAATAGTAGTGGCGGTCGCAAGTGATGTCATCATTACTTTAGTGGCGGCCATCTTAGCAGCGGCGGGCAGCACCAGCGCCCGCCACTGCTATTGGTACATTAGTGGCAGTCCGGGCTGACGTCATCACCGACCGCCACTACTTTACCAGCAGTTGTGGCGGGCGCTGGTGCTGCCGTCAGCACCAGCAACTCTAGTGGCGGGCATCTAATGGCCCGCCACTACAGTGGTTTCGCCCAACGCCACTACAGTGACAGTTTGTAGTAGTGTATACATGTCTAATTTTGCAGCCTCTTTTATTGTCACTCTATATTCCTTCTCTTTGACAACCTCAAGAGATGAAGAGAACCACAGTGAACGCCCACGTCAGGAGCCTCAGCAGCCTCATGAGCACCACCCGTAATTGTCCGTACCAACTTTGAGCACGTTATCTCGAAGAAATTGGCTAAAACCAGTAATTATCTCGAAGAATTTGACTAAAAGCAATAGGCCAGGTTTACACCACATACTTGACAGCCTCAAGAGCAGCATTTTTGATGCTGGAATGGAAGACGCACACCATGCCATCTTCTTACAATAGTGCCTTAAAAAGTACTATAACAATAAAAATTAAACAAAACTAGTTAGACAAGGCAAATAACATGAGCAACATTTCGTACAAGGAAGACCTTATGAGGAGGATGCAACTAAGGTGGCGACGAGTAGGGCGGCCACGCGTAACGATGGTGCGGGTGCCACGACCGATGATGCATGTGACACGTCTAATAGTGTGGAGGGCACGGGCGATGGAGCGGCAAGGAGAACGACGAAGGCAATGACAACGATGGAAGTCTAGGTTAGGGCCAAGCAAAATAAAAGTATGACGATTCACTTCGGTGCTCCCACCTATTTATAAGAGGACCTTATTAGTGACGGGTAATAGTTATCATCTGTCATTGATGATGTGACCCTAACCCTAGACTTCCACCGCCGTCGTCTTATAAGAGGGCCTCATCAGTGATAGGTTATAGTTGTGATCCGTCACTGATGATGTACATCTCAGTGATGATTAACTATTGTTACATGTCTTTAATATTATGGTTATTTTGAGAAAAAATAATAGTTTTTAGGTTGCATCCTGAATCAAAGCCAGTATTTGATAGCTAACATATCCGATATTCCAAAGCATATCATAGACAATTTATCACGAAACACAGATAATTCATCACAGAAGATTTATAACATAATATTACATTATACCCCGGGTTTACAACACATATATTATAGCCTCAATTGCACCATTATTGATGTTGAAATGAAAGGCGCATATTGTGCCGACTTCTAACGAGTTATCTCTAATTCACATAGGCTGGTACATGTAGATTACTTGGGACGGTTACCATATCCCTAATTCACAAATTCAGTAAGAAAATATCAAATAAATGATTTTGTAAACTGAAATTTAATAGTAAGCATGAATAAACTTGTGAAAGCAAATAAAGAACCTAAATTTAATACACATCGACAAATAATACACATTGCAATATTTTCATCAATTTTCCACATCTCAACATATCGGAGGAGGAGGAGAACCTTACGAGGATGAGGATGCAACCGAGGTGCAGAGGTGCGGAGGGCACAGGCAACAAAGCAGTGAGGAGCATGACGAATGTGACGGTGTGGTGGGAGTACTCTAGGGTTAGGGCCAAGAAAAATGAAAGCGTTTCGATTTACTTCGGGGCCTTTGTCTATTTATAAGAGGAAATCATTAGTTACGAGTGATTAACTAAAATGTACATTTTACTAACGCTCTTTAGTAACGAGTGAAAATATAACCCGTCACTATAGGGAGATCTTTAGTGATGGGTCATATCATTACCCATCTCACTAATGGGGGTGCCCCTTCTTTAGTGATGGGTCATATTGTGACTCATCACTAATAATGCAGCATTACTGACGCGTGTGAAATAGCCCGCCACTAAAAATGTATTATTGACGCGTGTCTTTTACCGATCACTAAGATTGTGTCACTAAAAACCGTTTATGTGATAGTGCAATATGTAAAAATATACAGAGGATTCAGCAAAGTGGACACATAGATAATCTCTTAAGATGACTTTTTTGTAAGTGGTGAAACGACACTTTGTAAGTATTGGAATATGAAGTGAATTATATATTTTTTCTTATCAACTTAAGTTTTTAGATTGAATTGATTGGTGCATATAACTTAATATAATATTAAAGCAAGATGTTTCAAGTTCAAATCCTGACAATACACAATTAAATAAAAATTTCTACCCACGTCTATTCCACGCTTAAAATGGAAAGATTTACGGAGAAATCCTGAAAGTTATAATATTTGGGATAAAATTTAAATGATAAAAACAGTTGTATTTTAAGAAGGGGTGATGAGTAGAATTATAAGTTATTGGGCATTAACTAATTAAACTAATTAATTAGTATAAATATTTCTTGGACAAACCATGTGAGGCAAGGAGGCTGGGTACAGATCTAAAACGGTGTGGTCGTACAAGAGATTGAAAAGCGGAACCACTTTATGAGAGACAAAGCAAGAGAAAAGTGATAATAAAGTGAAAAAGAAAAAAGGGGGCGAGGTTGAAAGATCTAAACTATTAGAAACGGGCGTTGCTCTTGCTCCTGACCGTAACAAATTGCAAATAAACCGATCGAGTTGTACGTACGTACCTAGCTAGCTACTTAGTTCGTTTAACACGTGAAAAACTATTACACAGTTGTTGTTCCCGCTTAGCTTGCTCTCGTTATTTCCGGACAGTACTGTTATATCCCGCCAATCAATTATCACCGTGCATTATCTATCATGGCAGTCAATAGTCAATAGACCCGGATTTACTAGTCATACGATCTGACAGCTTCACCTTCACGGTGAAAACTTATTCTGACACCTAAGTTAGAGGGAGCTTCATTCCTAATTCGATTTACGGGAGTACTTACTATGCTTTTTTGTTTTGCGTAGATAAAAGAAGGGGAATATTGATTTGACGTGATTTCTTGATATCCTAAATATAAGATTAATATTTCAAGTTGCTGAGTTAAGAAAAATATGGTTGAATCAAAAGAATTCTTTTTCTGAAGTTCATTTTTTACCAGAGGACAATATATAAATATTATACTGCGTTCCATTAAAACAGTCAAGGGGTTATACGATATATATGGTATAGAAGTAGGCCAACACTTCTATTGGAAAATAGGAGATTTCCAAATTCATGTCAAGTACTCATCACTATCTTACTAGGTTTATATCCTAGCTGTTCGCAACCCACAAACCATCCCGACCGATGGTCAGAATTTCTTCGAATATGTCATTGAGTTTATTCGAGACTTGAGCAAAACTCAGATTGGAGAAGAATATGGTCCCTAGGATCCCTTTATTGGAACTATGTTCCTTTTTATTTTTGTTTCAAACTGGTCGGGTGCTCTTTTACCTCAGAAAATTATACGGTTATCCTATGGAGAATTAGCAGCGCCCACGAATGATATAAATACTACCGTTGCTCCCAAATAATTGATTTTTAGCATTTAAAATCTATCACACAAAACATAGTTTTAACTGCTTTTATTTGGTTAGTATGTGCACAACTAACGAACTTTTTCCAAATAAGTGGCATCACTTAGGGTGCGTTTGGTTCTTCTATGAGCTGTGAAAAAATGTTGTGAGCTGTCTGTTGTGAAAATGAGGTTGTGAGTTATTTGATGTGGAAAAGCTGAAAGTCATTTGGTTTATTTAAGCTGCTGTGAGTTGATTGTTTTTTATAACTGACATAATTTTTATTATTATAATATTTCATACATATATATAAATAGAAAATAGACAATATTGATGCAACTAAATAACTAGAAAATATATTAGATGAATAAAAAATTCATAATTCATCTCATAAAGTAACCGGCAACATCATAACTATCTCATGAAATTGTGCAATGCAATACAAACCATAATAACGTTAGATCAATCAAGACACTTTGAATTCATGCTATCTAATTTGTACTAAAAAGCAAATAAGCAGAAAAGCGGAAGCGGAAAAGTAGGGTCCTAGCCGCTGCTTTCAAATTTATACTAGAAAAAAAATGCTTTTTTACCGTACAAACAGATTTCGAAAGATAACCAAACACACCCTCGTTTACCTAAAATTAGAGTTAACGGATTAATAAGATTACCTACTTAATTATTACCTAATTAAGTCGTTTATCAGTACTACTAATATGTTTAAGAATTGTTAAAATACTGTTTTCGTCAGACAGTGGATAACTGGTAATTAATTAAGTTGGAGAGGATAAAGTAGTAATTAATTAACTAGGATATATAGTTACGGTAGTCTTTAGCATATGCAGGAAGTCGAAAATATAGTCGACATCAAGGTAGTGTTGCTAGGTACATGCATATCATGTATATATCTTCATAAGGCTTGCTATGCATGTAATTAATAAACCAGTTGGGTCTCATTTTTCCTATCTGGATGGAGACCTGCATGGCCTCTGGTCTAGGCCACAAGGAACACAACGCAAGCATTGCATCCGCAACTTGCACTGGGATCTAGCTAGCTTCTTTAATTGGAGCATGGTGTGCCGTGTGTGCAAGACCACACAAGTCTCACACTCTCACACCCTACAACCCATAGACAGTTCTCATGTATAAGTTCTTGGAATTTATAACACAGACAATTAAATAGATAATAAGTATAATCCATAGATAATTATTGTCTATATATTTAATTGTCTACAAATTATTTAATGCTTGTGTGTAGCTAGAATTAGTCATGAATATCATTTTTATATATCATTGTGTTGCTAGTAGCTAGTATCATTTTTATTATATATATATATAATATAATGTAATATAATATTTTTCATAAATCAAATATATTTTATACAATGTGTCGAAATCATCAAATTCAGCTAATAGACTGAAAACAATCAAATTGATAATTTTATATTTCTTACTCGCTCAGGTGACCATGAGCTATTGCTATCTCTTTATCAAAATACGATTTACATCTCTATCTTCATTTATTGTAGCGATTTTTTTTTGCAAAATGTGCAGCGAAGAACGGCTCCCATACACACCGTTATACATGCCCTAATTAGCTTAGCTTAGCTTATCAACGACTTGTATATATACCTACCTAGCTAGCTTAACTGGTCATGCATGGTTGATTTGAAGACATGAATTGGTACAAGCTAGATCTATCTATCTGCGCTACAATTAATTGCAATCAGTGAAGAGTTTATATATATGATTAATTAACTGAACTACAAGTGAAGGTAGGGATGGATTCGGATCGGATACGGATGGAAACGAATCCGGATAGCACTATTTACCACATTTTAATTCGAATACGAATGCGGATTCGGATGTTCTCGAATACGAATACAAAACGGATGTTTCGAATACGAATATGTATTCGGATGTTTACTCGGTTTAACTCCAAATGTTCGTTGTTTCACAAAATTTTTAAAAATCCAAAGGGTACAATATACCAAATTAGAATAATAATTAATAAGAAACAATGATACACAATAAACCATGCACAAAATAAATTTGTAAACAACACTAGCTAAAATTAATCATACGCAACAACCAATAAGAACTACATAAAGTCTTGAACCGAAATTCATCATACATTTCAACCAACAAGAACACACAAATTGAGTCCAGGTGCGCAAATGCAGAAAAAAAAGGCGGCAATTTGGAAAGAATTGGCTGAATTTTATTGTTTTTAAAAATTAAACATTTTCAAAAATTTATTAACATCCTATATGATAAATTTCTCAAAATATTTTCAAAATTTTATCATGGTATCTAAGTATAATATTATAATACTATGACAAGTATCATATTTTTCAGACTTTATTTGATTTTTTATAATTAAAAAACTCTTAAGCTCCACATTACTCATGAAGTGTTGTAACATAATTTTTTTGACATTTCTTTAAATTTAGTGGATAACAACTAAAAATGGACACAAAATAATGAATGTGATTTTTCTATAAATTTTAGTGCATTATTTTATGTACTTGCAGTTCAAATTTCACATATTCCAATTTAAATACTAGAAACGCAATTAATGAGTTAAAATAGCAAATAGATCTAGAAAAATACAAAACAATTATATGGTATGAGATATATTGTATTTTAATTATATAAAAAAAATCAAGTTAAAACAAACATTTAACCATCAATTTACTTTAAACCATAATCTATTCCTTCTCAAAACTCTATTTACTCTTAAGAGAATCTCAGATTTCTTAACATCCTATATGATAAAATTTTCGAAACATTTTAAAAATTTTATCATGATATCTATGTATAATATTATAACATTGTGACAAGTCTCGTATTTTTCAGACTTTATTTGATTTTTTTATAATTAAAAAACCCTTAAGCTCCACATTACTAATAAAGTGTCGTAACATAAATTTTTTAAAATTTCTTTAAATTTACTGGATAACAACTAAAAATGGACACAAAAAAGTGAATGTGATTTTTCTATAAATTTTAGTGCATTATTTTAGGTACTTGCAGTTCAAATTTCACATATTCCAATTTAAATACTAGAAACACAATTAATGAGTTAAAAATAGCAAATGGATCTAGAAAAATACAAACAATTTATATGGTATGAGATATGTTGTATTTTGATTATATAAAGAAATTAAAGTTCAAACAAATATTTAACCATAAATTTACTTTAAACCATAACCTATTCCTTCTCAAAACTTTATTTCCTCTCAAGAGAATCTCAGATTTCTTAACATTCTATATGATAAATTTATCGAAACATTTTCAAACTTTTATCATGGTATATACGTATAATATTATAACACTGTGATAAGTCTCGTGTTTTTCAGACTTTATTTGATTTTTTTATAATTAAAAAACCCTTAAGCTCCACAGTACGGATGAATTGTAGTAACATAAATTTTTTTAACATTTCTTTAAATTTAGTGGATAAGAACTAAAAATTGACACAAAATAGTTAATGTGATTTTTCGATAAATTTTAGTGCATTATTTTAGGTACTTGCAGTTCAAATTTCACATATTCCAATTTAAATACTAGAAACACAATTAATGAGTTAAAAATAGCAAATGGATCTAAAAAAATACAAACAATTTATATGGTATGAGATATGTTGTATTTTGATTATATAAAAAAATTCAAGTTCAAACAAATATTTAACCATAAATTTACTTTAAACCATAACCTATTCCTTCTCAAAACTCTATTTCCTTTTAAGAGAATCTCCGATTTCTTAACATTCTATATGATAAATTTCTCTAAACATTTTCAAACTTTTATCATGGTATCTACGTATAATATTATAACACTGTGATAAGTCTCGTATTTTTCAGAATTTATTTGATTTTTTTATAATTAAAAAACCCTTAAGCTCCACATTACAGATGAATTCTAGTAACATAAATTTTTTAACATTTCTTTAAATTTAGTGGATAAGAACTAAAAATGGACACAAAATAGTTAATGTGATTTTTCGATAAATTTTAGTGCATTATTTTAGGTACTTGCAGTTCAAATTTCACATATTCCAATTTAAATACTAGAAAAACAATTAATGAGTTAAAAATAGCAAATGGATCTGGAAAAATACAAAACATTTATATGGTATGAGATATTTTGTATTTTGATTATATAAAAAAATTCAAGTTCAAACAAATATTTAACCATAAATTTACTTTAAACCATAACCTATTCCTTCTCAAAACTCTATTTCCTCTTAAGAGAATCTCAGATTTCTTAACATTCTATATGATAAAATTCTCGAAACATTTTCAAATTTTTATCATGGTATCTACGTATAATATTATAACACTGTGATAAGTCTCGTATTTTTCAGACTTTATTTGATTTTTTTATAATTAAAAAACCCTTAAGCTCCACATTACCGATGAAGTGTCGTAACATAATTTTTTAACATTTCTTTAAATTTAGTGGATAAGAAATAAAAATGGATACAAAATAGTTAATGTGATTTTTAGATAAATTTTAGTGCATTATTTTAGGTACTTGCAGTTTAAATTTCACATATTCCAATTTAAATACTAGAAACACAATTAATGAGTTAAAAATAGCAAATGGATCTGGAAAAATACAAAAAAATTATATGGTATGAGATATTTTGTATTTTGATTATATAAAAAAATTCAAGTTCAAACAAATATTTAACCATAAATTTACTTTAAACCATAACCTATTCTTTCTCAAAACTCTATTTCCTCTTAAGAGAATCTCAGATTTCTTAACATTCTATATGATAAAATTCTCGAAACATTTTCAAATTTTTATCATGGTATCTACGTATAATATTATAACACTGTGATAATTCTCGTATTTTTCAGACTTTATTTGATTTTTTTATAATTAAAAAACTCTTAAGCTCCACATTACCGATGAAGTGTCGTAACATAATTTTTTAACATTTCTTTAAATTTAGTGGATAAGAAATAAAAATGGATACAAAATAGTGAATGTGATTTTTAGATAAATTTTAGTGCATTATTTTAGGTACTTGCAGTTTAAATTTCACATATTCCAATTTAAATACTAGAAACACAATTAATGAGTTAAAAATAGCAAATGGATCTGGAAAAATACAAAAAAATTATATGGTATGAGATATTTTGTATTTTGATTATATAAAAAAATTCAAGTTCAAACAAATATTTAACCATAAATTTATTTTAAATTATAACCTATTCCTTCTCAAAACTCTATTTCCTCTTAAGAGAATCTCAGATTTCTTAACATTCTATATGATAAATTTCTCGAAACATTTTCAAAATTTTATCATGGTATCTACGTATAATATTATAACACTGTGATAATTCTCGTATTTTTTAGACTTTATTTGTTTTGTTATAATTAAAAAACCCTTAAGCTCCACATTACCGATGAAGTGTCGTAACATAATTTTTTTTAATATTTCTTTAAATTTCATGGATAAGAACTAAAAATGGACACAAAATAGTGAATGCAATTTTTCTATAAATTTTAGTGCATTATTTTAGGTACTTGCATTTCAAATTTCACATATTTCAATTTAAATCCTAGAAACACAATTAATGAGTTAAAAATAGCAAATGTATCTAAAAAATACAAAAAAATATATGAAATTATATATGTTGCATTTTGATTATAAAAAAATTAAAGTTCAAACAAATATTTAACCATCAATTTATTTTAAACCATAACTTATTAATATTCACTAACTTAAGTATTCCATAATTATATAAACAATAAAAAACCATTAATATAGTTATAATATATTATCTTGAGTCTAAGTTTAATCTGTGTGAAATCCTAAAACGAATACGGATGTATCCATTTCCATATCCACATTCAACAGAATTCGGATATCCATTTCCATATCCACATTTGTAAAACGAATTCGGATATTTCCGAATGTCATCCATATTTAATTCGGATACGAATACGGATATCCATATTTACAGTAATTCAAATACGAATACGGATAATTCGGATATTCAGACATCCATATCCATCCCTAAGTGAAGGAGAGGCTAAAAGGAGATCGACAAACATCCTTTCGTATCACTGCCAATTCGGTTGCGACATGCTTGCATGCACACACCTGCTGCTGCTCTGGGCCCTCTCCATCTTTTCATGCGTTGAATGCAAATCACTTCATCACTCAAACAGATCGACACAGTTCGCATGGAAGACAGTACAATAATGTTAGCTACAGCATTGGCCAATTTGGAAATCCTTGGAACGAACAGTAGTTGGCGGCACACATTTTCCTTTTCTTTTTTCATCGCGTCACACATTAATTATATATGTATCACACGCGCACGCCCATGACAAAGTACGATCTCGTAACATAAATATCTACGTGTATTTTTAATTCCTATCCACTAAATTTAAAAAATGTTAAAAAAATATGTTACGACACTTTATTGGTAATTTGAAGTTTAAGGGTTTTTAATTATAAAAAAATCAAATAAAGTCTGAAAAATATGAGGCTTGTCATGATGTTATAATATTATGAGTAGATACTATGATAAAAATTTTAAAATGTTTCAAGAAATTTATCATATAGGATGCTAAGAAACTAATTGAAATTCTCTTGAGAGAAATTAAAGTTTTGAGAAGTAATAGACTATGATTTAAAGTAAATTGATGGTTAAATATTTTTTTTGAACTTGAAACTTTTTTGTAATCAAAATATAACATATCTCATTCCATTAAATATTTTGTATTTTTATAGATCTATTTTCTATTTTTAACTCATTAATTTTTTTCTAGAATTTAAATTGGAATATATGAAATTTGAAATGCAAGTATCTAAAATAATGCACTAAAATTTATAGAAAAATCATATTCACTATTTTGTGTCCATTTTTAGTTCTTATCCACTAAATTTAAAGAAATTTTAAAAAAATTATATTACGACACTTCATCGGTAATGTGGAGCTTATGGGTTTTTTAATTATAAAAATCAAATAAAGTCTGAAAAATACAAGATTTGTCATGGTGTTATAATATTATATGTAGATACTATGATAGAATTTTAAAAAATGTTTCAAGAAAGTTTATCATATAGGATGTTAAGAAACCTGAAATTCTTTTGAGAGGAATTAGAGTTTTGAGATGTAATAGTCTATGGTTTAAAGTAAATTAATGGTTTTAGCTAGTGTTGTTAAAAACTTAGTTTGTGTATGGTTTATTGTGTATCATTGATTCTTATTAATTATTATTCCAATTTGGTATATTGGATACTTTGGACTTTTGGAAAATTTGTGAAACAATGAACATTTTGAATTAAACCGAGTAAACATCCGAATACATATTCGTATTCAAAATATCTTTTTGTATTTATATTTGAGAACATATGAATCCATATTCGTGTTCGAAATAAAATTTGATAAATAATGTTATCAAATTCGTTTCCATCCGATTCGAATCCGTCCTACCGATAAATGTGTGAGCCGGTCTACAACGGCGGCGAGGGCGACACGTCTTGGGCGGAGGAGGCAAGCCTTGTCGCGTTGCGCGCCGCACGTGCACGTACGGGCGATCGACACGTGGGCCAATAGGAAGCGACGGCCGCACATGGGGGCCATGTGCCGGGAATACGACAATTAGTACTAAACCCTGCTATAATTAGCCGATTCATCACTACTGTTAAGCCCTCCCTGCCATTACAAGTACAAGTAATATAATGGCAATATCAAATCCTCCATGCACCGCTCTGTAAAATGTTAGTTTGGCGATGATAGATGCGAATATTCATGTCCAGCTAGTTACTAGCTGCGCGTGTTTATGCTAACACAAATTAATTGTCTCAAACAATTAATATATTTTTTGTTTTGCCCGTGTTAAATATGATTGTATTGTAGATTTGTAGTATTTATACTTAATGAGTTTATATACATGCAGATTATATATATATATAAAAGTTTAAAGTAACCTCTCAAATAAAAAATAGGATAAAAAATATTCTAAAGAAAATTATAAATATGGAATTGGAGATATTAATAAACTGGTGGTAGATCGATAGATGTCGTTAGTCGTCCTAGCTAGCTACATATGTTTAGCTCCAAAGACAAATCAATGGTAGTTTATTTATATATAATTAAACATGGAGAGTATCTTATAACAAACGGACGAGATCGATTGGTTAGCTCATGGTTTACCTCTTATTATAAATAATTAATTGTTTTCAAGTCACAGAAAAGTGTAAATTAATAAATATATTCCTTCGATACTATGTGTATATATATATATTTATATATATATTACTTATTATTTCACAATATTAGTTCTTATTAATAAATGAGATTTGGTTTGTTTTTACTGTTAATATTAATTTGTCAGTTTTAATTAAAAATAGAATAGAGTAGGCTGGAAATATAAATAACCGTGACAAGCTAGATGGAGGTGATGAGACGAGAGTGGGGAGTCATTAATGGCAGTGGGGTTGTGTGGTCACATGCATGATTATTAGGCCGGTTTTGACGGGTAAAGCCGTTGCAAGGCATTCGATCCATCGTGGTGTGCTGCGACGTTGGAGTAAAAACCGCGGGAAAGGGACGGTCGCCTTCTCCCCCGACGAACTCCGTTTTTCCTTCCCTAGCTATCTGCTTAATTGCCTACATCTTCCTTAATTTCATCGTGTTTATAGGCCGTATATATTGAACACAGCTTTATATATTATGGATTTCTTGAATATATATAGTTAAAAATAACTTAAAAGTCGTAGTTCTAAAAACGTAAATAATTTCAGATATATAGGGTAGGGCTGGATAACAAGTCAGTTCGGTTCGTTATAGCCATTTATGGATATTGTTAGCAAGTATGTGCAGATCCAGCTCGGCTCGTTAATATAACGAGCAGAAAATCCGGTTCAGTTCGGCTCGACTTGGTCCAGCTCGTAAGCCAACTATTTAAAGAATGATTAAATAATAAATATTCAAATAATCACATGTCAAACATCAAAATATGAAATAAATAGAATACATATGGTTTAAAAATGTAATCATATATAGTTCCATCATTATTTCTATTATTCCATCAAATTCATCACACATGTTATTTGTTTCGTACTTTTATACGAGAAATTCTATATATTTTTATATAATAAATTCTATAGACCATAATAATAAATTTATAAGCAAGTTAGTAAGTAATAACTAGATACTAACAAATAAATTATAAAATAATGAGTCTCATACTCTAAGATAGTGTTTTATTATTGCTTTAATAGGTTGGCTTAACTACTTGTGCTAAGCTCGTTAAGCTCGCGAGCAACTCGTGAGCCAGCTCGAACTCGCTCGTTATACTAACAACTAAAATACTAGCTCAGCTCGTTAGGAAGTCGAGCTAGTCACGAGCTGAGCGAGTTAACGAGCTACGAGTTTTTTATCTAGCCTTAAGGGCTTGTTTGGTAGAGCTCCAAATCTTGAAATCCACACTAAACCTGAAGTGGAGCACTTGAAGCTGGCTAGACCTTGCTTCACCACTCTAGTTCATTTTTTCAGAGTGCTCTCAGCGGGATCTACTCTTCAGGAAAAGTGTTTGACTTGGCTCCAGCTTCACAGGATAAAGAAGCTGGACCTGGAGCCCTGCTAAACGCACCCTAATTTAGGGTATGTTTGGTAGAGCTCCAGATCTCGAAATCTATAGTTAAGATGAAGTGGAGCACTTGAAGCTCGCTAGATCCTGCTCCACCACGTCAGTTCTCTTGGGATATCTCTGTTCGAGAGTATTCTTACTCCACTCCACTGCTCGGCTAATGGCGCTCTCAAAATCAGCCTTGGTATAGGTGTAACCTACCCCAAACCCATCATGTCTCTTGAACTGCTGGATCATTATGCCGAGCTGTGGCTCTCTGGCACTAATCCAACTCAGGATCTGATGGAGGTAAAAGTTCTCGTTCTGAACATCAGCTAGCTCCTCTCTCAAGAAAACTAACTGTTGAACCGGAAATGGCGACCAGAGGGGGGGTGAATGGGATCTTTTAAAATTTCAGGCTAAAAATAGCCTTCTGTTTTAATTCAGTGTACTGCGGAACAGGCTTCGAACACAACCTTCGAAGTTCTGGTTCGGAGGTATTTGATAGCTCCGAACACAGGCTTCGCAAGGAGTAAAAGTCCGAAGAAAAGAAGTCTTCGCTCTACACGCAACCCCGAAAAATCTACTCTGCTAAGTCAGTGCAGGCTCCGCACATAAGGTGCTTCGAGCAGGCTTCGCACTTCACCCTTCGCAAGAGTGGACAACCTCTAAGGACTTGGACCAAATACTTAGCGACAGCAACTGGTGCGGGCTTCGTACTCCGAAGGTCTAAACGCACACTAACAGACTTCGCTAGGGGCTTCGACACGGGAAAAGAACCGGGCTTTGATCAGGGCTTCGCTAGTAAACAGCGAGGTCTGGCCTCCAGTTACACAGAGCGAACGCACTGAAAAGCACACTTCGCACAAAACACACTTCGCCTAGACAGGCTTCGGTGCACTATTCCTCGACACTAGACATCAAATTATGCAGCGAGGTATGCAAACAAGCTCAAGCAGAAAAATGAACACCGAAGCAGGGCTTCGCTGCATGAACAGGGAACACTAAAAATGAACTCACTGGATGAATACAACGTATGAGGTAGCTAGTACAGGAGCTCAACAATGAATGCTCAAAGTGTTGAATGTTACCTACCCAGCTCCACTATTTATAGCCACTATTCACCCATGTGAATTGACTACTTTACCTCTAGGGTTTACATTGGTTTTGTCTCTACAGAACAGAGGGGGTATAAAAGGTAGTCAACTTTATTTGGAGGCTTTTCTGTCAGCATTGCAGAGGGGACATCGCCAGCTTTTTGTAGAGCAGACACTATCAGCCTTTATAGTCTTTGACTTTTCTGAAGCCACCCTTCGCACGCGAGGGTTGCGGTAGCTTCGGTGAGAAGCCTTGAGCCTGACGGCCTTCGCTTCACCGAAGTCAGCCTCCGATACAGTGATGGTTTTGAGCCGAAGCCGTCAAAGCCCTTGGGCCTTCGCACCAACACCTTCGGAGTGGACCACCACGGCTTCGCAGCTTCTCCCAGCTTGAACTCCGTCAGTCCGTGTACCGAAGTGCCTCGCCTCCGAGGACTTCGTCTCGGAGTACCTTCACCCGGAGCCACGCTCCGCACTTACTGCCTTCTCCTGGTGCATCTCGACCCGAGGTCCGACCTAGACCCCTTCGTAGCCACCGTGACGGAGCTCCCTGCTCACCTGGCATCAAGCCTCCTGCTTGACCCAGGTTCACTTGCTACGACCCGTCCATCGCCTCCAAAGTCCCCTGCGCACCACAGACAAGCAGACAAGTGTATCCAGTACCCCGGAGACCTCTCCGGGTAAACAACCTTCGGCACACACTCCGGTGCACCGCCCAAAGTACCGAGACCTTCGGTACAAACAATCATCGTGTGCTGTCAGACCCCTCCGACATACACACTCCACTGCAACAGCTGCAGCAACCAAACCCACCGAACCCTTCGGTGAAACAGCCTCCGAAGTCCCCTTCGGAGAACCAACCTTCGAACCCCTTCGGAGATACCCCTTCGAAACAGCGGGTAAAAGCCTGTCAATCACTCATCACAGACTCCGAAACCAACCCTTGGTTTCTCAATCTCCCCCTTGATGAGTGCATTGACAACCAAATTCAAGTTCCAGAAAATTTGAAAAGTTTCAGCACACAAGCGACCATAAAAACTCAGAAACGAGCCAAAACCATGTCACTTGATAAGAGAATTTTCCTCCCTCTTTTTTTAAAAGAGTAAAAGCCCCTTCGGCAAATCTCCCCTTTGCAAGATAAACAACTCCTCCTGAGTTATTTTACCCCCTTGCTGCAGAGAACTCAAAAATTTCTCCCCCTTTGGCAATGCAAGCATCAAGGAGCATTCAAAAGATGCAAAGCTTCGAAATGAGCAGAATTGCAAAGACATATAGAGCAAAAATATGCCAACATTAATACCAATTTTTCATGTGCTCAGCTAAATTTAACATTCTCTAAAAACATGATGACAGCATGTGATTTTATCAGTTTGAAGTAAAAGCATCACCACTTAATCAAGGTAACTAGACAAGTAAACGCATGGACTGCGCAAAGCTAGTCAATTTCTACTCTAGACAGATAAGTCCAGTTCAATTGGAGCATTTAAAAGCAAACTTGATGAGCAATGAATTGAGTTGTTCTGTTCATAATGCCAGGGGTTATTTGTTTGTCCACCTTATACTTTCCAATCAGGCCAAGCCTAGGCATGAAAGCCATCAGAAGCTTAAAGCAATGATTTTGGCATACACTACACTATTCCAGTTCAGACCAATGTGCAATGGTAAGCAGTCTAGAATAGAGTAGTGTGACAAACAAACCCACCTGGATCTTTTTGCTTTGAAACATGCAAATCATGGATTTTTGGAGTTTTGATTAAGTGAATAAACTGTTTAGCACTTTATGAATATCCATGAGTATGAAGAACTATTTTTCAAGTTGCAGTGATTAGCTTCCAGAGAAAAGGTGTCTTGCTATCAAGCAGATAAAAATAGCTAAAGCAGTCCTGCCTAAACATGCTAGATCCAAGACTAAGCAGTGAGCATTATTTGATTTTGGAAAGAAACATCATGCACAAAATGTTTTAGATATATCAAATAGAGCTGAGCTGACATTATTCATGAAATATAATCCGGCATATAAGTGCAAAAGATGTAAATGCAATTTCACACACAATTAGCTTAAGCACACCAATCTAAAACTGCTCCCCCTCACAAAATGCCATAAGGGTGACAAATACCAAGTTCCCCATGCAAGTAGGCAAATCGTGAAGCATCGAGGGGTTTTGTGAAAATATCGGCTAGCTGGTGTTGGGTATCAACATATTGAAGTTCAATATCACCCTTCTCATTATGATCTCTGAGAAAATGATATCGTACATCAATGTGTTTGGTTCTGGAGTGCTGAACTGGGTTGTTTGCAATACAAATAGCGCTAGTGTTGTCACAGAACAGTGGAACACTCTTATAATCTAACCCGAAATCCCGCAAAGTGGAAACCATCCACAAAATCTGAGAGCAACAGCTAGCAGCAGCAACATATTCGGCCTCAGCTGTCAATTGTGCAACACTAGACTGTTTGCGGGAAGACCAACAAACCAGTGATGTACCCAGAAAATGAAAAGTACCAGAGGTACTCTTCCTATCAATCCTACACCCAGCAAAATCCGCATCGGAATAACCTCGAAGACACAAAGAGGAAGACACTGAATACCATATGCCGAACTCAAGGGTATGTTTGAGATACCTTAGAATGCGCTTTACCGCTTGACGGTGCGAAGCTCGTGGTGAAGCCTGAAAACGAGCGCACAGACACACTGCGAAGTGTATGTCCGGCCTCGTAGCAGTCAAGTAGAGGAGGGAGCCGATCATGCTTCGGAACTCCTTCTGATCTACGGCTTCTCCATCTTCGTCAGGATCCAATGCTACAGATGTAGTCATTGGAGTGGCGAGAGGTTTCGCATCGGCCATGTCGAATTTCTTGAGCAGGTCCTTGGTGTACTTTGTCTGATGGACAAAAGTACCTTGTTTGCCTTGCTTGATTTGCAACCCAAGGAAAAAGGTGAGTTCACCCATCATGGACATTTCAAACTCTCTGCTCATGGCATCTGCAAACTCGGCAACCAAAGCATGAGAAGAGCCACCAAAGATGATATCATCCACATAAATCTGAACTAGGAGGAAATCTTTGCCATGCTTGAGAGTGAACAGGGTTTTATCAACAGAGCCCATCAAATACCCCCACTCAAGCAGAAAAGACTTAAGTCTGTCATACCAAGCCCGAGGGGCCTGCTTGAGTCCATAAAGAGCCTTATGAAGTTTAAGGACTTTATGTGGGTATTTGGGGTTTTCAAAACGAGGGGGTTGTTTTACATAAACATCTTCACCTATGAAGCCATTAAGAAAAGCACTTTTGACATCCATTTGATAGAGTTTGAATCCCCGGGATGTCGCAAAGGCAAGCAAAATCCTAATGGCCTCAAGACGAGCAACAGGTGCAAAAGTTTCAGTAAAATCAATCCCTTCTAATTGAGAATAACCCTGAGCTATAAGCCTAGCCTTGTTTCTAACTATAGTCCCATCCTCCCCTTGTTTATTTTTGAAAATCCATTTTGTTCCAATAAAATGAACGTTTGGAGGAGGATCAACTAAAGTCCAGACTTGGTTTCTCTCAAAATTTTCAAGTTCCTCATGCATGGCATTGATCCAACTAGAATCAGAAAGTGCATTACTAACATCTAAGGGCTCGAAAGAAGCAACAAAAGCGAATCAATGAAATGAGCATGAGAACGTGTTACCCTTTGATCAAGCTCACCAATGATCTGCTCGGGAGGATGCATCCTTTGAACATGATGTGGAGCCTCGTGGCGGGATGCAGTCTCCCCCTCAACTCGTGCGTTGAAGTGGTCCAAGATGACCGATGTCGAGGTAGTTGCTTCAGGACCTTGTGCCGAAGTGGTCGAAGCGGGGTCGGCTTCGGGGGTTGATGTCGAGGGTAGTAGGGGTTCATCCTCAAAATCTCCGGGATCTTCTTCTTCGAAGATGGTCTGCTCCATGTCGTGTTCATTTGCCTGTTCAAATGCAGAACTAACAGAGGGGGTTGATTCATCAAAAGTCACATCACATGACTCGATGACAGTGTTAGTCTCCAAATTATAAACACGATAAGAATGACCATGAGTAGTGTAACCCAAAAAGATCCCGTCAGAAGAACGCGACTCAAATTTATCCAAATTACCACGTTTTAGGATAAAGCAACGACAGCCAAAAACTCGAAGATGAGTAACCTTGGGTTGTCTCCCAAAACGTAGCTCATAAGATGTCAAGTTCAAAATTGAGCGCAAGAAGATTCGGTTTGAGATGTAACATGCAGTGTACATGGACTCAGCCCAGAATTTTCTAGGAGTCCTATGCTCATCGAGCATCGTCCTAGCCATCTCAACCAAAGTGCGGTTCTTCCTCTCAATGACACCGTTCTGTTGAGGAACCCGCGGAGCAGAGAATTGATGTTCTATGCCATGCTCCATGCAAAAGTCAACAAAGAGACTGTTCTTGAACTCAGTGCCATTATCACTTCGAATGAATTTCAGTGCACCAGGGAGTTCAGTGAAAAGTCTCAAAGCCAAGCTCCGAAAGTATGAGAACACTTCATCCTTGCTGGCAAGAAAGAAGACCCAAGAGTAGCGAGAGAAATCATCGACAATGACTAATACATACCACTTCCCGCCTAAAGAACTAACCCGAGAAGGACCTAAGTGTCCATGTGGAGAAGTTCTCCGGGTTGTTCAGTCATCACTGTGGTGATTGGCGAATGCGAAGCGGCAATCATTTTTCCATGTCGACAAGGAGCGCAAACTAAATTCTTCTCAAACTTGAGCTTGGGCAATCCTCGAATCAGACCTAGGGCACTCAGACGAGCGAGCAACTCAAAGCTCATATGCCCTAGTCTCCTATGCCACTTCCAAAGCTCAGAAGTAGAATGTGCAACAAGACAATGAGAGGAACCAGATGACTCAGAAAAATCAGCTCCAAAAACTCTCCCAACTCTAAAGATCTTAAAAACCACAACGCCATCAGAATTGAGTACTTGCGAAGTATCGCGATGGAATCGCACTTCAAAACCATCATCAAGCAACTGAGATACAGAAAGCAAATTGTATCCCAGGTTTTCAACCAAAGCAACATCTTTGAGAGTGAAATTCGAGTTAATTCTTACCACACCTTTACCTTTCACTCTACTCCTTCGATTGTTTCCGAAGATGATATGTTCCCTTTGCTTGGTGGTGGTGAGGCTGGAGAACCATGCTGCATCCCAGGTCATATGGCACGAACAACCAGAGTCCATGATCCACGTGCCCTCCAAGCCTCGATCTGTCGCCTACACACGATAAGAAACTCTCGATCGCTCAGTGCTGGGGTGAGTGAAAATATGACGAGGTATCCAGCACTGAGTGACACGAGTAGTAGGCACAGTAAAAGCAGACTGTCTACGCACAGAATAATCAGAATGATGCAAGGTGCGAGGTCTACCTACATGCTGTAATCTACCAACATGACGAGGTCTCCTACTCTGACGGGGTACAAAGGTACTCGCCCGGGGTCTACCACCATACGGAACATGGTGAACACCTCGAGGAGCAAAACCTCTCCTAGAAGCACAAGGAGCCTCGAAAACAGGACGATAGTAAAACTCAGACTTATGCATACCTAAAGATGGGTAATGCATGTCCTGGTAACTCATCGCCTGAGAGCGTCGCTCATCCTTGGTGCAATGAAAACAGAACCCAACCAAATGCCCCTCCCGTTGACAGTAGGAACAATGAAAAACTCTCATGGGTCATAGGAGCAACTCTCACAGGCTACTTGGGCTTCTGCTGAGTTGTTTTCTTGGGAGGGATTTTCTTGGCAGGAGGAGTGGTTTTCTTTTGGGTTCGGGTAGGCTTTTTGGCTGAAGGAGTGTCTAACAGAGCTCTCTCTTTCTCTAGGGTAGTGGGTGAGGTAAAAACAGTTTTGTTTCCACTGTCTGAAGGAATCCTCTCAAAACCCAAACCTAAAGCTAACCCTGCTCTGTCAGCACACATCTTGGTCTTGGCCAAGAGCAAATCCATCCTACCCTTTCCCTCAGTGCATTTGTTAACCACAGAAAGAAGGTATTCATTTTCAGTCATTAGGTTTTTAGCTCGCTCTCTAACAGTGCCTAGCTGGTCCTTAAGGGTAATGCACGTGTCACAAACAGGTTGCACATCCTTAGAACTACCGGCCCTCTCCAATCTAGCCTCTAAATCATGAACATGCTTATCACGTAAATCAATGCTCTCACGTAATAAAAGGCAGTTCATACATTCAATTTTATCAAGACTAGAATCCACCATCAAAAGCTGCTTTTGTGCAGTCTCAAGCTCAAAAAGAGTTTGAGCATGAACAGAACGCAACTGAGCAAGCTCACCCATGACAACAGTACAAGATTCACATTCAGCATCATTTACTCTAGACTTAAGCATGGCATAATCAGTAGAAACAGATTCTAGCCTAAGTCTAAGGTCTTTTCTTTCTCTAGCGGCTTGCACAAGTAATCTATCCTGACCAAGAACTACTTCATTCAGTTCATCTATTTTAATTAAAAGTTGGTCAGAGGATAGTGGTACCTCAGATGAGTCAAGCTCATCGCCGCTGTGATTGCTGTCGGCCATGAAGCAAAGGCCGGTGAAGTCTCATCCCTTCTTGTCCTTCTTGTCCTCCTTCCTTGGGGACTCCTCCTCCTCAGAGCTCGACTCCTCAGTTGAGGAAGTGTCGATGTCGCTGAGAGCAGCAACAAATGCTCTGGAAGCGGCCTTGGCTACTCTCTTAGCCACCTTGTCGCGCTTGCCCTTAATAAAAGGCTTCCTCTCCTTTTGTGGTATTTAGGGCGCTCACTCTCATCTCTCTTCTTGAGCTTAGGGCAATTAGCCTTGATGTGAGAAGTGTCGCCACACTCAAAACAACCACTAAAACCACTTCTCCTCTGATCCCGTCTCTCATGATGAAAACGGGTGAACCTTCTGGCAATGAGAGAAAGCTCATCATCATCCAGAGTGTCCACCTGCTCCTTAGTGACGGAGACCAGGGAGGACAAAGAAAAACCATCTGCAAGAACACAAGTACCAGATGTGCTTGGTTCTGCAGTGGTGCCACGACTAGTGCTAGAAACCAATGCCAATGGATGTGGCAAAGAGCTTCTGTGCACCGCAAGAGATGCCTTGGCAATCTCTGTGGACTTCAGCTTGCTGAAGAGCTCATCACAGGTCAATGTGTCATAGCCTGCGGACTCCTCAATGCTGGATATCTTCACTTCCCATATGCTACGATCAAGAGCATATAGAAGCTTGATATCCCTATCATGATCATTGTAAGCAAGCGACCCGTTGGACCGCAAGTTACTCACTATCGCATCAAAGCGAGAAAACATGGCATCTATAGATTCACCAGGTGCCTGCACAAACAGCTGATACTATTGATTGTATGTGCTTTGGCGCCTGGCCTTGATCTGTGTAGAGCCCTCATGAAAAATATTAAGAGTGGTCCAAATTTCCCTAGCAGTCCTAAGGTGCTGCACCCTATCAAACTCACTTCTACTCAAACCAATGAACAATATATTTCTTGCCTTGGAGTTGGCATTATACTGATCCTTCTCTGTTTGAGAGGTGCGAGTATCAAGGATGGAGTATTGTGAGTCCACAATATCCCAAATTGCATTTCCTTGGCTTAGCAAGTAAGCCTCCATGCGCACCTTCCAGTATGCAAAATCAGTCCCATCGAACAGAGTAATTTTACTAGTTCTGTCCATGTCAACAAGAGATCACAAAACCGGTTAAGGTCAACTGGTGATCTTAACCTGCTCTGATACCAATTGTTGAACCAGAAATGGTGACTAGAGGGGAGGTGAATGAGAGCTTTTAAAATTTCAGGCTAAAAATAGCCTTCTGTTTTAATTCAGTGTACTGCAGAACAGGCTTCGAACACAACCTTCGAAGTTCTGGTTCGAAGGTATTTGACAGCTCTGAACACAGATTTCGCAAGGAGTAAAAGTTCGAAGCCAAGAAGTCTTCGCTCTACACGCAACCCCGAAAAATCTACTCTGATAAGTCAGTGCAGGCTCCGCACACAGGGTGCTTCGAGCAGGCTTCGCACTTCACCCTTCGCAAGAGTGGACAACCACTAAGGACTTGGACCAAATACTTAGCAACAGCAACTGGTGCTGGGCTTCGTACTCCGAAGGTCTAAACGCACACTAACAGACTTCGCTAGGGGCTTCCACACGGGAAAAGATCCGGGCTTTGATCAGGGCTTCGCTAGTAAACAGCGAGGTTTGGCCTCCAGTTACACAGAGCGAACGCACTGAAAAGCACACTTCGCACAAAACACACTTCGCCTAGATAGGCTTTGGTGCACTACTCCTCGACACTAGACATCAAAGTATGCAGCGAGGTATGCAAACAAGCTCAAGCAGAAAAATGAACATCGAAGTAGGGCTTCGCTCCTTGAAGAGGGAACACTAAAATGAACTCACTGGATGAATACAAAGTATGAGGTAGCTAGTACAGGAGCTCAACAATGAATGCTCAAAGTATTGAATGTTACCTACCCAGCTCCACTATTTATAGCCACTATTCACCCATGTGAATTGACTACTTTACCTCTAGGGTTTACATTGGTTTTGTCTCTACAGAACAGAGGGGTACAAAAGGTAGTCAACTTTATTTGGAGGCTTCTCTGTCAGCATTGCAGAGGGGACAACGCCAGCTTTTTGCAGAGCAGACACTATCAGCCTTTACAGTCTTTGACTTTTCTGAAGCCACCCTTCGCACACGAGGGGTGCGGTAGCTTCGGTGAGAAGCCTTGAGCCTGACGGCCTTCGCTTCACCGAAGTCAGCCTCCGATATAGTGAAGGTTTTGAGCCGAAGCCGTCAAAACCCTTGGGCCTTCGCACCAACACCTTTGGAGTGGACCACCACGGCTTCGCAGCTTCTCCCAGCTCGAACTCCGTCAGTCCATGTACCGAAGCCATGCATGGCCGAAGTACCTCAAGTCCACCTCACTCCAGAGCCAGCCTTGCTCCGAAGCCTGCTTCACTCCGAAGCCCCACCTTCGGAGTACCACCCTTCGAAGTCCCTCCTTCGTCCAAGGCCTCCGCATGAAGCATTCCATGAGCACATCATCGCAGTGTCTCTCCCCGAGCACACTCCTCGACGAGCCTCACCCGGACCATGCCTTCGATGCACCTCGACTTCTGAGACCTTCGTCGGGTACCTTAGAGTGTCTCCCTCCGGAGCACACTTCGAACACCTTGCCTCTGCTGAGGACTTGATCCACCATACTCCGAAGTCACTCCTTTCGGAGTACCCTTCGAAGTGCCTCGCCTCCGAGGACTTCGTCTCGGAGTACCTTCACCCGGAGCCACGCTCCACACTTATTGCCTTCTCCCGGTGCATCTCGACCCGAGGTCCGACCTAAACCCCTTCGCAGCCACCGTGATGGAGCTACCTGCTCCCCTGGCATCAAGCCTCCTGCTTGACCCAGGTTCACTTGCTACGACCCGTCCGTCGCCTCCAAAGTCCCCAGCGCACCATAGACAAGCAGACAAGTGTATCCAGTACCCCGGAGACCTCTCCGGGTAAACAACCTTCGGCACACACTCCGGTGCACCGCCCAAAGTACCGAGACCTTCGGTACAAACAATCATCGTGTGCTGTCGGACCCCTCCAACATACACACTCTGCTACAACAGCTGCAGCAACCAAACCCACCGAACCCTTCGGTGAAACAGCCTCCGAAGTCCCCTTCGGAGAACCAACCTTCGAACCCGTTCGGAGGTACCCCTTCGAAACAGAGGGTAAAAGCGTGTCAATCACTCATCACAGACTCCGAAACCAACCCTTGGTTTCTCACTAACACCTCCACCCGAGACAAGCAGATCTCACACTCTTTATCAACTTCGACAGACTTCTCAGCTTTTAGCTTGATCAACTCCATTCTAATAGACAAACAGTTCTCACAAACAGTGGGTGGAACTGACAAGGTATCAAGTTCTATCTTAGTCTGCTCCAACTCAGCTCTCACTCTAGCTAACTCACTCAACTGCTCATCACTCTTGGCTCTCAGCTCAGCTATACTAGCTAAATGGGATGGGCAGTCTACACAAGGTGCGACGACAGTGACATGAGCATCTTTTAGCTCCTACTGAGTGCTCTCAAGCTCAGTGGCCAATGTGTCTCTCTCATCTACTCTCTTTGTGTATCTAGACTTAAGAGTCGTTAGGTCACACAACAACACCTCACAGTTAGGGCACTCACCACTATCACCCAAGCAAGGGGAAGAAGACAGACTCTCAATCTTGTCGAGACTTGTGAGGTTTCTTTTGATGAGTCTTTGCCCTCGCCGACTCCTTCTTTTGAGCTTTCTGGAGATGATGAGCTTGGAGAGTCCATCTTCGAGGAAGATGATGACCCTCTTGCCGATGATGAGGGTGGGCCCTCTGCACCACCTATAGACCCCACACCTTCTGAGACTTCGACTGAGGATGAGGACGGACCTCTAATTACTCCTTCTACTTTGATCGAGCCTCCTCAGCCGAGTCCAGAGGTGCTAGGTGCTGACTCCGGTGAAATGACTTCTCAGCCGAGTCCAAAGGAGCCAGTTGCTGATTCAGGTGAGTAACTTCAAATCACCTAGGATCCCGTGCAGTTCAGCGTGATCACCCTTCAGAGCTCATCATAGGTGATCTTATTGAGAGATCCTTACGTTCCTTAGCTAGTTCACTTGCTATGTTGGATGAGTCTGCTTTTGTTGCTAGTTTTGAGCCCCGAGATGTTTCTCATGCTCTTTCCGATTCAAATTGGATAAACGCCATGCAATAAGAGCTTGAAAACTTTGTTCGCAATCGGGTTTGGACACTAGTTGAGCTGCACCTGGATGTAACACCATTGGCACCAAGTGGGTGTTTAAGAACAAACAAGGAGAATATGGTGTTGTGGTGCGCAACAAAGATCGATTAGTGGCACAAGGTTTTTGTCAAAAAGAAGGCCTTGATTTTGAAGAGACATTCACCCCTGTTGCTCGCCTTGAGTCTATTCGTATTATTTTGGCCTTTGCTGCTTCTAAAGGTTTTAAGCTTCATCAAATGGATGTCAAGAGTGCTTTTCTAAACGGGTATATAGAGGAGGAGGTATATGTTAAGCAACCCCCCGGTTTCGAGAACTCTAAATTTCCACGACATGTTTACAAGTTGCAGAAGGCTTTATATGGTCTGAAGCAGGCCCCCAGGGCATGGTATGATCGCCTGAAGCAGTTCTTGTTGCAGAAAGGTTTTGTGATGGGTTCTGTGGACAAGACTCTTTTCTTGCTTAGAGATGGCGCAGACTTATTGGCTGCTCAGATTTATGTGGATGACATTTATTTTTGGTGGTTCTACTAATGAGCTTGTTTCCAAGTTTTCTAAGAAGATGCATAGCGAGTTTGAGATGAGTCTCATGGGAGAACTCAAGTACTTTTTAGGGCTCTAGATCAAGCAGACCAAGGACGACATTTTCATCCACCAGGGTAAGTATACACGAGATATGCTAAAGAAATTTGACTTTGGTGGAGAGCTAAAGCCACAGATGACCCCAATGGGTACATCTGGAGGTCTGGACAAGGACGAGGACGGCGTCAAGGTAAATGAGAGAGAGTATCGAGGGATTATCGGATCACTGCTATACTTGACTGTGACGAGACCGGACATTCAGTTTGCTGTGGGTGTGTGTGTGCATTTTCAGTCTTCGCCACGCGCATCTCACCGACAGGCTGTGAAGCGTATTTTCAGGTATCTTACTTATGCTCCTGATTTATGTCTTTAATATTCTGCATCATCGTCTCTTGATTTAGCTGGTCTTTCGGATGCTGATTTTGGAGGGTGTCAGCTGGATCGCAAGTCGACTTCCGGTACTTGCCAGCTTCTTGGTTTTTTCACTTGTTTCATGGTCTTCTCGAAAACAATCTGGAGTTGCGCTTTCTACTACTGAGGCTAAGTATGTAGCTGCTGCTAGCTGCTGTTCTCAGTTGGTTTGGATGATTTCTACTTTGCGGGATTTTGGTTTGTTCTTCCCTTCGAGAGTTCCTTTGTTTTGTGATAGCATCAGTGCAATTAGTGTAGGGAAAAACCCATGTCTTCATTCTAAAACCAAACATATTGATGTGCGCTTTCAGTTTGTGAGGGATCAATATGAGAAAGGGGTCATTGATCTTATACATGTTGATACCCATCAGCAGTTGACTGATATTTTTACTAAACCCCTAGATCAGTCTACTTTTGAGCGTTTACGAGGGGATTTGAGAGTTTTGTATCCTTTTTAGGATACTTTGAGTCAGTTTTTCTTTTCTTCTTTATTTTTATTGAGTCTTTTTTGTGTGCATTCATATCATGCATAATCATTACTCACATTTTGAGCTTGCTTCTGTTATATGATTAATCTGCTTTACTTTCTCTAGCTAGTATATGTTTTTTATTACTTGTTAGTGATCATGTTCTATTTCAGTTCACATGGTATATCTAATTTTTGTCATATGCATTGCTTTTATGGTTTAAAATTGAAAAATGATCACTATTGCTTCTGGTAACTAGCATGTGTAGGTTGAATGCTTTCGCTATCTTTTACCTGCCTTGTAGCTAGATCCTTACTTAGATGCAGATATGCAACATAGACATCTATATGCTTTAAATATGAAAAATGTGCTATAAAAATGATAAAAATTCAGAAAAATGAAAATTTTATGCATTTTTATGATTATCAGAAAAGATCCAGGTGGGTTTGCTTTGTCGCATTGCATTGTTCTAGACTGCTTACCGTAGCACTTTGGTATGAACTAGGACGGTGTAATGTATGCCAAGACCAATGTCTTAAGCTTCTGATGGTCCAGTTCTGGCCTAGGCTTAACTTGGTCGGTTAGCATAAGGTTTGACACGCAAATAACCCCTGGCAGAAATGAAAAAAATTAAAAAGGAAAAAAGAAAAAGTATGAAAAATTGAAAAAGATGACGAGTTTGCTGAAGCACTTTGCTATGGACAATGCTCATCTTGGTAGATATCAGTTAGCTCTTGCATCTCATGCTTTACTTTGCTTGTCAACTAGAAAATGTGGTGATGCTTTTGTTTGCAAAAATCGAAAAATGCGTGCTAATGACTCTCTTTAGATATCATCTATTGCACTAATCATGTCATGTATCTTAGACAGTATATCTTTTGCTATACCTGCTAGATGTTGTAATTGCAGTTAATCATATCTAAGAAGCATGCTTTTTACACTCCACCTGCACACCATCTGCATTCATGGCATATTTTGAGGGGAAGCTGCATTTCAGGGAAAGTTTGTGTCTATGTCTCTTTAGAGTGCATTTAGTCTTACTTGATGAGTTCAATTGTCAACAAGGGGGAGAAATTTTGGAGTACATTTTTTAGCTTTCTCTGGGATTTATTTCAGGGGGAGTTCCTTGTTGGTAATTTTGAGATTGCACTTGTTTTTGAGTCTTTATTTTTGGTTAACCATAATGACCATTTTCTTGCTTCTGTTTGGCTTTTGGTCATTAGGGTTAAAGTTTTATTTTCTTTCTTCTATTTTCCTTTGTTTTTGTTTTCCTGTCTCCACATGTTTTGCAGGTTCTGAAGAAGTGCTGAAAAGGGTGTTGACAGTGCACTCATCAAGGGGGAGATTGAGAAACCATGTTGAAGAATATGGTTTTGATATTCCAGATGTGATGAGTGATTGTCAACGGAAGTCAAAGGAAGGGAGATATGAAGACCTGCCGAGTCTGAGGCGCGTGTGACTCAGGTACACGGGCAGCGAGCGACGATCGGGCAAAGGAGCCGCGGAGTCGGGCTGGCCCAATCCGGGTACATGGGCTAGGAGCGGCAGAGGATCCACTGGTCTGTTGACTGGGTTTGACTCAGGTATACGGGCGGCGAGCGATTGCTGGGCTGAGGAAGCTGCGGGGTCGGGTCGGCCCAATCCGGGTACCCGGTGCGAAGACGATGGACGCTTTGTCAGTTTCGGCGCAAAACTCACAACCTATGATTATTTTGTTTTTAGGGTATTAATATTTAGTTTTTAAGTTTAGAATATTTTTATTTGAGTCAGGTGATTTTTCTAAGAATATTTTAGTAATTTTCAGAATTTATTTTAGAGACAGTGTTAGGTAAATTAGTCTTTTCATTTATTAGAAGTCGCCTATAAATAAGCCCCTATCCCCCCTCGGGATAGATGATTGGTTTTCTTTTCCTTCAGATCAATCTGCAGTCTAGCTTTTAGTTTTTTTTAAAAATTATTATTAGTCGCAGTTATATTTTTCTAGAATTACATGAAATATTTTAGGGTTATTTCTGAATTAATTTCTGGATGGTCCATATTTTATTCAGTTGATTAGTTTTTTATTTTAGACTGCTATCTAAATAGTTAATAATATATTTAGGTATTTTGCCTACGCCATTAAATATTTCTAGTATCCATTTTTATTCACCGCAGTTATTTTATTTAGTCTAGTTAATTTTTAATATCATTTTATTTTCGACACCGGTCATTTTTAGACTAGATAACTTTAATTCCAGAAATTTGCTTTGCTAATATTATTTGTCTGGTTGAGTGTGTTTGGGTGTTGGGATTAGATCATAGTTTAGCAAGAATTTTTTAGGCACCCATTCACCCCTCCTCTGGTCGCTACATTCGGTCCTACACTTGGCTCCAGCTTCATAGGATAAAGAAGCTGGAGCTGGAGCCCTGCTAAACGTACCCTAATTTAGGGTATGTTTGGTAGAGCTTCAGATCTCGAAATCTATAGTTAAGCTGAAGTGGAGCACTTGAAGCTGGTTAGATCCTGTTCCACCACGTTAGTTCATTTTTTGGATGTGCTCTCATTTGGATCTACTCATCAGAAAAAATATTTGGCTTGGCTCGAGTTCTACAGAACAAAAAAGCTGGAGCTACAGCCCATTCAAACACCCCGTTAATTGATAAATATGATTTTATTTTATATTAAAAATAAATAATTTAAGTATTTTATTTTGTCATATAATTTTAAATTTAACATAAATCTCGAAACTGGAATTTTACCGACCGGTACTCCACTGCTTCCTAATTTAAATCCTCTCGTTGAGCAGTATGCTTTAATTAATTAATTAGTCCATCCCCATTCCGTTCGGTCGATAATGACACAAAATGCATGAATATTAGCTACCACGAGTCTAGGGTGCGTGGCCATAATCTAGCTTGGATCTTATTTTGTATGTGCACTCAATGTTTAATATTTGGTTTATGTAATTCATCTTAGAAACATCACGTCGTCTGAGTAGAGCTCTGAAATAAATATAAAGTTGCAGAGTGAAGGAAATATATTCTTTCTACACATTTTAGTACATCTATCTACTCCATTCAAATAATAATAATAATGTATTAGTATTTGATTTGGCTCTAACTCCACAAGGGATGGATACAAATTCAAAAAAAAAACGAGCCGAAAAATAGCGGTTTTCATTTTTTCAAAATAAGTCGGTTTTTATTTTGGCAAACTTCATTTCGGTGTTAGGGGTGCGGTTCGGTTTTTATCATCAGAAAACCAAACCAAAATATACATGAACACTCAACGGGCACGGCGCATCGGCCCTTAGGCCTCGGTCCCTCAGTCCCTCGTGCCTCACGAGCTCACGGTACAGCCGCAACCGGCTAGGCGGCAAGCCTAGCCACGGTCGTCAACACACTGTAGTCAATAGCCTAGTCGTGATTGCACTGTTGTATTTGTTTTGTATTTAGGGTCTATTTGATTAAACTTTAGTTCTATGTTTTGTGGCACTTTTAGTTCATAAAGTGTCAAATATGTGGACTAAAATCTGAACTAAAGCCTTTAGTCCTCTAGTCTAAAGAAGTAGACTAAATGGACTAAACAACACAAAGGACACGCGAGCCCTTTATTTCTGTCATCCCACCACTACACCATAGCACAAAATTCCCTACCAATGTCTATTGGGAAAAGTTAACATATACCGACCGATAGTTGGTCAGTACAACTAGCGACAAATTGTTGGTCGGTAATAATTATATATCGTATCAGACTGTTGGTCGGAAAATCTAATATTTTTATTGTCAAACAGTTGGTCGGCAATAGTCTTTTTACTGATGAACCATCGGTCGGTAAATGTCATCCGTCAGTAATGGGCTTAATTAGCGCGGCCCAAAACTATTTCTCCATATCACTGCACTGCCATTTCCCCCAACCCTTCGTCTCCTCCACACCACGCCCCCGTCCAGCCCGCGCCGCGCCGCCGTCCGGCCTTCGTCGCACCCCCGCGCCGCTATCCCACCTTCGCCGCACCACGCCGCCGTCCCACACCACGCCGCCGTCCCACCTTCGCCGCACCACGTCGCCACCATCCCGCACCGCGCCGCCGTCCCGTCGTCCGATGAGCCCCGTGTCTGCCGTCCGCCGTCGCCCAGGAAGGACGTACGCCGACGCCGACGCCGACCGTTCCCCTCCTCCGGCGCCGCCCTGCCCACAGATAACCTCCTCGTTGGTAAGCCTCCTGATCTGTCTTCCCTTCCTGTCTCCCTCTGATCTATTTGTGCGTGGTGGCGGCGACCGGATCTTACTGCGCGATTGCTTGTTTACCTTGTTAGTTATGCTCTGCTGTTCATTGCTCAAGCGCAATTACTTGTAAGTTGTAACATCCTGGTGTGCCACCATCAAGTTAATAAGTGTCATGCTTATAAATATAATATTGATCTGTTCTAAATGATAATACATTAAACATGACACTATTCTTTATGTTGGTGTGCTGAAACTTTACTAAAACATGTGTTTTGATCACTATTTTTGGTTAAACATGTATAGTACTCATATTCAAAATATGGATGCCTTGCGGACTTAGGACCACTGGAACCTAGGCGCCACCTCACTAGTCCCTAGTGCCGCTTTGTTCTTGAACATCAACACTACATATGCCAATTCACATGTCATTTTTAATAAGAATCTTGTACACATGCTTGAATTATATTTCTTGAAAAAGGAAGTATTTGTTAATATTGTAAGATTCGATACTTTTTGTACTAAGCATTAGTGATTCCGATTGTTTGTAGCTAGTTTATCTAAATTGTCCAATCTTGTACTAAGCATCAGTTAAAGTTCAATCTTGTTAATGTCACCCATGTGATGCCATGAGTTCAATCATTTTAACAGGAGTCACTAGAAGTTATAAGTGTGTGGCTAGCATGGATAAAAGTTGGATGGATGCGCCTAGGTACAACACATCATTTTTCAAAATTTCTGAGTTGCTAAAACTTGCTGAAATTAGATGCAACATGTATTTAAATTTCTTCAATGGATTCATTTAGGCATACAGAGGAGTATTTACAAGGGCTTACCAGATTCCTAGGCTATGCATTTAGTAAATCATCAGTCGAGGACAAAATATTATGTCCTTGCAAAAGATGTGTCAACTCCTACTGGAGAGAAGAAACAAAAGTTCGTGAGCACCTGGTATGTGAGGGATTTGTAGAAGGATATAGGCACTGGATGTTTCATGAGGAACGTGGATCTTCTTCCATAGAACCACCACATTGTGATGAGGTCGATGAGAGGAATGAGGGTGATGATATTTCAGATTTGCTTAGAGACCTAGCAGGTGGTTTAGATGACAAGGGAGATTTTGAAGATGATTGTGCTTCGGGTCAGGATAATGCTTATTTAGAATCTCTTCATAACTTGGAAGCTGATGCTGGACAAGATCTATATCCAGGCTGTAAGAATTTCTCAAAGCTTCGTTTTGTAGTGAGGTTGCTTCATACCAAATTGCTTGGAGGGTGGTCTGATAAAAGTTTTAATCTCCTGTTAGATCTATTAAAAGATGCTTACCATGAGTCCTCAATACCTGGAAACTACAATGAAGCTAAAAAACTAGTTAAGTGCCTTGGACTTGGGTATGTTAATATTCATGCATGTGAAAATGACTGTATTCTGTTTTGGAAGGACAATGCCGATGCCAATTCATGCCCAAGATGTACTGCTTCACGATGGAAATCTGAAAGGAAGAGTGCAGATGGTAAATGTGTTCACAAGGCTCCTAAGAAGGTTCTTCGCTACTTTCCAATAAATAAAAGGCTTCAGAGGTTGTTTGTGTGCTCTAGAACCGCAGCTCACACAAGATGGCATGCGGAAGAGCGCACACAAGATGGTTTGGTTAGGCATCCAGCAGATTCTCTCATGTGGAAAGACTTTGATGAAAAACATCCAGAGTTTGCTAAAGAAAGTCAGAATATTAGGCTTGCACTTGGAACGGACGGTTTCAATCCATTCAGGTCCATGAATGTGAACTATAGTATTTGGCCTGTCATATTGATTCCTTAAAACTTTCCACCTTGGATGGTTATGAAGCATCCAAATTTTATTCTATCATTGTTGATTCCAGGTCGAAATGCTCCTGGTAGTGATATTGATGTCTATTTCGAGTCTCTAGTTGATGATATGCTGGATATGTTTCTTCATGGGGTGAGGACCTATGATGCTTCGAGGGGGGAGTATTTTCAATTGTGTGCTGCCATACTATGCACAATTACTGATTTCCCAGGTCTTGGATATGTGGCAGCATGTGTAACCTCAGGAGCAGGAGCTTGCCCAGAATGCCACACTTATACATGTTCTCTTAGGCTGAAAAATGGCAGCAAGACTTGTTATATGATGCATCGAAGATTTTTAGATGCAAATCACAGCTTGAGAGAAGACATCAAGTCATTTGATGGTGTCAGAGAATATGAGACAACATCCATTCCACTTTCCGGTGATGAAATCTTAGCGCTGACAGAAAATATTCAAACCATCTTTGGGAAGGATCCTAAAGGGAAGAAGCCTAGAACTAAGAGACGCAAGGATGGTGATCCATTGACCATATGGAAGAGAAAGTCTATTTGGTTTAAGCTTCCATATTGGAAGGATTTGTTGCTACGTCATAACTTTGATATCATGCACATAGAGAAAAACGTGTGTGATAATATAATTAACACATTGTTAGGTGTCGATGGAAAAAGTAAGGATAATATGAATTCTCGACTAGACCTTCAAGCATTAGGTATTAGAAAGGATCTTCATCCCATTGAATATGATGATAAGTTTTTTTTTACCGCCAGCACCATACACAATGGGGCCTAACGAGTAGAGGACATTTTGTGAAGTAATTAAAGGTGTTAGGTTTCCTGATGGTTATGCATCGGACATAAGGCGAAATGTGCATGTTAAGGAGAGAAAGATAATTGGGTTAAAGAGTCATGACAATCACAGCAGGACTTATTGCCACTTGCTATGAGACGAACATTGCCAGCAAGAGTGAGTGCGGTACTGATTCGTGTAAGCAATTTTTTCAAGCAAATGTACGCATTGGTTATTCGCATAAGTGACATGCAAAAATTAAAGGCCGAAATAGCTGAGACCTTGAGCCTTCTTGAGACTATATTCCTCCCATCTTTTTTTGATATCATGTTGCATTTGATGGTTCATCTTCCAGCCCAAGCGATGATCGCTGGTCCCGTTCATTTTCGCAGCATGTGGCCTATAGAGAGGTACTTTCTAGTATTATTTAAGCAGTTCAATAATTTATTTTATAACTCAACTTATTCTTGGTTATGTATACATAATTGAAGGTTTTTAGGCAAGCTTAAGGGATATGTCCATACTAGAAGTCATCCAGAAGGATCTATCGCAGAGGGCTATTTGTTTGACGAGAGCTTGAAATTTTGCTCTCGCTATCTAGATGGCGAGACTCGTTTTAATCGAAGAGCTAGGAATGATGAAGTTTTGGATATGGAAATTGGTGATACAAGTCCTTTCTTCTGCAACATTGGTAGAGGGTTGGCTGGCAAGTCTGTTGTCATGTTAGATGACAAAACTTGGATTCAAGCCCACAGATATGTTTTATTCAACTATGACAACATAGAACCATACTTAAAGTAAGTTATCTCTGTTGTTTAGGCTATAAGTTTATTTCTCTCCTGTTGGGTGATAAATTCAACCTTTGCAGCAAGCATCTTGAGTATCTTTCCTCTATTGGTCTACGAAGTCGATGAGAAATCAACCGTGTGCATTATGAGACCTTTCATGAGTGGTTTAAATTGCACGTAAGTAGGCACATGGATTTGTCAGTCTTCTAGACATATAATTAGTATCTAGTGTAACAATAGCATTTGATAATCACAGGTGGAAGAAATGGGTGATGAAGCACCACAAGAGATAAAAATATTAGCAAAAGAGGCAAACGTGGTGGCGGTCAAGTACAGTAGCTACACTATAAATGGGAAAAAATTTCATACACACTCATATGACGAGGGTCGGCCGGTTCAAAGTAGTGGAGTGGCTCTTGTTGCACAAACCACATCCTTCGAAAAGGAAATGGTGACAATTTCAGTATAGGAAACAAGACATATTATGGTATTATAAAGGAAATTCTTGAGTTGAACTATCAACATGAAGGAAAAGTAGTGTTGTTCAAATGTGACTGGGTTGATAATCACGTACAGGACAAATGGGTAAAGACCGATAAGTTTATGATCACTAGTGTGAATTTTAAACATCTGTTTAATACTGGTGAGAAGATATCGGATGAACCTTTTATTTTAGCTTCGCAAGCAACCTAGGTTTACTATGTTCAAGATCCCATCGATGTTGACTGGTCAGCTATCGTTAAGCCCTCACTATATGACATAAATGAGGCTGGAGATGAAAATATAGAGCCCAATGAGGTTTTACGTGAGACATTCTCACCTGATCCACATAATAGTATACATGTGAGTGTCGCCGATGGAGGCATTGGTTCTGCTAGGACATATATAGATGGATTAGTTGTTAATGCAAGTGATATTAAAAAAGTAAGTTTTAAGTCTTGTATATAGTTTTTCTCATGTTTTCAACTGTTATCGACATACTCTTACATTCTATTCTTTTCAGGAGAAAAAATGGCAAGCGGAAGTGGAAGGAGTAAAGATGGTGGGGTCACGGAGGAAGAACTAATAGCACTTGAGTGTGAACTAGCAAGGACTAGGCGAATAGAAGAAAATAAAAAAAGATTGGCAGTGGTATGCCAAAAACGAGATGCGCTTCAAGCAGAATTTACAACAAGTCAACCAACAAAAAAGAAAGCAATAGTATGTTTACATGTGCAAGTGTTAAATTTGTTGCACTATCTATTTCACTCATTCATGATGACTTTGTGTAGGCATCGTCCAACGCACCTCAAACTACAAATGAAAGACATGTTTTGAGGTCTAGTGCAAGAACAAACAATGATCATGAAGATCTTGCGCACCAGTCTTCCAAAGGTATTTACATGATGTTATACTTGTTTGTTATTTTAGCCTCATGTCAATAGGTAGAACTGTTATTAATTATGTGTATTTTCTTGGGATGAAGAGATTACTAATGTCCCTGATGATGATGAAGACAAAGGTGGAAGAAAAATTACTAAAAAGCGTAACATATATGCAAGACGAAACAAAGATAAAATCAAAATTTCACTTAATGAGCATGGTCAACCTGTTGGGCCAAATGCAACTGAATTTGCCAATTTCATTGGTACTTTAGTGAGAAAGCATATACCACCAGTAGTGTTGGATTGGAGAGATATCAATGAGGCCATGAAGTTGTTAGTGTGGGAAGACTTACGGGTATTGCATTACAACTTATATTCTCTTATTTAATGTCTTGTTGTTTAATGTTATGTAGCTAAAATTCATCATTTGTCATTTGAATAGGGATACTATGAGCTAGATTCATAATCTTTGAGATATGTCTATAACACTTCACACACAAAATGGAAGGAATGGAAGTCAGATTTAAGGAGGGCAAGGTTTGATCCTGCATTGAGCGATGAAGAACTTACGAAAAGACGTGACAAGAGAGTTGGTGAAACTGATTGGGCGACTCTTATTAGCTATTGGAGATCTCCAGAATTTGAAGTAAGTCATCTTGCCATATTAGCTATTGGAGATCTTATAATTATATTTATTTGTCTTAAAATTTAATGTTCATCTTCAACTTCTTTTTCTTATAGGCCCATAGTTCTAGAGCCAAAGAGAACCGCGCCAAATCGACGGTGTCCCATACAACCGGTAGCAAGAGTTATGCCCTTGTTAGCTATGAAATGGTAAAGACAATTACCTCTCTTAGCTGTGATACATTACTCTTTTTAAAGACTGATACATATTACGAACATCAAATGCTTGTAGGCCGAGGAACTTGGGCATGTCCCTCGAAGAGATGAAGTTTATATCAAAAAACATACGCGAAAGAGTGGCGAGCATTTGCCACATGCAGCACCAATTATTGTAAGTGTTTTATGCCACAGAGCCATTACTTAGAGATTGTACAAGACCAACATATATTAGAAAGTAAAGACAATACGTTTTGCAGAAACAACTCACTGAAGCAGCTGCAAACCATCCTGAGTGGAAGGAAAATAGTATTCAAGATGGTTATCTTTATGCACAAGTTTGTGGTTACTAGTGGAAATTGAAGCACGTCGAGAATATGAAAAACGCATGGACAAAATGCAAGAACAGATGCAACAAATGCAGCAACAATTGTACCAGTTGATGTCAATGTCACAAGGAGGGCTTAATGTGGATACTCCTATCTCACAACATGGTTCTAATTCTCGGCAAGTAATGAACCAAATCCATATCTATTAATTGCATTAATTATTCATCTTTCATGTAATAGTCTAATAATACACTGATTTAGTATAGAACTCAAGAGGTGGCCGTGAAGAAGAGAATGATAACACGATTGGGGTTGAAGAAGATGATGACGAAGAGACCTTTTTGCGTAGAAGAGTTATTACAAGAACCCACCAAGATGAAAGCCTCGTAATTTTATCATCCTTACCTACATATTTAAATACCTTTTGTTTCCATATTTCTGAGTTAAATGTTTTCAGATTGGTACGAATGTGCTTCTATATGCTTGGACTGGTCCTGAAACTCCTGTTGCTAAAGCAACAATTATATCAGTTGATGAAGACACTATTGTTGGCGGAGATCCTCTTGGGAAGGAGTGTTACGAGGTTATTGTTAATGTTGCTATTAGAAGGGATTCTACGTTGCCTTATCAATATGATGGTTTACGATATGTCGGTGATGCCGTCACAAGTTCCATTGCATGGCCATCTAGCAAGGTAATCACTAAACCATGTTTCTTCTCTACTTTGTTTGAATATTTGGTGTATGATTTCTGACTAGTGATGATTTTGGTAGATCAAGCCCTACAAGCCAGGCGCGTCAACCTCCACCCGTGGTCGTGCATCTGCATAAGCATCCAGGTCTGCATAAGCATCCGTGCGTCTTTTGAAGTGATGAACTAATGGTATTTCTCTGCTGAATTTGTTAGTACTCATCTAAAATATTGACTGAAGCATCTCTGAGTTTTTGTTTCTCTCAAGAACATCTTTAAGGTGTGCAGTAGTTCATCTCTGTTTTCTTCTTCAATCTGCTGCTATTAATTTTCTAAAAACATCAGAGGGAGTTCTGTTCAGATATTCTGTGTGTGTTTGCATACTGAAATTGGTAACACATATCTGAAAAGTTTTTAAGGTTCTTTGAGACTGATTTAATTTGTATGAGAAATAGTTTCAATATAGTCTTCTTATGTTGTTCATGATTTCTGATCTTTAGAAACCCTGAAGTATTTTTGTATTTTAGCTGTGCTCTGATTACTTTTCTCTTTCATCTTGTCAGCAGTTATTTGAGACCAGAACAAGTATGTTTGCAGCACTTATGTTTAAATATTAGGATCTGTCTTTCATTTTCAGTCAAAACCTGCATATCTTGACTGAATAGTGCTCTTCCTGATCTGATTTGTTTGCAATGGCTATAGTTAATTCTGTGTCAAGAATGTCAGTCACTAAATTTTAGTGAATGAATCATTTTCAATCAGTTCCATATTTTGTTTGAGATTGTTTGAGAAGGGTGTATACACTCATGTCTTGATTCTAGTTCTTTAATTTCTCATGTTGTGAACAGTGTTCTGTTATATATTCAGTCTTGAATTTTTGCTGCTGTGTTTTACTGCTCAAACATCAAGAAGTGTATGAATTGCATGTGAGATTAATTTGAAGAAGGTTATTTGTTCTCTACAAACTGTTTTGCTCCTCTGAAAATTATATTACAGTGAATAGTGTTCTGAATTTTTACAACTCTGAATTTACTTCAGCAAGTGTGTTGTTGATTCAAGATTCATATTTCATATCAGTTTCTGAACTTGTGTTGTTGAGCTGTTGAGAAATATGGCAATCTGAAATTATAGTTATCAATTACTTTGTGTTGATTTCAGTATTTACTATTCATTGTCTGAAAATTGACTCTAGTTCTAGATTCTGTTGTGAAATTGAGTAAACAGTCCTGAATATAAATTGAGCTAACTTCAAATGGATGTGAGACTGAAATTGACAAACTGAATCAGTAAATAACAAACTCACCTTGCTGAATTTCAGAGTACTGTTCACCGGTTGAAAAATCTCTATTCTGAATTTGGTTGATTATGGTTGTGAATTGTGTGATTCCATATTGATTATCATGATCTGAATTTGTACATGCTGAACTAAAGTGAAACTGAAATTGAAACTTGCAAATTGAACCAACATTCATGATCAGTTGTTCCGACTCCCTGTAACTATAATGCTAGGTTACTTGGCTAACCTTTTATTTGGCTCTCCACGCGCACTACATTCCCAATCCCCTAGCTTTAATTAGAGATAAACTGAATAGACTTTATATTAGATTTGTAATAAATCTATTGACATAGTTTATCTTATTGACATGTTTTGTAGGAAGGAAAAAGGCAAGCTACCATTTTGGGGGCGAATGGATTAGTAGCTTTTTTGATTAATGTATGTCGTGGTAGACGACGTTCTAGCCATTGTTTGGAATCATCAAGGCCGATTATTTTGTGAACTTGTTATGGATGATTATGACTTTCACACTAAGTGCTGGATGAACTTGTATTTTTTAGTAATCAATACAATGAAAATATCGTGTATGGTTGACTATCAATTCTTCGTTTAATTATGGTCAGTTCCAAACATATAAATATATATTTGATTTCTATCGAATGTTCACTTATATTTTGAGAGATGATCGGTTGGCAATAGGCTATGAGAGTATAGTCAAGTGTTGGTCGGTAAAATTTCACACTGTCAGACTATTGGTCGGGAAAGATTTATTATTTAGCCATAGCAAGTTGGTCGGTAATAGTCCATCGTCTGACTGTTGGTCGGTAAAAGTTCTAAGCTTTGCCTACGGACAGTCGGTCGGTAAAAGATTTTGAGCTATGCCTACTGATAGTCGGTCGGTAAAAGTATAGTGTCCAACCGTCGGTCGGGAAAGAATTTGTTGGTCGGTAAAAGTTTTTTATCCCCGACCAACAGTTGGTCGGCAAAAAAATGTTGGTCGGGAAAGAGCTTTGCCTACCGAACTTTCAGTGACTGACAAGGTTGGTCGGGAAAACTCTTTCCCGACCAACATTCGGTCGCTAAAAGTGGTTTTCCCTACCAACTTATCTGTAGGGAATTCTATGTTGTGGTCTAGTGCACCCCGAGCCATCCCATCCCCGCCGCCACGCAATCCACTTCCCCCTCTCCCGATCGCTCCCCTCCCGACTTCATCTTCTCTGGTCACCGCCACCGCCCTTGGTCCGTCTTCTCCATCCACCACCATCGCACCTTAGTCCCTTTCCTAGTGCACCGCTCCTGCCGCTCACTCCCCTCCAAACTCCGGTCGCTTCCACCGCTTGCTCCACTCTCCGCTCCTTCCCTCGTCGGATCCATCGCCTCCGATCATCCCCATGCTGGATCCATCGCCTCCTCACCTCCACACCCCGGATCCATCGCCTCTGTTCCTCCACACGCCGGATCCACCGCACCCAACATGGACAACTACCATGACTTCTTCCCCTCCCACGACGCTGGCGACAAAGACGACTTCGGCCCCTTCAACTCACCGACGACCACCTCCCTCTTCGATCCCCACCGCCACATGGAGCACCTCGACCTCAACTCCCAGGTCGATGGCTTCCCCAATGTCTTTTACTACCAGAAATTCCTCTAGGCAGATGATGTTGGAGAAGACCTTGGGCTACCTCCTCATGCACCTGGACGAGATCGTGGCGGAGGCCGTGGAGGTGGCCGGTCGAGATCCATGAACACTAGATCTGGATCCAAAGGAGGTCATCGTGGAGGAGTTGTGGCTACTCGCGGAGGTAGAAGAGGGGGCCATGGGGGATCGATGGTGCACCAAGGTGGATCATCTGTTGACGGCCACACCTTCGAGCCTCCAGAGCAACTTGGCTCCTTTGACGATGACGAAGAAGTTGGCTCTGAAGCCCGTTCATAGATGGTAAGCTCCAAGCTCCATGTTCCTATTCATGTAAATGTATAGTATGTATACCATGATCTTGTTCATTTTGTGATGACCTACTAGATGATGTTGATCTGTGATGACATATTCATGTAAATGTAAATGTATGCCATGATCTTGTGATGACCTACTAGATGATGTTGCTTTGTGGTGACCTATTCATGTTCATTTTGTGATGACCTATTCATGTAAATGTAAATGTATGCCATGATCTTGCTCCATGCCTAGTATTTTTAGTTTGTCATATCCTGTGACACCATTATTTTCTTTAATAGAATATTTATGACAAGGCCAATTGGTCAGAGGAAAATACACATATTTTGTGTGATCTAGCTATTGAACAAATAAGGGCAGGCAATTGCTTGAATGATACAATGTCAGGTAGAGGTTATAATGCTATGAGACAAGGCTTTCTCTTGAAGAATGGACTGAACCTTGCTACCAGGCAAATGAAGAACAAATGGACACAATGCAAGACTTTGTACACATTCTAGGTTATGTTGAATAAGAGTACCGCCTTAGGTAGAAGACCTAATGGCACAATCATAGCCTCGATAATGTGGTGGGAAAGAGAGATAGAGGTACATTGTCTACCAACATTTTTATTCACATATAGTATATGTCGTTAGGTTTCTTATATAACTGATCACTTTGATTTATGTTTGTGCTTTTCAGAAAAAACCTGAATGTAAGAAGTTTATGTATGGAGTACCTACATATGTTGAACAATTAGGTGAGATGCTAGTTTCATGGGGTTACAGTTGATGGATCAACCTCTTACATCCATGGTTATGCATCTAATGAGGCTAAACGAGTGTATGGTGATGAGAATGGTGAAGATGCAGATGGAGAAGGCTTTGTGGGAAGCCCAATGAGCAGTGAAAACCGCAAGAGAGCAAGCAACACTATGGACATAGCCATAAGTCCACCCAAGAGAAGCAAAAGCCCAATGTTGAAGATGTTTCAAGGGCTTATAACAGAGTTGCAAGTTACTAGAAGTAAGAAGAAGTACTTGCCAAAATGGTAAAGCTAAAGCAGGAGGAGATGGAACAGAAGAAGAAAGTGAAGGAGGAGATGGAAAAGATGAAGAAGTTGAGGGAGGAGGAGATATAGATGGAGAAGGATGAGAAACAGAAGAAGGATGAGGTCCTACAAGACATAGATAGATGTCTGGATTTGGCTATGGAGGCTGGAGCAAGTTACAACACAGATTAGTTGATTGTATCTACTAAACTATTTTCTTCTGACTACATTCGATATGTCTTCCACAAGATCAAAACTAAAGAGGATAGATTGGGGTGGTTGAAGAGATGTTGCCAGGACTTTTATAACCATTGAAGATATTGTAACTTATTATGTTAAGACCTATTGTCATTAGGACCTGTGTTGTGTTATTATTTGTTGCTAAGATATGTTATTTGTTATTGTGACATGTTATTATTTGTTGTTGTGACATGTTATTATGTGTTGTGTTTATATTTTGAAATGGTGTTGATTTGATTTTTGGTTGTACTAATGTGTTGTTGGTACTATTTATAAGCAGAGGATGAATCTGATGACATACTAAGAATACAAGAGTACATATTGAGGTGTCGGAGGAAGAGGAGAAAAATTATGATTGTGGCTACTGTCATGATGGGTATGTATCATTTCGACACTTACATGAACAAAGCAAAATATAGAGTAGCAATAGAAAGTGGCTTTTACTAGGTCATGAAAACATTAGCAAATAAGACAATTTGTTTTAATATGTTTAGGATGAGTTAGTGTGTGTTTGACAAGCTCCACAATTTGCTAGTTGAGTCATATGGATTGAAGTCCACAAGGAAGATGTCATCTATGGAAGCTTTAGGATGTTTTTATGGATATGTGGTGCCCCTCAATATGTTAGACAAGTTGAAGATCGTTTCACTAGATCACTAGAGACAATATGTAGGAAGTTTGATAAAGTACTACATAGTGTGAGAAAGCTTGTTGCTGATGTCATTAGGCTGATAGACCCAGAGTTTACGAGTGTGCATCGTAGGTTGCAATCTACTCGCTTTTCTCCATTCTTTGACAAATGCATTGGAGCAATAGATGGGACGCATATCTCTGTTGTAGTGCCAACTAGCAAGGTAGTACAGCATACGAAAAGACATGGATATACAAGTCAGAATGTTATGGCCATATGTGATTTTGACATGAGGTTTACTTTTGTCGTGGTGGGATGACCTGAATCTGTTCATGATATGAGGGTATTCAAATATGCAATTGACAAGTATGGAGACAAGTTTTCGCATCTGCCACAAGGTATTGATGTGTTCTATGTTGTCTTTTGTCTTATTATTGCAATAATTGTCATGTCACTTACATAGAATATTAATACAATTATGAATGTGTAGGCAAGTTCTACCTTGTCGACTCGGGTTACCCAAACAGATTGGGTTATCTTGCACCGTACAAGGGTACAAAATATCATCTCCTGAAGTATCGACAAGGCCCCATGCCAAGAGGTAAAAAAGAGCAATTTAATTATGCACATTCTTCACTTCGTAATGTCATCGAGCGGTCTTTTGGAGTTCTGAAGATGAAGTGGAGGATTTTACTAGATCTACCTAGTTATCCGATGCAAAAGCAAAGTGAAATAATAGTTGTGTGCATGGCACTATATAATTTCATTCGAGATAGTTTTTTGGGTGATGCAGACTTTGATTTGGTTGATCATGATGAGAACTATGTTCCATTCACCAAAGCATCATCTTCTCAAACAAATACACGTCATGGGGACGAAGATCAAACTATGAATCAATTTCGTGATTGGATTGTTGATGGTTTGTTTAATAGAGCATAGTTTGTAATCGTTATTGTGTTGTATGAACAAATAATCGAATATGTGGACAATGTTATAAATGTAATACCTTATTATGTGAGTTGCGTCCAAAAGCCAACAGCGTGGCTTGGTAGAAAAAAACGAAATGGCTTGGCGGCAGCATCAAACCGAAATGGCACGCAACAGAAATGGCGCTAGGGGTACTAGTCTGGTGGAAAGTAGGGGTAAAAAATGATTTTGTTGAACTACGTTTATGCACTTTAATACATGGAACCAAACAGAATCTGAACTAAAGGAACCAAAATAGTCTCTTAGGTAAATCGAAAAACTGAACCTCGGGTTTTCAGTTTTTTTTCACAATTCGATTCTAAAACTTTTAGCGGGATGTTCAATTGCTGGTGTCTGAACCGAATTTTCTAAAAACGAAAAAATCAAACCAAAAAACCGATTAAAACGAATGCCCGATAGAATCAATAGCTAGAGCCCTTGGTCAAAACAGCGTCGTTGTGTCGTTGAATTAATTCCACTCTCTATCAGTTCACTGCGCCAAATTAATTGCCTAAATTCAAATACGTAAGACTAACTTCAATTAATGTACTAAAAATGTAAAAGTCATCCACCGCAAGATTCAAATGGCTACCAGGTCACAGTGAATTATTATTAGCTGGAGCAAATTTCAAATAAATTGCAAATATCAGCCTCGCTTAATTAGTCAAGAAGATTCGTTAATTTGATGTAAAAAGTGCTTATTAATTTGACGTAACTTAAAATTTACCATATATGATTTTTAGTACATATTTAAACATCCTTAACAGTGTATATCATATTGAAGATAGTAATTATGTGCTGTTATAGATGGCACCTAATAGCTAGTGTGATTGACTTCACTAATTATTATTAATAGTGGCCGGTGGCTTTTAATTTTCTTGATTCAACCTCGATCGAGATAGCACTAGACAAAGAATTGAGAGACAAGAACAAGATGGGAACTAAAGAATATCCTATAATTAAACAAATATGGCACAGAGGCCTAACTGCAAAGGCAAAACATGTAGGAGACCAAAGAGTCCACTACATTGCCATGCCCCATAATTGCCATGGGCCCCTCAACTACAAGCAAATCCCAACGCAAGAACCCTAAGCAACCTACTAGATAGCACCTCATGCTCCAGATAATTTTTATAGAATTAATAAGAGATGATATAATAATATATTAAATAATAAATAATGAGCTAACTATGCCTTGCTCTGTCGGTTTTAATGGCATAGAGTATATCTTATTTGCAATAAAACTTGTTAAAGCTATGCTTCCAGATAAGATGAAAGATTGGTACTAAAATATTGCTTAATAATTTAAATTGAGAAGTTAATTACACTAAACTTTTCCACGAATGTACTTAATATGAATTTTCTATAATATATATAGCACTACAACAATCCAGGAAGTTTTCGTCGGCCAAGTTAACTTCCGTCGGCCTCCAGGGGCCGACGGAAGTTAACTTAACTTCCGTCGGCTTCTGACAGTGGCCGACGGAAGTTAGCGGGGGTTTTTTCGCGGCCGATCGGATCCTCCTAACTTCCGTCGGCCAGAATTAAAGCCGACGGAAGTTAGCTAACTTCCGTCGGCTTTAATTCTGGCCGACGGAAGTTAGTTTGGCCTTTTCCCAACCGCGCGCGCGTACAGAGAGACCTAACTCCTTGTACGCGCCCACGCCGCCGCCGCCTCCCGCGCCCACCAGCCCGCCGCCGCCTCCCGCCCTCGCCGCCTCCCGCCGCCGCCCGCCCTCGCCGCCTCGGGCCGCCGCCCGCCCGGCCGTCGCACGCCTCGGGAGCCGCCCGCCCGGCCGCCGCACGCCTCGGGAGCCGCCCGCCCGCCCGGCCGCCTCCCGCCTCGGGCGTCGCCGCCCGCCCTCGCCGCCGCGCCGCTGCCCGCCCGCCCGCCGCCGCCCGCCCGCCCGGCCTACTCCCGGCCGCCTCGGCCGCCGCCCGCCCGCCCACCGCCCGCCCGGCCGGCCGCCTCCCGGCCGCCTCGACCGCCGGCCACCGCCCCCTCCCGGCCATCGCCGCCGTCCCGGCCCGCGCCACCCGTCCCGGCCGCCGTCCCCAATTCGACCGCCGCGAGCCGTCGCCGTCCGCCGGCCTACACAAATCACAAAGTAATTATTTTCACCGCTTTACGAATTTTTTCGCTTTTTATTTGTGAATTGTTTCATTGGTAAATTGAATTGGTAGAGACGTATAGATATAGATATGGATTAAATTTTGTCAATTGATGAATTAAATGATTGATATGCTGGATTATTCCGATATTAAATTATGGAGACATATAGATAGCTTTATAGTCCACTAATATCTTTTTTTAATTTGTACTATTATAGTTAAGAAAAAACACTTGTACATGCATTCTACAAAAGGACTTAAAACACTCAAATTAAGTGGCTTTGATTATTTGATATTTTAGACCGTCATGATCATACATTAATTTTATGAATTTTGTCATTGGTATGCATAAGCAGATACACTCTAATAGACGTGTATAGGTAGGAAATGTTGAATGATAGTATGAATCTTGTTTTATATGTGATATTCTTTTTTCATATGCAATATATGTTGTGATATTATGTATAAATTATGCATGATTTCATTGGGTGATTAGTATTATATCTATATATGTTGTGATATTATGTATAAATCCAGCAGCATGGTGGATTGGACATGTCCAATTTCCAACCACTACCTCCCCCGCCACCACCATTATATTCTACATCACCTGAGGTAACTCCTGACATATCGTTACTTCAGATACTTAAGTTAGTGTTTAGCAGAGTAGTTGAGTTAATTCGTTCTCTAATTTTGTCTATTTCTTCAGACTTTCCGTACGCCTGGCCAGGATGGAGCCTCTCGGGCAAATGTAGATGAAGCAGGAGGCAGCGGCGGCACCCACGACCCAAATGTGGGCGATCAGTGAGTATATGGACAAATATGACTTTGTATGTGGCTCTCGCTGTATTTTGTGAATTTGTATGTGAGTTTGGATGTTATATGTGAATTCAGATGTGTACTGTGACTTTGGATGTGAATTCAGTTATATTATGTGATTTTGGATGTGATGTGTGAAGTGTGGATGTGAATTTGGATGTGAGATGTGATTTTGGATGTGAGATGTGATTTTGGATGTTATATGTGAAGTTTGAATGTGATTTTGGATGTGAAATGTGATTTTGGATGTGTATTGTGAATGTATGTGAAATTGTGGTTGGATGTGAGTGTGAGTAGGGGAACCAGGAAAAAATAAAAAAAATCAGTTAACTTCCGTCGGCTTTGACCATAGTCGACGGAAGTTAGCTGGTTTCGGCCACGTGGGCAGAAAGGCTAACTTCCGTCGGCTAGGGCCAAAGCCGACGGAAGTTAGCTGCCCCTAACTTCCGTCGGCCAGGCTGGCCGACGGAAGTTAGTGCCCCCTCTGCTGACGTGGTAGTGTTCGGCGCTAACTTCCGTCGCCTCGCTTCCGTCGGCCAAAGGCCGACGGAAGTTAGCGTTTTGCCGACGGAAGTTGGCTTCTTCCGTCGGGAAAGGACTAACTTCCGTCGGCTTTGGCCGACGGAAGTTGCCTGTTTTGTTGTAGTGTAGATATATAATTGATCTCTATAGTTATTGTAATTTGTAGTATTTTGTCTTTGATATATAGTCTGCCATATATATATATATTAGGTTAATTTTTTCTATGCCATTATAATAAAAGACAATCTATAGATAAATAAGAGTTCAGTCGTAATTCCAAGGATATATGGAAAAATAGAGAATTTCCTACGTGTAACTTCGTCCCATCACTATATAAGACCAACGAGGGACCTCCAAAGGGCATCGAATTATCTAAGCTTAATTAGACACATGTACCCATCCAAACTCATATCAACACATATGTCATACACTTTTACATCTAATCTATAACCCAAAACATATAATATAGAGTTATTATCTCCGAGAGATATAAACTTATATAAATCTCTTACTCTGTTCTTGAGTCAATCATTTAGCCTAGGATATACCCTACTCACAACTCACCGTCAAAGGTACCTCCATCAGTAGAATTAACAGACCGATAGAGACCATACGAGTCTATAATTCTATAATTATGAGTTTTTTAGGAGAACTATAATTATGGATTAATTCAAATACATTTTAACTGGTAAATCATAAAATATTTTACGTCATTTGGGGGCTTGCGGTTAAGTCCAGACACATTTACTAATTTAATTACCAAAATATATATTTTTAAAAAACTATTTAAAAATATATAAAATATATATATTAAAATTGTTTGCCAACTTTTAAATATTAAATTCATGAACCTTTGAATAATTATTATAAATCTAATATTTATTTATATTTGATAGCCTGTCGCAATCGGGTCATGTAATCAAAAGATATGTTGTTCCAAACTGGTCATAAAACCAAAAGAGTTGGTTGGATGGAGATCCAATGTACATGACCCTTCCAGATTTGTGTCCCCTATGGCACTTGTCCTCTTCACTCACTCACCTGATTGATGATTAGATGCATGGGCTGGCCTCCTATACCAACTATATATATTACCTGTTTAATTTGCTTTTATATGTTAGCTCGATTTGTCCATTTACCATTTACTAGGTGCACTATTTTAATTAGTACGTTGTTGCATTCATATATATACTATGAAAAAGTAAAAATTCATCGAGTGCAAAAATCTTTGACGAGTGTATTATTTTGGACAGTCGTCGAAAAAAAAGTTTGCTGAATGTTTTAGAGTCATGTTAATTAGCTAGTATTAAGTTTATGTTTTTTAATTAATTTCATTGTCGATTGTACTTTTTCATCCTCAAGCCTCCTCTTCTACATCTTTTTCTAATAAATCTTTAAAGAAAAAATTAGTGGGATCCTAAATCTCTTCACCACCGGGATCCCTTTGATTCATGTCACGTGGAAGATGAGACGATCTGACGGTGTGGTGGAGGCTAGGGCTGCGGCGCGGGGCGATGGGCAGCCATTAAACGATAGTTTTTTTAAAAAAAAAACTTATGTGAGAATTATTGGAAAATTTGTTATAAGTTTGTTTATCCTCGTTAGTATTAAACTAATTCATTTGAACTTTAAATAATTATCGCTATCTTACACAATATAAGAACAAGATTAATGATTTAGCTAGTGATCCATCGGTTTTATACTTATGTCATATCACATATAAAGTTCTCTCATGTAATAGTTAGATATGTATATATATTACGCATTTAATATGTAATCTATCACATTATTTCACAAAGTTCATGAAATCATGTGAACCAGTATGTTAGTAGCTCATTTCTCTTCTTTCTTCTTCACCTAGCTCAACACTAATCTAACGTGATTACTCTTCTAATCTACTTACATCAACTTTATTATACTTATCTAAAATAAACAGCCAAAGTAGGAGAAACAAACAAATACATACTGGCTAGCACAAGAGAAGCAGTTAAAAGTCCACCATGCGACACCACACTGATCACATGCATGGTGCGCCATTTTCCCATGCAAAGTTTTAATAAGCTTTTGTCTTCTCCGGCGCCGCTCTCTCTCTCACACACACAATACTGTCCTAGCTAGCTTAACTAGTTGAAGGTTTGAACAATCGACCAGCCGCAGCTGCTAGCTATCTGCCGCCGGAGCCCGGCCGGCCGGCATCTTGTAGTACGTACGTACACTGCTGCTACACGGACTACACATATACACAGTACGTACGAACGTGGGGTTTCAGGTTTGGTCTGTGGATGACCTACAAATACAGTATTAGTGTGCGTGTGTGTGTATATATATATATATGTGTATATATATAAATATATATATATATGGAAGCACGATTCTACACCGACCACGGGAATACTACTTTCAGTAGTAGATTTTCTTAGTAGAATAGCAATTGAGTATTACTTTTTTCTCATTAGTAGATTTCTCAGTAGAATGGTTATTCTACACACGTAGTGTAGGATAGCATTTATATATATATAGACACACACTACTATCGAAATAGTCTTTAGTGATGCAACTTTAGTGACAGACAAAATATATGTGTCACTAATACAGTTGTAGTGACGGGTTGTTTCACACGCGTCAGTAATGACGCATTATTAGTGACAGGTCTAATTGTGACCCATCACTAAAGATGAGACACCTCAATTAGTGACGGGTCACTGTATCACCCGTCACTAAATAGCTCCCTCTCACAGTTGTGGTAGTGATCATCAGTGACAGTGGTAACTATCACCTGCCATGGATGACTCCCTCTTATAAATAGACGAAGGTCTCAAACTGAATCAATACACTTTTATTTTGCGCGACCCTAACCCTAGACTCCCATCGCCACTATCGCCTTCGTCGTGCTCCTCGTCGCTCTGTCGCCCGTGCCCCGGGCATCGTCGCTCGTGGCCCCTACACCATCGCTCGTGGCCCCCCGCATCGTCCTCACTCCTTATTGCATTGTCACCTTCGTCGTGTTCCTTCACCCGTGCCCTCTGCACCTCCGCACCTCGGTTGCATCCTCCTCCTCGTAAGGTCCTCCTCCTCCGATATGTTTGAGATGCGTATGAGGATGTGTGTGACAATTTATGTTATTTTATTTATTTTCACAAGTTTGTTAATGATTACTAATAAAATCATAATGAGAAATTTGCTTACTGAATTTGTGAATTAGCGATATGGCATGCATCCCAAGTAATTTACATATACCAACCTATGTTCTTGATAGTTTCTTAATAAAGATAAATCATTTAGTCAACGATGGACGTCACTAGGTTTATTCATTATGAATTGATATATTGTTTATTGTTTAATGTGGTAACAAACTGAAGCAAGATTACCTTACTGTTGTAGTACTTATCAAAAAGATTTTTTCATATAAATAACATTTGTGCTAGTGATATCTTTAACATAATGACAAGAGATGGTTGCACCACTAAGATTGAGGTTGTGAGTTGCGGAGGCGGTGGCAGGTTATGCTTCCACTACCACAAAAACGGTCTTTAGTGACGCAGCTTTAGTAACGGATAAAATACACGCGTCAGTAATACACTTTTTGTGATGGATTGTTTCACACGTGTCAGTAATGGTGTCTCATTAGTAACGGGTCGCAATAGTACCCGTCACTATAGATGAGGCTGGCAGGGGTGTCCATGTTAGTGATGGATCAATTGTTACCCATCACTAAAGGTTGCCCCTATAGTGACGGTCTGTGTTGAGACCACGTCACTAAATATGGGGCACCACATTAGTGACGATTGGTAGTATCACCCGTCACTAAAAAATATTGCATTCGAAACCCTAAGGCCACCTTTAGTGATGTCCTTATATGGATAACCGTCACTGATGATATGTACATAAGTACCTCGATCACTCACAGAGCTTTGCACTTATTGCTCCCAAGTCTCAACTGTTGTCGTCTTCGCCATAACTGTCGATCGATAGTATATTTGCTAGACGTATCTTGATTGTCGTACTTGTAATGAGTATTTCAGTGGAGTAAAGTTTTTCATGAGTTGTGCTAGAGATGATATGGAAGCTAGTGGAAAGACTGCAATGTGGTGTCTATGTTATGACTGTAGGAATGAGAAAAACAGATCAGATTGGTAGTAAAGATGAAAGTGGAGCCGTTGATATAGATTACATGAGCGACAATGACAGTTTAGGAATTCCAAAAGATAAGTATATTGATATTGTGGATACTGTTGATCAGATAGTGCATGATGTGGAGGAACAAGTTGCAAATTCTAAAGGTGAGTTTGCCTAGTTCCAAAAACTTATACAAGACTCAAAAACACCGATATATCCTGGCTGCAAAGAAAAGTACACAGTCTTATACATTGTCTTGATAATGCTACAAATGAAGGTGACATATGGATGGTACGATGTGAGTTTCAAAGCATTACTGAATTTTTTGAGAGACCTGGTGCCTGCAGAAGAGAATAAGATTCCTTCCACCGCGTATGGTGTTAAGAAGATTGTATGTCCTCTAGGGTTGGATATAGAGAAAATACATGCATGTATGAATGATTGTGTTCTATTTTGTGGAGAGTATGTAGACCTTGAAAAATATCCAACATGTGGGACACATCGATTCAAAAATAGAAAAGATGATGATGAATTGGACGATGAGTGTAATAGAAGGAAGGTGATATGATATTTCCCTATAATCTCTCATCTAAAGTGCATGTTTAGAAATACCAACGAGTTAAAATGATTGAGATGACACAAAGAGAGTTGTAAGAATGACTCGATGATAAGACACCCAGTAGATTCTGCTCAATGGAGAACAATTAACGCCACATTTCTAAGGTTTGCTAATGATTACAGGAATATTAGATTTTCCATGAGTACCGATGACATGAACCCTTTTGGTAACATGAGCAGTATGCATAGCACGTGGCCAGTATTATTGTATATATACAACCTTCCCCCCTTGGCTTTGTAAGAAGCATAAATATATCATGTTGTCGATCTTAATCTCTGGTCCTAAAAAACTTGACAATGATATTGACGTGTACCTCAGACCCTCGGTGGATGATCTGAAAATTATGTGGCACACAGGTGTTGAGGTTTGGGATGAGTACATCCGAGAGTACTTCCAACTACATGCCATGTTGTTTGTAACAATAAATGATCTGCCCGCTTATCGTAACTTATCTAGTCAAAGCAAAAGGAAATGTGAATTATGCCCACAGTGCTTGGAGGAAACATCAAGCACATGGTTGAACCATTCTAAAAAATGGTGTACATGCGACATCGACGTTTTCTTCCAATGAAACACTCATGCAAAAGAATGAAGCTACAGTTTGATGGCTCTGTAGAGAAAGGAGGACCTCCTAAGAATTTCAGAGGCACGGAGGTATATGACCAAGTAAAGGACATAAATGTTATACTCGGTAAGCGAAAACGGTCTTCCACAAGTTGTGATGGAATGTGTAACATGCAATCAATTTTGTGGGAGTCTGAATATTTAAAATATCATGATGTTTGCCATTCCATCGATACAATGCATGTGGAGAAAAACGTGTGTGATAGTCTCCTTGGAACAATGTTAAATATGCTAGGGAAAACAAAAGATCATGAGAATGCTAGAGCGGATCTTGAGGAGATGGGTTTATGATCGGAGCTATATTCACAATAGACAGATAGAGGAAAGTTCTTGCCTCAATCTTGCATTAACCTTTCTAGGAAGGAGAGGAAGGAGTTTTGTGAATTTTTGTATAGAATTAAAGTTCCATCAGCTTACTCATTGAATATCAACAAACTTGTCAACATGAAAGACCTTAAGATGGTTGGTGGAATGAAGACTCATGATTGTCATGTGATGCTGACTCAAATGATTGCTGTCGGAATAAGAAATGTGTTACCGGTGGAGGAAAGAGAGGCAATAATGAGTTTGTGTTTTTTCTACACTCGACCCAACAATGCTAGCAGAACTAGAGAAAAATCAACATTTGACCCTCTCTCATCTTGAGTTGTAATTTCCTCCATCATTCTTTGATATTATGGTACATCTAACCTCACATCTCATCAAAGAAATACTATTTCTTGGACCTGTTTTCTTGCATCAGATGTACCCGTACGAGAGATACATGGGTGTTCTAAAGAAATATGTTAGAAATCGTTCTTCACCCAAGGGTTGAATCACACAAGGTTACTCTAGCAAGGAGGTAGTAGCGTGGTGTATTAAGTACATAGACTCGAAAAAACCAATTTTTGTGCCTCTCTCTCACCATGAGGGTAGACTAGCAAGTCAAGGGATCTTGGGCAAGCAAACAATTACTCCGGATCAAAAGGCATATGACCAAGCTCATTTCCTAGTGTTGCAACAATCGAGAGAAGTGTCATCATACATCGTTGAGCACAAGCACATGCTATGTGCAAAGAACCCATCTTGTACCGAAGCTTGGATCGCAAAACAACACATGAAAAGGTTCGATACCTAGTTTTAGGATCGAATCGTACGATCAAAAACAAACCTAGTGAGCGAATCGACCAAGCAGCTAGCAATAGGACATACTGTTACAACATATCGAAGTTATCATATAAATGGTTATAAATTATACACAGTTGATCAAGATAGCAAGAGCACAAACCAAAACAATAGTGTTCGTATTGATGCCCACGACAACAATGATGTAAAGAGCACATATTATGGTCACATAGAGGAGATTTGAGAACTTGACTACCTAGGGTTTCAAGGTACCTATATTTCGATGTCACTAAGTCAATGGTACAAAATGCATTACGGTCGACAAGTACGGATTCACAAGTGTAAATCTAAGTCTGGTCGGCTATAAAGACAAATCTTTCGTGCTCGCTAAACAAGTTGCTCAGGTTTTCTATGTGCTAGATACGACAAATAAGAAACTTCATGGTGTCCTAGCTAGAAAAAGAGACGGATTGTGGGTGTTGAAAATATGGTTTATGAGGACGAGTATAATCAGTTTGAGGAGATACCACCTTTCGCCACCTCAATTATGCCATAAGTTAAACCAAACAAGCAAACTTCGTACCTATGCTCCAACCATTCTGAAGGATTGTACGTTAAGAAAGTGAGAAAACAGAGACGTACATGTGCTGAAAAGTGTAAAGTTTAAATTGTATATATACATGCAAGTATTGTACATGTAGTGTTCAAATATTGAGATACATGGGTGATTTGTAAAATTTGTACTGATTTAGGTATGTAATATTGTCGGAGATATGATCCACGGTACCAAACCGAGTGGTTTCACTCGGATCACCAATTGTTGGCAAGGCTAGCTCATAAAGGACTTCTTGACCACCAGGCCTCCCACTCGGGAACAGATGCGCCTGAGTGGTGTGATGCCAACAGTCGATCCAGGGCCATCCGCCCAATGGTTATCTCCAATCAACGCCAACGGTTACCCCTAATCAACACTAATGTCTCTGTGACAGTCATTAGCGCCAATTAATGGCAGTTATGCTGGTAGTTATGTGGCTGTTTCAGCATGCTATCAATGTCATGGTTTATTATTGTAACTTCCTAGTCCTTCTCATATAAAAGGACTAGGGGGCCCTAAGAAAGGGCAGGCATGGACACAACACTACATAGCAGGCACGTTGGGATCACATCCTAGAACACGTCTGGACACGCGCATACTAGACACCCCTCATTCATCCATATACTCACAGGAGTGGGGTTATTGTCCTCCGGGAGGTCCGAATCTGTGTTGGACCGGAAACGGTGACCAAAGGGGGTGAATGGGAGCTTTTAAAATTTCAGACTAAAAATAGCCTTTTGTTTTAAATCTGTCTCCTATGGAACAGGCTTCGAACACACCCTTTGGAGGTCTGGTTCGGAGGTATTTCACAGCTCTGAAGCCAGGCTTCACGAGGAGCAAAAGTTCAAAGTCAAAAAGACTTCGCTCCACCCACAAAACCAAAAACTCAACTCTGCTAAGTCAGTGCAGGCTCCGCACACTGGGTGCCTTCGAGCAGACTTCGCACTTCACCCTTCGCAAGAGATGACTTCCATCTGAGGACTTCGACCAGATACTTTGCACTAGCAACTAGTACTAGGCTTCGTATTCCGAAGGTCTAAACTCACACAGAGCACATTGCGCTGAGGAATTCGACAAGGGAAGAGAACAGACTTCAATCTTAGCCACACACAGAGCTTCACTAGTAATCAGGGAGGACTAGTCTCTAGTTTACACAGAGCGAACACACTGAAAATCACACATTTCACACACAAAGACCTCTCACACACTTCTCCAGAAGATGAACAGTGCACAAACTCAACCTAGAAGAAAATGGTGCACAGAGGAATCAAAGCATGCAGTGCAAAACTAGCATACAAGTTCAAGCAGTAAATGGAAAATAGAATCAAAGTTTCATTGCTTGAACAGGGAACACAAAATGAACTCACAGACTGAATACAGGAGTGTGGCAGCTGGCTCTAGAGTTCTGAAAATGGCGGCTCAAAGTGTTACTCAGGCCTAGCCAGCCTTCACTATTTATAGGCACTATTCAGCCCTATGAATAGACTACTTTACCCCTAAGGTTTACATTGTTTTTGTCTCAGCAGATAAAGGGGGTACATATGGTAGTCTACTTTATTTAGAGGCTTCAGTATTGAACCCTTCAGTACGACCAAGTCATCATGTACTGTCGGACCCCTCCGACAGTCACACTCCGCTACAACAACCACAACAACCGAACCCACCGAACCCTTCGGTGAAACAACCTCCGAACCCCTTCGGAGGGACCCCTTCGAAACCAAAAGGCAAAACTTGTCAATCACTCATCACAGACTCCGAAACCAACCCTTTCAATCTCCCCCTTGATGAGTGCATTGACAACCAAATTCAAGTTCAAGGAAATTTGAAAAATTTCAGCACACAAGTGACCATAAAAACTCAAAAAAGAGCCAAAACATGTCACTTGACAAAAGAATTCCTCTCCCCCTTTTTCAAAAGAGTAAAAGCCCCTTCGGCACATTTCTCCCTTTGCAAGGCATCAAAGGTTCATACTTCCCCTTTTTGCAATAACAACTCCCCCTGAGTTATTTTCCCCCTTACTGCAGAGAACTCAAAAATTTCTCCCCCTTTGACAAGCATCAGGGAGCATATAAAATATGCAAAGCTTTGAAATGAGTAGAAGTGCAAAGACATATAAAGCAAGGATATGCCAAACTTAATGCCAGTTTTCATGTACTCACCTCAATTTAACATAATCTAAAAGCATGATGACAACATGCGATTTTATCATTTTGGAAATAAAAATCATCACCACTCAATCAAGTTAACTAGACACGTAAAGGCAAGAGCTACGCAAAGCTAGCCATTTTCTACTCTAGACAGACAAGTCCAGTTCAAATGGAGTATTGAAAGCAAACTTGATTGTCAATGAATTTATACGTGCTATTCTTTTCATAATGCCAGGGGTTATTTGTTTGTCTACCTTATTCTTTCCAATCAAGCCAAGCCTAGGAAAGAAAGCCATCAGAAGCTTAAGGAAATGATTTTGGCATACACTAAATTATTCTAGTTCATACCAAAGTGCAATGGTAAGCAGTCTAGAATAAAGTAGTGCGACAAACAAACCCACCTGGATCTTTTCACTTTTAGCATTTAAATCATGGATTTTGGATTTTTGATAAGTGACAAATTGTTTAGCACTTTGTTGAAGAATATCCATGAGTAAGCAATATTATTTTTTAAGTTCCAATTTTTGCATCTAGAGAAAATGATTCTTGCTACCAAGCAGATAAACGATAGCTAAAGCAGTCCTGCCTAAACATGCTAGATTCAAGACTAAGCAGTGATCATGATTTAATTTTGGAAAATAGAAAATCATGCGCAGAATGAATTAGACATATTAACTAGAGCTGAGCTGGCATGATTACGAGAATTAAAACAAGGCATATTATTGCAAAACATGTAAATGCAATTTCACACAAAAGAAGTATAGGCATGTCATTTAAAATGTGCTCCCCCTCACAAAATTCCGTAGGGGTGACAAACACCAAGTTCCCCACGCAAGTAGGCAAAACGCGAAGCATCGAGGGGTTTTGTGAAAATATCGGCTAGCTAGTGTTGGGTATCAACATATTGAAGTTCAATATCACCCTTCTCATTGTGATCTCTGAGAAAATGATATCGCACATCAATATGTTTGGTTTTGGAATGTTGAACCGGGTTGTTTGCAATACAAATAGAGCTAGTGTTATCACAGAAAAGTGGAACACTCGTATAATCTAACCCAAAATCCCCCAGAGTAGAAACCATCCATAAAATCTGATAGCAACAGCTAGCTGCAGCAACATATTCAGCCTCAGCCATCGATTGTGCAACACTAGACTGTTTGCGGGAAGACCAGCAAACCAGCGAAGTACCCAAAAAAGACAAGTACCAGAGGTACTTTTCCTATCAATCCTACACCCAGCAAAATCCGCATCCGAATAACCTCGAAGACACAAAGAGGAAGACGCTGAATACCAGATGCCAAATTCAAGGGTATGTTTGAGATACATGAGAATGCGCTTTACCTCTTAGCGGTGCGAAGCACGTGGTGAAGCCTAAAAACGAGCGCACAGACACACGACAAAGTGTATGTCCGGCCTCATAGCCATCAAGTAGAGGAGTGAGTCGATCATGCTCCGAAACTCCATCTGATTCACGGCTTCTCCATCCTCATCAGGATCTAATGCTATTGAAGTAGCCATCAGAGTAGCGAGGGGCTTCACATCAGCCATGTCAAACTTTTTGAGCAGGTCCTTGGTGTACTTCGTCTGGTGAACGAAAGTACCTTGTTTGCTTTGCTTGATTTGCAAACCAAGAAAAATGTGAGTTCGCCCATCATGGACATTTCGAACTCCCTGCTCATGGCATCTGCAAACTCGACAACCAAAGCATGAGAAGAGCCACTAAAGATGATATCATCCACATAAATTTGAACTAGCAGGAATTCTTTTCCATGTTTGAGAGTGAAAGGGGTTTTGTCGACTGACCCCATCAAGTACCCACGCTCAAGCATAAAAGACTTAAGTCTATCATACCAAGCCCGAGGGGTCTGCTTGAGTCCATAAAACGCCTTATGAAGTTAAGGACTTTATGTGGATATTTGGGGTTTTCAAAACCAGGGGGTTGTTTTACATAAACATCTTCGCCTATGAAGCCATTAAGAAATGCACTTTTGACATCCATTTGAAAGAGTTGAATCCCCGGGATGTCGCAAAGGCAAGCAAAATCCTAATGGCCTCTAGACGTGCAACAGGTGCAAAAGTCTCAGTAAAATCAATCCCTTCTAATTAAGAATAACCCTAAGCTACAAGTCTAGCCTTGTTTCTAATTACAGACCCATCCTCCCCTTGTTTGTTTTTGAAAATCCATTTTGTTTCAATGAAATGAACATTTGGTGGAGGATCAACTAAAGTCCAGACTTGGTTTCTCTCAAAATTTTCAAGTTCTTCATGCATGGCATTGATCCAACTAGAATCAGAAAGTGCATGACTAACATGTAAGGGCTCGAAAGAAGCAACAAAAGCGGAATCAATGAAATGAGCATTAGAACGTGTTACCCTTTGATAAAGCTCACCAATGATCTGATCGGGAGGATGCATCATTTGAATATGATGTGGAGCCTCTCGGCGAGATGCAGTCTCCCCTCAACTTATGCGTTGGAGTGGTCCAAGATGACCGATGTCGAGGTAGTTGCTTCGGGACCTTGCGCCAAAGTGGTCGAAGCGAGGTTGACTTCGGGGCTTGATGTCAAGGGTAGTAGGGGTTAATCCTCAAAATCTCCAGGATCTTCATCTTCGAAGATGGTCTGCTCCATGTTGTGTTCATTTACTTGTTCAAAAGTAGAACTAATAGAGGGGGTTGATTCATCAAAAGTCACATCACATGACTCGATGACGGTGTTAGTTTCCAAATTGTAAACACGATTAGAATGACCATGAGTAGGGTGTATCCAAAAAAGATCCCGTCAGAAGATCGAGACTCAAATTTATCCAATTTTCCACTTTTTAGGATAAAACATCGACAACCAAAGACTCGAAGATGAGTAACTTTGGGCTGTCTCCCAAAACGCAGTTCATAAGATGTCAAGTTCAAAATTGAGCGCAAGAAGATTCGGTTTGAGATGTAACATGCAGTGTTCATGGCCTCAGCCCAAAATTTTCTAGGAGTCTTGTGCTCATCGAGCATCGTCCTAGCCATCTCAACCAAAGTGTGGTTCTTCCTCTCAAAACACCGTTTTGTTGAGGAATCCGCGGAGTAGAGAATTGATGTTCTATGCCATGCTCCATGCAAAAGTCAACAAAGAGATTGTTCTTGAACTCAATGCCATTATCACTTCGAATGAACTTTAATGCACTAGGGAGCTCAGTGAAAAGTCTCAAAACCAAGCTCCGAAAGTGTGAAAACACTTCATCCTTGCTGGCAAGAAAGAAGACCCAAGAGTAATGAGATAAATCGTCGACAATGACCAGCACATACCACTTGCCACCTAAAGAACTAACCCGAGAAGGACCTACAGTGTCCATATGGAGAAGTTTTTCAGGTTGTTCAGTCATCACCAAGATGACAGGTGAGTACGACGCCGCAATCATTTTTCCATGTCGACAAGGAGCGCAAGCCAAATTCTTCTCAAACTTGAGCTTGGGCAATCCTCGAATCAGACCTAGGGCACTCAGACGAGCAAGCAACTCAAAGCTCATATGCCCTAGTCTCCTATGCCACTTCCAAAGTTCAGAAGTTGAATGTGCAACAAGACAATGAGAAGAACCAGATGACTCAAAAAAATCAGCTCCAAAAACTCTCCCAACTCTAAAGATCTTACAAACCACAGCGCTATCAGAATTGAGTACTTACGAAGTATCACGATGGAATCGCACTTCGAAGCCCTCATCAAGTAATTGATATACAGAAAGCAAATTGTATCCCAAATTTTCAACCAAAGCAACATCTTTGAGAGTCAAATTTGAGTTGATTCTTACCACACATTTACCTTTCACTCTACTCCTTCGATTGTTGCCGAAGGTGATATGTCCTTTTGCTTGGTTGTGGTGAGGCTGGAGAACCATGCTGCATCTCCGTTCATGTGGCGCGAACAACCGGAGTCCATGATCCACATGCCCTCCAAGCCTCGGTCTAGCGCCTACACATGATAAGAGAATCTCGATCGCTCAGTGTTGGGATGAGTGAGAGCATGATGAGGCATCTAGCACTGAGTGATACGAGTAGTAGGCATAGTAAAAATAGACTGTCTACGCATAGGAAAATCAGAATAATGCAAAGTGTGAGGTCTACCTACATGCTGTGACCCAAATGCATGATGAGGTCTCCTAACCTGTTGAGGCACAAAGTCACTCACACGGGGTCTACGACTATATGGAACATGGTGAACACTTCGAGGAGCAAAACCTCTTCGGGAAGTATGGGAAGCCTCGAAAGCATGACGTGAGTAAACCTCAGACTCATGCATACCTAGAGATGGGTAATGCATGTCCTAGAAACTCATCGCCTGAGAGCGTCGCTCATCCTTGATGCAATGAAAATAGAACTCAACCAGATGACCCGCCCGCTGACAGTAGGAACAATGAAACACTCTCCTAGGGGCACTCTCATGGGTCATAGGAGCAATTATCACAGGCTCCTTGGGCTTCTGCTGAGTGGTATTCTTGGGAGGACTTTTCTTGGCAGGAGGAGTGGTTTTCTTTGGAGTTTGGGTAGGCTTTTAGGTTGATGGAGTGTCTAACTGGGCTCTTTCTTTCTCTAAGGTAGTGGGTGAGGTAAAAACAATTTTGTTCTCACTGTCTGAAGGAATCCTCTCAAAACCCAAACCTAGAGCTAACCCTGCCCTGTCAGCACACATCTTGGTCTTGGCTAATAGCAAGTCCATCCTGCCCTTTCCCTCAGTACATTTGTTAACCACAGAAAGAAAGTATTCATTTTCAGACATGAGGTGTTTAGCTTGCTCTCTAACAGTGCCTAGCTGATCCTTAAGGGTTATGCAAGTGTCACACACAGGTTGCACATCCTTAGAACTACCGGCTCTCTCTAATCTAGCCTCTAAATCCTAAACATGCTTATCACGTAAATCAATGCTCTCACATAATAAAGAACATTTCATGCATTCATTTTCATCATGAGGTCTAAAATCAACCATCAAAAGCTGCTTCTGTGCAGTCTCAAGCTCAGAAAGAGTTTGAGCTTGCACAGAACGCAACTGAGCAAGCTCACCCATTACAATAGTACAAGATTCACATTTAGCATCATTAACCCTAGACTTAAGCATGGCATAATCAGTAAAAATAGATTCTAACCTAAGTCTAAGGTCTTTTCAATGTCTAGCGGCTTGCACAAGTAATCTATCCTAACCAAGAACTACTTCATTCAGTTCATCTATCTTAATTGAAAGCTGATCATAGGATACAGGTACCTCAGATGAGTCAAGCTCATCGCCGCTGTGATGCTGTCGGCCATGAAGCATAGGCCGGTGAAATCTCGTTTATTTTTGTCCTTCTTCTCCTCCTCCTCATCAGAGCTCAACTCATCAGTTGAGGAAGTGTCGATATCACTGAGAGCAGCAACAAATGCTCTGGAAGAGGCTTTGGCTACCCTCTTAGCCACCTTATCGCGCTTGCCCTTCACAAAGGGTTTCCTCTCCTTTTTGTGATATTTGGGGCGCTCACTCTCATCTCTTCTTTTGAGCTTAGGACAGTTGGCCTTGATGTGAGAAGTGTCGCCACACTCAAAACAACCACTAAATCCACTTCTCCTTTGATCCCATCTCTCATGGTGAAAACGGGTGAACCTTCTGGCAATGAGAGCAAGCTCTTCATCATCTAGAGTATCCACCTACTCCTTAGTGACGGAGACTAGGGAGGACAAAGAAAAACCACCAGCAAGAACACAAGTACCAGATGTGCTTGGTTTTGCAGGGGTGCCACGGCTAGTGCTAGAAACAAGTGCTAATGGTTGTGGCAAGGAGTTTCTGTGCACTACAAGAGATGCCTTGGCAATCTCTGTGGACTTCAGCTTGCTGAAGAGTTCATCACATGTCAATGTGTCATAACCTGCGGACTCCTCAATGCTGGATATCTTCATTTCCCATATGCTACGATCAAGAGCATAGAGAAGCTTGATAGCCCTGTCATGATCATTGTAAGCAAGTGTCCCGTTGGACCGCAAGTTACTCACTATAGCGTCAAAGCGAGAAAGTATGGCATCTATAGATTCACCAGGCGCTTGCACAAACAGCTGATACTGTTGATTGTACGTGCTCCGAAACCAAGCTTCACGAGGAGCAAAAGTTCGAAGTCAAGAAGACTTTGCTCCACCGACAAAACTAAAAACTCAACTCAGCTAAGTCAGTGCAGGCTCCGCACACTAGGTGCCTTCGAGCAGACTTCGCACTTCACCCTTCGCAAGAGATGACTTCCCTCTGAGGACTTCGACTAGATACTCTGCAATAGCAACTGGTACTAGGCTTCGTATTCCGAAGGTCTAAACTCACAAAGAGCACACTGCGCTGAGGACTTAAACAAGGGAAGAGAACAGACTTCGATCTTAGCCACGCACAGAGCTTCACTAGTAATCAGAGAGGACCAGCCTCCGGTTTACACAGAGCGAACACACTAAAAATCACACACACAGACCTCTCACACACTTCTCTAGAAGACGAACAGTGCACAAACTTCGCAGAGGAGACAACATCAGCTTTTGCAGAGCAGACATGATCAACCTTTGTAGTTTTGGAGTCTTCTGAAGCCCCCCTTCGCACGCGAAAGGTGCGGTAGCTTCGGCGAGAAGCCTTGAGCCTGATGGCCTTCGCTTCACCGAAGTCAGCCTTCGATACAGTAACGGTTTTGAGCTGAAGCCGTCAAAGCCCTTGAGCCTTCTGTAACACCCCAGAAATTAAAAAGGATTAAAATAAAAGAAAAATATTATTTAAATCATTTTTGGATGTATTATTAAAGGAAAAATCACAAAAGAACCCAAATAAAGCCAAACAGGAAGAAATACTCAAAATCTGGACTTGAAAATTTTATGAGATGAACTAGAGACCAAAATATAATTTTAGGAATTTTTGCAAATTTTTATCAACAGTGGTTCAACCCTTAATCAAATAAATGAATTACTGGAATTATTTTAAATCAGAAAACAATTTTAATTCCTAAACGGGCCTCAACCTTCAAAGTGACCGAGCCTAGCCCAGCCCAAGCCTTGAGCCACTGACAGGTGGGAGCAACCTGTCGGCGCTCACCTCCCCTCTCTCTTCCGCCCGCCCCCGCCTCGGCCCCACATGGCAGCCGCAGGCGCCCGCCTCCGCTCTCTGACCAGACTGGCCCATCTGTCGGCTCCCTTCCTTTTTGGATCGCTCACTGACAGGTGGAGCCCACCTGTCAGGATCGTCTTCCTCCCGGGAAGGGGATCCCCTTTCCTTTCTCCGGCGATCTCTTTCAGATTCCCTGCCGCCGGCCGCCCGATCCCGCCCGATCAACCCTGGATCACCTTCCCTGGTCGCCACCGCTCCCCTTCCATCTACGGCCGACGCGTTTTCGCGCTTATAGAAAGCTTCCCGAAGCTTATAGTAACCCTCGCCGGAGCTCTCGGTAACCTTTCGGTTCCTTGCCTTATGGACGCCGGCGACCCCCTATAAAACCCCCCCCCACGGCCACCGCCCTCAGCCCACACTCACACCACCTTCCTCGTGCGAAAACAGAGCGCCACCATCACCTTTTCGACCTTCGGCTCTGCCTCGTCTCCGGCGAGCCATCGCCGTCGATCCCGGCCTCCACCGCCCTGGCCGTCGCCACCGTTGTGATCGCCAGAGCCCACCTGTCCTCGGCCACCCCTCCATTGGCTGCGGACACTGCCGGATCGTCGTCGCCGACGAGCACCCAAAAGCCCTACTTCGTCTACACTCGCCGCCGGCCGCCGTCCGTCGCCCTCCGTCGCCGCTAGAGGTACCATCGTGATCGCCATCCTCTCCTCTTTCCATTTTCGCCAATAGCTATGCCCCTAGGCCCTCGCCATCGCCGCCGTGGCCGCACCCGAGCCCGCCGTCGCCGGAGACGAAGGGTAAACTACCCTCGTCACCGCGTGCCGTGCCGGAATCCATCCGAGCCGCACGATCCCGAACGAACGGTCCAGATTAGATCTAGTAGGGATCTAATCTGAGCCCTCAGATCCGGTCAAACCGGTATCTTTTAATCTGGGCCGTCAATCTCTATTTAAAAGTTTGACTTAATCCCGTGCGTCCACGTATACCCTTTCGCCACGTTTTAATCTGAGTCGTTCAATTTCATTAAATCCACCCGCCTCGCATCTGGCCGCTGGATCCAGATCCAACGGTCCAGGTCGCTCGGGTCCACGCGCATAGTCACGGGTTCACGGTGAACCTGGTTCACCATGGACCAGGGACTGATTTTCAGTTCAAATAAAATTCAGAAAATTGTTTAAACTTTGAAAATTCATATCTTGCTCATTTTAACTCCAAATTTCTCCATTCAAATTTTGTTAAAACCAGAATATTATTCTCTACACATTAATGCCATAAAAACAGTATGTTTCTGTTACCCAAAATATTATTAATGAATAAATGAATAAAAATCCCTTAGGATTAAAATTAATAATACAGAAAATAAATTAGGAAAAAAAATCCTAAAAAGTTAAACTCCACTGTTTTATGCAAAAACTCAGAATAATAAAATATGACTTCACATAAAAACACCCACAACTATGTATGTTCTCCTATTTGGTGATTTTTATCTGTTTATTGAATGTATTATTTATTTTTCCGTATCGAGAAGACTACGAGTTCGTCGAGGAGCAGGAGTTCTACCCCGAGGTTCCTCCATCCCCATTTGCTGATCAAGGCAAGTCATCGACCACCCCTGTGGAAACAGTTGATCATAATTGAGCCCATGTTTTAATAAGTTATCGCTATAACCCATAGGTTAATATTGCATTAGTCCAATAATCAAGCCTTACGCTTATATTTATTAGATCCCCGTCCTTGTGTGCAAACCCAAGCCATGCTTATTGAGCCTTAACTCCTTGTCACTCTACTATAAAAATATTAGCTAGTGCCCAATGTACTGGCACGACTGCTATAGGATAAAAAGAATGAGTCGTAGATAGCTGGATTCTGTATATGATTTTCCCCGTTATTTCTCGTCTCTGGACTCTGATGGAGTTGGCTAAGTTATAAGTATGGTGGGTTCCGGGTGCAAGCTCGGGCACCGGTTTGTCGCACCCGGGGCACTATAAGGACCGGTCTGCGGGATCTGTTGCAAAGCACTTCCGTACCAACCACAAGTCTAATGGGTAAGTCCTAACTGGAAGTATGGAATACTCCGGCTCGATGCACCATAGAGGAGGGGGCAAGGGGCTAGCCTGCGGGCGACTTGTACCGACGAGGCTCAAGGGGGGGTATGGTGAGGCTCCGATGCGTCGGGACACCATATGAAACCCATAAGAGGGTGCTATTGGGTCGGGGAGGACTATATGGAAGGTTTTGGCACGAGTTCCCGTGTGATGGGTCATCTCGTTACACTTCGGTGTAAGTGATGAGTGTGTGCCTTGTGGGTACAGTGGTACATCTCTGATCAGAGTAATTCAATCTTTTCGAAAAGCCGAGCCCACGGTCAAGGGCGGGTTGTGTGACTACTCGCAGTTAGTTTACAATTGTTTGAATGGTAGAGTTATTCATGGAACGTAAGGACTGTTGAGCGAGGTGGGGCTGACTGTACCCCTCGAGTTAGAAGATGATGATACACACACATGTTTACTTTTTCGTACTAATAAATTGCTCACATTTAAAGCTTTACAATTTTGCTGCTTCCGCTAAACTAGCCACTACCTCCCTTGTTATTACCTTGCATTATATTTGCATTCGGTGGCTTGCTGAGTACATCTGTACTCACCCCGTTGACTTACCACATCAAAGCCCGTCTACTACGAGGAGGATGCAGGTCTGGAGTAGCGACCCAGTCAAGGCGAGACTGGAAGGAGGCGTTCATCTAGGACCCTTAATTTATTAGTTTCTCTTCACTTTTATTCACTTTTGTATTAATGCGGTCTACGAACCGTGAATGATTGCCCGTATTGTACGTGGTCGCATGATGAACGTCTTGTTTTATTGATTTTCTATGGAATTTCAATAAAGTCCTGATTTATTAAATCGGGGCGCGACAAGATGGTATCAGAGCCGACTTGACTGTAGGAAGCCAAACAGACCTGACCCTAGGACTTATACTTACTGTATTTTCTTACAAACACTGCTTATCCTCTCATCTTCCGAGATTTTCACAAAAAATTTTCTCTCTTTTGTAGATGCCGGTTCATACCATGAGCGGGACTCTTCGTGACGAGGCCGGATTCATTCGCGAGCTGCGCATGCTCGTCAGCTTCCTTGGATTTGAGCATGAGCCGATGTACCATGGAGTCTTCCCCGACGAGGAAGAAAGCTTCTGCGAGGTCACCGTCGTCGTCCAGCCCTCCCCTCAGACCGCTCACACCTACCACGGAGGAGGACCTACCTTCCTGGTTGCCAGCCAGCGCACCGCTCTCCAAGCACTCACGGAGCTCCGGATGATCTACGACAACGAGCTCTACGACACGGACTTTCGCTTCGTGCCTCTTCGCACCCCAGGGAGTCCACACAGTGTCTTCGTCAGCACACTCTCCCAGCGCCATTCTGCGATAGGTCATACCATGCGCTTGTTGGAGGCCATGGATGATCTTCATTACGAGGCGCTGCAGGACGCCAATGGACAACGCGACACCATCAGCTTCTACCGACACTCTTCCGAGGATCTGAACCGCGAGAACGGAGAGCTTCGTCGCCGCATCCAGCAGGCACATCGTTTGGCTGCCGAGGCAGAGGAACTACGGCGCCAAAATGAGCTCCTTCGGCAGCGTGTCGCCACCAACCCACAGCTCCGCTACCAGATCGAGGAGTTGAAGAAGGACATAGAGGAGATCGCGCCTCTTCTGCCTCGCAGGAAGAAACCTCTTCGGATTCCCACGGTGAGGCCCAAGAGGATCTCCCGCAGTGCGCCGCCCGTCGGACCGTCCAGCTCCTCGACCCCGACCGTCTCCCACGAGCCCGAGATCAAGCCGTCCCCCGAGCTACCGTAGACGTAGTTTTACGGTTGATTGTTATTTTCATTTTGCTTGCTTGTATTAGCATTCATGTCAAAACATAAGGCATGAATGAAGAATTAAATAAATGTAACCGCAAGAACGGTAACTTTTGAAATAAAATATGAAGAAGTTCACTAAAATAAATGTGTCTACATTGAAAACTCCAGGATGACCAACACTCAAGGTTCAGATGCTCCTCAGAACGGAGGAGAGAGTGGCAACTTGCCACAATGGGGAGCCACCGGGCAAAGGCAAGCCCCGGTCGCCAACCACCCCACTCTGGCCGAGATGATGGCCACACAAAACCAGCTGGTCTCAGCCCTTCTGCACCAGATGCAGCAGCAGCAGCAGCAGATGCAAGAGCAGCAGGCTCATCTCTTCCGCCTCCACCAACAGCCCGAGCTGCCCAGACCCGCCACACCAGCTCCCGCTCCCGCATCCCAGCTTTCAGAGTTCCTCCGAGTCCGCCCCCCGACCTTCTCGAGCACCACCAACCCCATGGAGGCTGGGGATTGGTTGCGAGCTATCGAGAAGAAGCTCGATCTGCTTTCCTGCACCGAGCAGGAGAGGGTGGCCTTCGCCACCCACCAGCTTCATGGTCCCGCCGCAGAATGGTGGGACAATCATCGCGAGACTCTGCCCGAGGGCCACGCCCATACTTGGGCAGAGTTCTCGGCCACCTTCCGTGCCGCCCACATCCCCGACGGCATCATCGCCCAGAAGCAACAGGAGTTCAGAGACCTGCAGCAGGGGAGCAGGTCTGTCACAGAATACCTGCACGAGTTCAACCGTCTGGCCAGGTACGCTCCTGAGGAGGTCCGTACGGATGCGGCCAGACAGGCCAAGTTCCTCCGGGGACTGAAGGATGAGCTGTCTCTATAGCTTATCTCCGGAGATTTCGCCAACTTCCAAAAGTTGGTGAACAAGGCTATCATGCAGGAGACCCAGCAGAACAAGGTCGACCTAAAGAAGAAGCGAATGATTGCCTTCAGACAAAACCAGGGCATGGCCCAGAGACCCCGCTTTGCTCCACCTCCATCAGCACCGCAGTACCACCCCCGCCCGGTGTATCGTCCGGCGCCACCAGCCGCCAATGCCGGAGCCAGCCAACCTCGTCCCGCTCCCGCCGCACCAACCGTCCCAGCTGCCCCGGCCAAGAAGCCGGAAGTTTTGAAAGACAGGCATGGCAAGCCTGTGGTATGCTTTAACTGCCGCCAGGAGGGACACTACTCCCATCAGTGCCCTCATCCCAAGCGTGCTCAAGGCATCGCCTCCAACCCCGCCGTCCGCGCCAAGGTGAACCACGTCACCGCCGAGGAAGCCCAGGCCGCACCGGAGATTGTCATGGGTAAGTTTATGGTTCATTCATCACTTGCAGTGGTATTATTTGACACCGGAGCTACCCACTCCTTTATATCAACTGCTTTTGTGGAAAATAATGCCCTGGACATAAGTGAACTACCCAGGCCAGTATTGATAGCTACCTCGGGCGAGCAAACCCTCGCCTGTTCCTTTAGTCCAAGGGTATGGGTAGAAATCCAAGGCACGATATTTTGGGCCGACCGCATTTTAATAGAATGTCAAGGTTTGGATCTCATTCTAGGGATGGATTGGCTGAATAAACATCAAGGAGTGATAGAATGTGCCCAGAGAAAAGTGACTGTGACTAATGAAGAAGGGACTATAGTCACATTCCAAATGCCAAGCATGAAGGCCGGAAGGACAAGACTACATCAGATTACCTTGGAAGAGATACCAGTAGTCAGTGAGTTCCCGGATGTATTCCCTGAGGATCTACCAGGGATGCCACCTAAGAGAGACATCGAGTTCAGGATTGACTTGGTGCCCGGAACCACCCCTATCTACAAGCGACCATACCGGATGGCCACCAACGAATTAGCTGAGATGAAGCAGCAATTGGAGGATCTTGAAAGGAAAGGTTATATCAGACCAAGTACGTCGCCATGGGGTGCTCCCGTCATCTTCGTCGAGAAGAAAGAAGACAAGGCAAAGCGTATGTGTGTGGATTATCGCGCTTTGAATGAAGTAACAATCAAGAATAAGTACCCGTTGCCTCGGATCGATGATCTCTTCGACCAGCTAAAAGGAGCTACAGTATTCTCGAAGATCGACTTGCGTTCTGGTTATCACCAGTTAAGGATCCGAGAGGAGGACATACCCAAGACTGCCTTCACTACCCGTTATGGATTATATGAGTGCACGGTTATGTCCTTTGGATTGACCAACGCCCCTACATTCTTCATGAATATGATGAATAAAGTGTTCATGGAGTATTTGGACAAGTTCATCGTGGTCTTCATAGACGACATCCTCATTTACTCCAAGAACCAGAAAGAGCACGAGGCTCACCTCCGGTTAACCTTAGGAAAACTAAGGGAACACCAATTGTATGCCAAATACAGCAAATGCAAGTTTTGGACGGCAGAAGTAAAGTTCCTTGGACACATCATCTCTGTGCAAGGAATCGCAGTAGACCCTACCACCGTGGAAGCAGTTACAGATTGGCTGCCACCCACGAACGTATCTGAGATACGAAGTTTTCTGGGATTGGCCGGATATTACCGAAGATTCATCGAGAATTTTTCTAAGATAGCCAAGCCAATGACTAAGATGTTGCAGAAAGGAGAGAAGTTTGAATGGACTCCTGAATGCGAGGAAAGTTTCCGCACTCTCAAAACCCGTTTGGTATCTGCACCCATACTGACCCTACCGGATATCCGTAAGGACTTCCATGTCTATTGCGACGCATCTCGCCAAGGATTGGGATGTGTTCTTATGCAAGATTGGAAGGTTATCTCTTATGCCTCCCGTCAGTTGAGACCTCATGAGTTGAATTATCCGACCCATGATTTGGAATTAGCCGCCGTAGTGCACGCCTTTAAGATTTGGAGGCACTATTTGGTTGGAAATCGCTGTGAGATCTTTACGGATCACAAGAGCTTGAAGTATATCTTCACACAGCCAGACCTCAATCTGAGGCAAAGACGATGGTTGGAACTAATCAAGGACTATGACTTAGGTATTCACTACCACCCCGGAAAAGCAAATGTGGTAGCTGATGCCTTAAGTCGCAAGGGATATTGCACAGCCATGATGATTCAAGAACACGCACCCTTGTTATGTAGGGAGATGGAGAAGTTGAATCTTGGATTGACCACCGGAGCATATCTAGCCACCCTGGAGACCCAGCCTATTCTATTTGAGCAGATCCGTGAAGCTCAGTTGGAGGACCCGGATATAGCTGCCATTAGGAAGAACATGAGACAAGGAAAAGCCCCCGAATTTTCAGAGGACGAGAATGGCACCATATGGTTTGGAACCCGGATATGTGTGCCGGATAAACCTGAGATAAAGACCCTTATCCTAAGAGAAGCCCATGAGACATTATACTCAATTCATCCCGGCAGTACCAAGATGTACCAGGATCTGAAAGAGCGTTATTGGTGGGTCAGCATGAAAAGAGAGATTGCCCAGTTTGTCGCCGAGTGTGATACCTGCAGAAGAGTAAAGGCTGAACATCAGAGGCCTGCAGGATTGTTACAGCCACTTAAAGTGCCTGAATGGAAGTGGGAAGAGATCGGTATGGATTTCATCACCGGACTACCAAAGACCCAACTGGGGTATGATTCTATTTGGGTGATCATCGATCGGCTTACGAAAGTAGCCCATTTCATAGCTGTCAAGACAACCTTTAGTGGCCCTAAGCTTGCAGAGTTATATATGGCCCGGATCATATGTCTTCATGGAGTGCCCAAGAAGATAGTGTCTGACAGAGGAAGTCAGTTTACCTCTCATTTCTGGAAGAACCTTCAAGAGGAGATGGGCACGAGATTGAATTTCAGTACCGCCTACCCCCCTCAGACAGATGGACAAACAGAGAGGGTGAACCAGATATTAGAGGATATGCTTCGAGCATGTGTTTTGGATTTTGGAGCCACTTGGGACAAGAGCTTGCCGTACGCTGAATTTTCATACAATAACAGCTATCAAGCCAGCCTTCAGATGTCTCCCTTTGAAGCACTATATGGACGTAAGTGTAGAACGCCTCTACTTTGGGACCAAACCGGTGAATCCCAAGTATTCGGAACAGATATCCTTCGTGAAGCTGAAGAGAAAGTACGGATCATCAGAGACCGACTCAAGACAGCCCAATCACGACAGAAGAGCTACGCAGACAATCGCCGCCGAGACCTAGCCTTTGAAGAAGGAGATCATGTCTACCTTCGGGTTACACCTCTCCGTGGTACTCAACGGTTTAACATGAGAGGAAAGTTGGCCCCTCGATATGTTGGACCATTCCCCATTATCCGACGTCAAGGCGAAGTAGCTTATCAGTTGGAACTACCACCCTCATTGGCTGGAGTGCATGATGTGTTTCACGTATCTCAACTCAAGAAGTGTCTTCGCGTCCCCACAGAGCAAGTGGATCTTCGGCAGTTGGATGTCCAAGAGGATCTGACCAATGTGGAAAAGCCGGTCAAGATATTGGAAGCCAAAGAAAGGACCACCAGGAGTCGAGTCATCTGTTTCTGCAAAGTGCAGTGGAGCAATCATCCGGTAGAGGAAGCTACATGGGAAAAAGAAGATGAACTCAAGGCACAGCATCCTAAGCTATTCGAGGATTGATCCGAATCTCGAGGATGAGATTCTCTGTAAGGGGGATAGGATTGTAACACCCCAGAAATTAAAAAGGATTAAAATAAAAGAAAAATATTATTTAAATCATTTTTGGATGTATTATTAAAGGAAAAATCACAAAAGAACCCAAATAAAGCCAAACAGGAACAAATACTCAAAATCTGGACTTGAAAATTTTATGAGATGAACTAGAGACCAAAATATAATTTTAGGAATTTTTGCAAATTTTTATCAACAGTGGTTCAACCCTTAATCAAATAAATGAATTACTGGAATTATTTTAAATCAGAAAACAATTTTAATTCCTAAACGGGCCTCAACCTTCAAAGTGACCGAGCCCAGCCCAGCCCAAGCCTTGAGCCACTGACAGGTGGGACCAACCTGTCGGCGCTCACCTCCCCTCTCTCTTTCGCCCGCCCCCGCCTCGGCCCCACATGGCAGCCGCAGGCGCCCGCCTCCGCTCTCTGACCAGACTGGCCCATCTGTCGGCTCCCTTCCTTTTGGATCGCTCACTGACAGGTGGAGCCCACCTGTCAGGATCGTCTTCCTCCCGGGAAGGGGATCCCCTTTCCTTTCTCCGGCGATCTCTTTCAGATTCCCTGCCGCCGGCCGCCCGATCCCGCCCGATCAACCCTGGATCACCTTCCCTGGTCGCCACCGCTCCCCTTCCATCTACGGCCGACGCGTTTTCGCGCTTATAGAAAGCTTCCCGAAGCTTTTGGTAACCCTCGCCGGAGCTCTCGGGAACCTTTCGGTTCCTTGCCTTATGGACGCCGGCGACCCCCTATAAAACCCCCTCACGGCCACCGCCCTCAGCCCACACTCACACTGCCTTCCTCGTGCGAAAACAGAGCACCAACATCACCTTTTCGACCTTCGGCTCTGCCTCGTCTCCGGCGAGCCATCGCCGTCGATCCCGGCCTCCACCGCCCTGGCCGTCGCCACCGTTGTGATCGCCAGAGCCCACCTGTCCTCGGCCACCCCTCCGTTGGCCGCGGACACCGCCGGATCGTCGTCGCCACGAGCACCCGAAAGCCCTACTTCGTCTACCCTCGCCGCCGGCCACCGTCCGTCGCCCTCCGTCGCCGCCAGAGGTACCATCGTGATCGCCATCCTCTCCTCTTTCCATTTTCGCCAATAGCTATGCCCCTAGGCCCTCGCCATCACCGCCGTGGCCGCACCCGAGCCCGCCGTCGCTGGAGACGAAGGGTAAACTACCCTCGTCACCGCGTGCCGTGCCGGAATCCATCTGAGCTGCACGATCCCGAACGAACGGTCCAGATTAGATCCAGTAGGGATCTAATCTGAGCCCTCAGATCCGGTCAAACCGGTATCTTTTAATCTAGGCCGTCAATCTCTATTTAAAAGTTTGACTTAATCCCGTGCGTCCACGTATACCCTTTCGCCACGTTTTAATCTGAGCCGTTCAATTTCATTAAATCCACCCGCCTCGCATCTGGCCGCTGGATCCAGATCCAACGGTCCAGGTCGCTCGGGTCCACGCGCATAGTCACGGGTTCACGGTGAACCTGGTTCACCATGGACCAGGGACTGATTTTCAGTTCAAATAAAATTCAGAAAATTGTTTAAACTTTGAAAATTCATATCTTGCTCATTTTAACTCCAAATTTCACCATTCAAATTTTGTTAAAACCAGAATATTATTCTCTACACATTAATGCCATAAAAACAGTATGTTTCTGTTACCCAAAATATTATTAATGAATAAATGAATAAAAATCCCTTAGGATTAAAATTAATAATACAGAAAATAAATTAGGAAAAAAATCCTAAAAAGATAAACTCCACTGTTTTATGCAAAACCTCAGAATAATAAAATATGACTTCACATAAAAACACCCACAACTATGTATGTTCTCCTATTTGGTGATTTTTATCTGTTTATTGAATGTATTATTTATTTTTCCGTATCGAGAAGACTACGAGTTCGTCGAGGAGCAGGAGTTCTACCCCGAGGTTCCTCCATCCCCATTTGCTGATCAAGGCAAGTCATCGACCACCCCTGTGGAAACAGTTGATCATAATTGAGCCCATGTTTTAATAAGTTATCGCTATAACTCATAGGTTAATATTGCATTAGTCCAATAATCAAGCCTTACGCTTATATTTATTAGATCCCCGTCCTTGTGTGCAAACCCAAGCCATGCTTATTGAGCCTTAACTCCTTGTCACTCTACTATAAAAATATTAGCTAGTGCCCAATGTACTGGCACGACTGCTATAGGATAAAAAGAATGAGTCGTAGATAGCTGGATTATGTATATGATTTTTCCCCGTTATTTCTCGTCTCTAGACTCTGATGGAGTTGGCTAAGTTATAAGTATGGTGGGTTCCGGGTGCAAGCTCGGGCACTGGTTTGTCGCACCCGGGGCACTATAAGGACCGGTCTGCGGGATCTGTTGCAAAGCACTTCCGTACCAACCACAAGTCTAATGGGTAAGTCCTAACTGGAAGTATGGAATACTCCGGCTCGATGCACCATAGAGGAGGGGGCAAGGGGCTAGCCTGCGGGCGACTTGTACCGACGAGGCTCAAGGGGGGGTATGGTGGGGCTCCGATGCGTCGGGACACCATATGAAACCCATAAGAGGGTGCTATTGGGTCGGGGAGGACTATATGGAAGTTTTTGGCACGAGTTCCCGTGTGATGGGTCATCTCGTTACACTTCGGTGTAAGTGATGAGTGTGTGCCTTGTGGGTACAGTGGTACATCTCTGATCAGAGTAATTCAATCTTTTCGAAAAGCCGAGCCCACGGTCAAGGGCGGGTTGTGTGACTACTCGCAGTTAGTTTACAATTGTTTGAATGGTAGAGTTATTCATGGCACGTAAGGACTGTTGAGCGAGGTGGGGCTGACTGTACCCCTCGAGTTAGAAGATGATGATACACACACATGTTTACTTTTCCGTACTAATAAATTGCTCACATTTAAAGCTTTACAATTTTGCTGCTTCCGCTAAACTAGCCACTACCTCCCTTGTTATTACCTTGCATTATATTTGCATTCGGTGGCTTGCTGAGTACATCTGTACTCACCCCGTTGACTTACCACATCAGAGCCCGTCTACTACGAGGAGGATGCAGGTCTGGAGTAGCGACCCAGTCAAGGCGAGACTGGAAGGAGGCGTTCATCTAGGACCCTTAATTTATTAGTTTCTCTTCACTTTTATTCACTTTTGTATTAATGCGGTCTACGAACCGTGAATGATTGCCCGTATTGTACGTGGTCGCATGATGAACGTCTTGTTTTATTGATTTTCTATGGAATTTCAATAAAGTCCTGATTTATTAAATCGGGGCGCGACACCTTCGCACCATCACCTCCGAAGTGGACCACCACGGCTTCGTTGCTACTCCTAGCTCAAACTCCGTCAGTCTGTGTACCAAAGCCATGCATGGCCGAAGTACCTCAAGTCATCCACACTCCGAAGCCCCACCTTCGGAGTACCACCCTTCGAAGTCCCTCCTTCGTCCAAGGCTTTCGCATGAATCATTCCATGAGCACTTCATCACAGTGTCTCTCCCCAAGCACACTTCCTCGACGAACCTCACCCGGACCATGCCTTCGATGCACCTTGACTTCTGAGACCTCTGTCGGGTGAGCCTTCGAGTGCCTCCATCCAGAGCACACTTCGAACACCTTGCCTCATTGTTGAGGACTTTGTCCACCATACTCTGAAGTCACTCCATTCGGAGTACCCTTCGAAGTTCCTCGCCTCTGAGGACTTCGTCTCGGGGTACCTTCTGCTGGAGCCATGCTTTGCACTCTCTGCCTTCGACTGGCACACCTTGACCCAAGGACTGACCTCGACCCCACACAACCTTCATGACCGAGCTCCCCGCTCGCCTGGCATCAAGCCTCCCGCTTGACCCAGGTTCACTTGCTGCGAACCGTCCGTCGCCTCCGAAGTCACCTATGCACCAGAGACAAACAGGCAAGTGTATCTAGTATCCCGGAGACCTCTCCAGTAAATAACCTCTGGTACACACTCTGGTGTACCGCCAAAAGTACCAAACTCTTCGGTACGACCAAGTCATCGTGTACTGTCGGACCCCTCCGACAGTCACACTCCGCTACAACAACCACAGCAACCGAACCCACTGAACCCTTCGGTGAAACAACCTCCGAACCCCTTCGGAGGGACCCCTTCGAAACCAGAAGGTGAAACCTATCAATCACTCATCACAGACTCTGAAACCAACCCTTTCAACCTGTCTAAAACTCTCTCGTGTCCATCTCCTTACTATTTTCACCCCTTTCTGCCCCGTTCGAATGGGGTAACCATTGAATTCCTAGCCGCGACTCTTCCCTTCTACCTACAACAAATCACACTACGGGTACCCCTCTAGGCTTGTCGTTCCCACACAATGACAGCCGGCGTGCTAGGTAGGGGAGGAGTTTTGTGGCCCGCTGATCGAATCGATGGCCGTCATTTGCAAGTTCAACACTAAGGTGCAAAAGGGCACCATGTTCGCTTTCGGAAGATTGACTTTCGTCAGTGACTAGATGAACCAACTAGTTCCCATCACTGCTTCACTAAGCGTGAAGGCTTCGTCCACGTCATCGGTGACACCTACTTCATCGACAATTCAGGTGTTGCGACGGACCACTCCACCGAAGACACTCTCCAAGGGCTGTCTGTCAGGGTCTTCTGACACCCCCGTGGACTTTGTCATCTTCGCCAACTCTAGAGGACACACCATCTAGCACCGACGGTTCATCACAGTCGCTAACAACCGACACCGTCAACCAACTTCACCGACCACTTGGGATCCTCCCGTAGTGTAGTCACCGGGGTTGTCTTTGAGGATGAACCCTTCGATGGTGCCAAGTCCAGCGCCCATCACCGAGAGTGGCGAAGGTGGAACTCTGCCAGACGTGATCAGTAGACTAGGGTCCAAGAAGGAGCAGGAGTCCCTCGATAAGATGGACCCGTTGCGTAAACCATAGCCTTTGAAGGTCATGACGTGTATCGGACGCCTACTACCAACCTCGTCGCCATCGAGAGAGCTCTAGAGGGCTTGGGATATGACCCAAGCTGCTGCGGCACAAGTAGCGGAGCCACCGCTCTCTCATCTACCGTCATCACCATCCGAGAGACATCACTCCCAACTGTCTAGGTCGGGAGAGCATGAACATCCAAGCGAGCATGGAGGAAGCTCGCTCGTTGGAGATGCCTGGATGATTAGATAGGTCGCAATATGGAGGCTTATGTTGATGATATTGTGATCAAGACCAAGAAACCTGAAGACCTCATCAAAGATCTCCAAGAGACGATGAATAACCTCTGGAGATTTCGCTGGAAATTCAATCCAGAGAAATGTGTGTTTGGAGTCCCGACGGGAAAATTACTCGGCTTCATCGTCGGTCATCGAGGAATTGAAGCCAACCCAGAAAAGATTTCAGTGATCCTAAACATGGATAGGCATGCTGACGTCAAGCACGTCCAGTGCCTGGATGGCTGCTTGACATCCTTGGGCTGGTTTATTTTGCGGCTCAGGGAGCGAGGGATTCCATTTTTCAAGCTGCTGAAGAAAGAAGACTTCACCTAGACTGAGGAAGCAGGCTGAGCATTTGCCGACCTTAAGAAGTTCTTAAAGTCTCCGCCAACACTCACTGCACTGACACGGGAGGAGCCCCTCCTCCTTTACATCGCCGCCACCATGCATGTGGTCAGTACTGCAATGGTCATCGAACGACTGGAGCAGGGGCTCGCCTACCCAGTTCAACGGTCGGTATACTTCAAGCTGAGGACCGCCATCAAGTCTCAAGCGCTCGCTGACTTCATGTTCGAGTGGACCGAGAACCAGCTGCCAGCGGAGATTGTCGTCGAGAACTTTTGGACCCTCCATTTTGATGGCTCCCTCAGCCTAGAGGGGGCGGGTGCCAGAGTGTTCCTAACATCCAACAACGTGGCCGAGAACAAGGCCCTTCTCTATGGACTCCATATTACTATCTCCCTCGGTATTTGGCGACTGCTGGTGTTCGAAGATTCAAAGTTGGTGATCAGCCATGTGAACAAAGACTAGACCTGTGTCAATGAGAAGATGGATGCTTACTGCTAGGAGATCCACAAGATGGAAGGCAAGTTTGATGGCCTGGAGTTCCATCACGTCCCTCGGGATAAGAACTCGGCCACAGACACACTAGCGAAGCTCGGATCATCAAGAGCAATGGTTCCTAGAGGGATATTCCTCTAAGAGCTATCGAAGTCATCCATCAAAGAAGAAGGCTCGCAACCTCTAGAAGATGAAGTTGCATCAGTCGCCGTAATTACTGTTGGCAAAGAAGAAGAAGATTTGCATCGATCGCTGATCCATTTCATCCTCACTGAGAAGCTTTCCCGAGACAAAGATGCAGCTATTCGGCTATACAGAAGGAGAAAGCAATATGTCCTAATCGGATCATAGTTTTTCAAAAGAGTTGCATCCACTCGAGTCTTGCTGAAGTGTGTCGACAAGGCTGAGGGACAGAAGATCTTGGAGGAAATCCATGCCGGCACCTACAGGAACCACGCTGGGGCCCATACGTTGGTCGGCAAGGTGTTCTGGGATGGATTTTATTGGTCGATTGTAAACTTAGATGTTGGCCAACTGGTACGCAGTTGCAAAGGGTTCCAATTCTTCGCCAACCGGCACCACCTCCCTGCACAAGCTCTCTAGACCATACCATCTTCCTAGCCTTTCGCTTGATGGGGGCTGGACATGGTAAGGCTGTTTCCAAAGGTGTTGTATGGATATGATCATCTTTTCGTGGTAATTGACAAGTTCTCCAAGTGGTTGAAGTCATGCCACTGAAGACCAGCATAGCAAAGAAGATAGTGGAATTCATTGAAAGAATAATCTACTGGATCGGAGTCCCGAATCAGATCATTACAGATCTGGGGACTCAGTTTACGGCCGATGATTTTTGGGACTTCTGCGAAGATTGATTCATTGAAGTCAAGTACGCCTTAGTTGCACACCCTCAGGCCAATTGGCAGGTCGAGCGTGCCAATGAAATGATTCTATGAGGGCTTAAAGCAAGACTGTTTGATCCTCTACACAAATACGACAGCCGCTGGATGAAGGAGTTGCCCGCTGTTCTCTAGGGGCTCCGCACACAGCCTTGCAGGGCCACCAGTCAGACCCCATTCTTCTTGGTGTATGGGTCCGAGGTCATCCTCCTAGTGGACATGCTGCATAGAAGCCCGAAGATACTTCAATATGTTGAAGGTGCCGTCGAACATACTCGGGAAGAAGACATCGATAGTCTGGAAGAAGCCTGACTAGCTGCTTCGTTGCAGACCGTCCGGTACTAGCAAGGCCTTTATAAGTATCATGACCAGAATATTCACCAACGTTCTTTCCGAGTGGGTGACCTAGTCCTACGCCGAGTGCAATCGACAGTCAGGACCCACAAGCTCTCAGCTCCCTAGGAAGGACCCTTCATTATCGCTGAGGCTACATTCACGGGATCTTATCGCTTGATGCGAGAATATGGCCAGAGGCTGGTGAACTCCTGGAATATCGAACACCTCAAGCGATTTTATTCTTGAGTGAGATAAGTCTTTGATATTATTTCATAATAAAGACATTTGTTTTCCTAGATATTGCGCTCCACAGGTCTCAGCCTCTAACTATTCTAGCCTCGACGCCGCGATCCACTCTGGCTCAGCTACGACACATGTTCGTTGACTGCCTCCACTCTAGTTTCATGGCCACGATCCGCTCTGACCTAGCCTTTGCGGAGATGTAACCATTCTAGCCTCGATGCCACGATCTGCTCTAGCTCAGCTACAATGTGCTTTCACTGATTGCCTCCGCTCTAGCTTCGAGGTCATGATCCGCTCTGACTCAGCCTTTGCCAAGATGAACAATCGCCACCACTCTAGCCATGCAGCTATGACCCGCTCTAGCCCAACTATTGTTGGATCGAAGAGATGCCGGATTCCTCTTCGCCAAAACTCTCGGAGTTTAGAGCCTGCTCGGCACTCGGGTATCTGCGAGTAAATCACTCTGACTAAAGCAATTATGATCCGCTCTAGCGTAGTCATTGGGAGGGTCACTCATTTGCTTGGGGCTCTAACAAACGCTATCTTTGACCGACTACTGATGATCGCCCTTGGTCGAACGTGATGCTAATGGTCCTAAACAATGTGCACACGAACTGAGTTCCCTACGTTTTGACCTTAGCTATATCAATTAAGTTGGGCCAAGTTTTGAACGCAATCAGACAAGATAACAAAGGCCAAGAATGAAGAAATCTTTATTACATTCTAATGAGATGTACATATACAATGATTTCTTCTACTCTATGTTTTATCTGCTCAGCGGGATTGGGACCGATAGGCATCCACTGACTGACTCCCTAGGGTGAGCTGTCATCTAAGAGTACAACCTTCCCTGGTCCGTCGATGGGTGAAGCCAGCCACCGAGGTATGGCATGACCTCGGCGCTGCCAAGATAAGGCACCAAGCCCCGGAGGACAGGACACTGCCACCTCGAAAGATCCATACCGCTCGATCCGTACAATGGTCGCATGGATAGTATCTGAGGTGACAGCCCTCCATGACTTTCTAGAGGGGTTTCCAGAGAAGTCATTCTGACTTCTTCAGACTGTCTTGAGCCCCGGTGGAGGTCATGGCCTTCTTTCCTGATTGCAGTGAGTTAGTGGAGCTGCAAAGCCACAGCCACAGCACGTACGGAGGTCCTCCATAAGGTCTCCACATGGGCTTGCAATCCCATCTCCAAGACGTCGGTGATCTTCAAGAAGGAAAATGATCAAGACTCTAGCAATGAAGATTGATGAAGAAATCAATAAGTGAAGATCCACTTACCCAAAGTCTGTAGGCTCTTGATAACCCTTCAAGAAACTATCATGCCAAGCCATCTAGATGGTTACGCCTTCTAATGTAGAAAAGAGTCAAGGCAGAAAATATGATCTATGCCAAGATGTTGGAGAAACTGAAGCCAAATGGGACCTATTTATAGGCCCAAATGGAAGGCGGGGAGGCAAACCGCCAGCGTTCTATTAAAAGTGGAACACCACTGATGACGCATTGAAGATCGCTCCGCTAATCGTCATATCGCGATGGTCAAAATCCCATGCCATGCAGGAGGGATTCGTCGCTTGACGTGCCCGTCGCCTCAGCGCCATTTATGGCTTCGCCGTGATTTTCTCCACCAAACTCCGCTAATTGGAATTTGTGGGATTTAACAATCCCACCACCACCGTGGCTCGGGGCCACCAAGATAAGTCTCAAATTCTCCGTACTTAAAATTTCAATTTGATACATCATTCAAATTTGGAATTTGTTCACTTGTAAGCACGATCATCAGGGCAGTAGCGGTTTTTTTCCCACTCTGTATCCATGATCCGCTCTAACTGAGTCATTGGAAGGCCCCTCTGCTTCTGAGTGCTTAACAAGTTTGTGGCTCTTAAGCATTTCCCTTGGGACCTGTCACGGTCTTCCTACTATGTATCCATGACCAACTCTGGCTGAGTCAGCGAAGACCTCCCCGGGATGCTTAACGACTGCCCTCTTTTGGCAATCTCCTCTATGAGATTTCGCGATCGCTCACTCTGTGTCCACGATCAGCTCTAGCTGAGTCGGGTCCATCGGATTCCGGAAGACTTGCATCTCCCGACTGGTTCCTGTGATTCACGCGGTCTATAAAAGTGCGGTTCAAAAAAGCATGTATGTGGCATGCATTATCCCTATGCTAGCGAGCTGGCACCATGGCCAAATGATCACAACCAGTCAGATTGAATACAAAAATATTAAAAGTGACCAAGCAACATCATATTATATGTCTTGCTTATATGTCACACATATTTTTGTCACTCGGTAAGTGCAGGAGGAGCAGGAGGATAATACTCAATGTCAATAGTCAAGGCGTCGATCGCTTCCTCGACCTCGGCATAAACCCATTGGGCGTCGGCTTCGCTATAATGCGTTGGCCACCCTGCCTAGATGAAATCTAGTCGGATGGTTGAGTATAGTGCTCGAACGACCCCCAACACATGAGTGGTCATCATCTTCGCGAAGTCTTGAGCCGACTACTTCAGTCGTCCTTCAGCACCATCCAGTCGAGCGAATGACTCATCCACTGACCACTGAGTGTTCGGGGGCTCGTCATCAACCATTCGGATCATCGCCTCTGTGCATGTCCGATAGGCATCTAGATGCCTCTAGGTGCTCGCTAGATGCCGCTCTAGGTCTTCAAACTAGGTGATCACCCGATGATGGACCTCTATAGAGCAAAACAAAATTTTGAAGACAAAAATTGATGAAATTCGCCTTGGAAGGAAAAAGTGCTTAGAAGAAGTACATAATTATATACTCACCGCGCCATTTCTGGGCAAAAGCGTCAGATTCGGTGAGCTGCTTCTTCAGCTTCTCCAAATTGGTGTAGGCAGCATATCTTTCAGTGAGTTGCTTCGCCGCCTCTCCAGCTTGGCCAGAGCAGCGTCCCTCTTAGCTGTCACAGTGTCCGCCGAACATTGCACCTAGCCAATGGCTATCTCCAAACGCTCGCCGGATGCCGACAACTCTATGAGAAGACGAAGAAGAGTTATGCTCAGGATCCGCAGATGAAAGTATTGAAGATACTGAAACATACCGAGAGCCTAGAGGTTGAGCTGCTCGTGAAGATCGCGAAGCTCCCCACAGAGATCATCGTTCTCCGTCTCCAGCCACCGTAGCTCATTGTCTTTTTAAGACAGCTTGGCGTCCTTAGTGTTCAGTTGCTCTCTTATTTCGAGAGCTACCTCTTGTGCGTATTCCTGTATTAATCCATATGCCAAGGTATGCAAGTCTTTTTTGTAGGAAAACTTACTGTCGTCTTCTAGCAATGGTACTCGAATGACTTCAAGCACCCATTCATGGCCACTGACCATCGCCGAGCGGGAGTACATCCAGAGGGCGGTGGTGCCGACCCAACTGTAACAAGAGGAGCGGAGTGCTCCTCCCCTAGAACGGTGGGCTCTGCTGTGGTTGTCCTCACGGTCAACGACGGATCCTCAGACTTTCTCGGCAAAGAAGGTTGGGTCCCCGCCGCGTCACCCATTGAAGGTGGCCCGCCCTCAGGTGACCCCGGCAGTGCCGTGTAGAACACAATGGTGGTGGTTCGTTCAATGGCACCGGTCACCAACCCTATCAAAAAGAAGATCCAGTGATGATCATGAAGAATCATCCAAGAATATTGACTACATCAATAAAATGTCCTCACCACGCCGATCGCCGGAACACAACCTTCCTCATCCGTGAGCTGGGTCCCGCATCGAAAGCAAAACCAGTTGTTGGAGCCAAGCGATGTGGTGACGAAGGCAGGGTGGACACTGAGGACGCCCTCTCGGAGGCATCCGAGTCAGCACCTAGAGAGGAAGGGATCTTCAGAGGCCCTTAGCCTGCCTCTATCGTGCCTCTGACTGGGCAGCGCTCCGAGTCGCACGACGTCTCAATGGAATCACCGCTCGCTTCTTCGCCTTCCTCGCTGAGGTGGGAGCAAGCCTCCTTGCTCTTCCTCTTCCTGCTGGGTGTGCCGCCACTCAGCCCAGTGTGCTTCTGCTCAACGGAGCAGGGGTGCTCTAGCAGCGAAGCCAGAGAGATGAAGGCAGCCCGACCCTGCACAAGTTCATATTCAAGACCTGAAGATTGATCGCAAGTTCTGCCAAACCCTCGATGAAGAACAAGAGGAAAAACATTTCCTTCGATCGAGGAAAATTAAGACGGAAGGGGCGGCAGCGGGTGGAGCTTTAGGCATCGACCTTGCTGCTAAAGATGCTTCGCGTCGTCACCACCGCCTCCTCCAACGACAACCCCTCAGCCGACTCCCTAGTCGGATCATCGGGTCCCGAGAACTCATACCCGGGGTGGAGCCACTATTTCAGTGGCGCAACCTGATGAAGCAAGAAGTTGATCACGTCCTAGAAGCCTGTGAGGTTCCTCTCTTGAAGATGACTGATCAAGGTCACCAACTCATCAACTTTCCCCTGCTCCTCGACCCGGCACTAGTCGGTCCAGGTGGCAGATGCCAACGGCACTTGGTCGATCTCCAAAGAAAGGGGATGGCTTGTGGTTGGCCACATAAAACCAACTCGAGTTCCACCCCTTGTTTGAAGAGGGAAGCGGGACAGAGATGTACTCTGCCACCTTCCCATCACGAAGTTGAAGCTCGTATCCTCCAACCACTTTGCTCCAAAGAGATCGCAAATAGAAGAAATTGCGGAAAAGATTGAAATGTGGATTGATCCCCAGGAAAGGTTCACACAACTCAATGAAGATAGCAAGGTGAAGAATAGACTTGGGATTCAGATTGTAGAGAGAAATGACATAATGATGAAGAACCCCAAGAAGAAAAGGTTGTGCCGGCAACTCAAAGCAGTGAAGAAAGAAAGAGTCGAAGCCCACGATCTCGTGGGTATCTAGGGAAGGGAATGTATCACCGTCGGCTGCTCGCCACGACGAGATAGCCTTTGGTGGGATCTCACCCTGATCCTCTAGTGCCTGCACCACCTCTTCTCCCATGTAGGAGACGCGGAACTCATCCAGGAGATCCACCATCTTCCGAGGAGTGTTTGACGCCATTGAAGTCCTAGAGGTCCCCGCCAAAAGTTTTAGGTTGAACAGTTGTCGGGCCTTGTGGTAGCAAACCGTGTAGTTGCAATTCCAGGAACTTTTGCAAGGCGTCGAGAGATCATAAGAAGAAGAAAATATGGAGTACTACTTCAAAATGCACCGGGGGAGGTTACTTATAGCTTTCCTCCCGGTGGTTCCCCGTCCCGAAGCATCGTGACTAGCAAAGCGAGCAGTTTGGAGAAGCACCTTTTTGCCATCAATCGCGCCAGCACGGTTCCTAGGGATCGCTCAGAGGACCCTGAACCACGCTCCAAAAGACGAAGCAAGAAAAAAGCAAATGAAGCGACAACGCCAACTGTCGTCTCCCCACGCGGTAACTTCCGCCTGTAGGATGGCTACATGGTTTCAAAATCAACTACTCCAACGGTAAACTCCCCCAAATAAGATGTTTTGAGACTAAAGCTCATTCTCCGAAGGAACTTCAGCCTCGGGGACTGCACTCGGTAGGTGCACCTAGGCGGTGCACCGAGTGAAGACATGGCTACATCAAGGGTACTTGGAGCTCTTCCCATCGGCTTCGAGCACAGTGCACGCTGAAAAGAGCTTAGGGGCTACTATCGGGGATATGATCCAGGGTACCCACCGAGTGGTTTCACTTGGATCATCAACTGCTGGCTAGGCCAGCCCATAAAGGACATCCCGACCGCCAGGCCTCCCACTCGGGAGCGGATGTGCATGAGTGGTGTAACACCAACGGTCGATCCAGGGCCATCCGCCCAACAGTTATCTCCAATCAACGCCAATGGTTACCCCTAAACAACACTGACGTCTCTATGACAGTCGTTAGTGCCAATTAATGGCAGTTATGCTAGTAGTTATGCGGATTTTTTCGCATGCTATCAATGTCACGGTTAATTCTTGTAACTCCCAGTCTTTCTCATATAAAAGGACTAGGGGAGGCTCTAAGAAAGGGTAGGCACGGACACAACACTACACAGCAGGCACGTTGGGATCACATCCTAGCACACACCTAGACACGCGGATACTGGACACCCCTCATTCATCCATACACACACAAGAGTAGGGTTATTATCCTCCGGGAGGCCCGAACCTGTCTAAAACTCTCTCGTTTCTGTCTCCTTACTGTTTTCACCCCTTTTCGGCCACGTTCGACCGGGGTAACCATCGAATCCCTAGTCGCGACTCCTCCCTCCTACCTACAACAAATCACACTACGGGTACCCCTTGTAGGCTTGTCATTCCCATGCAACGACAACTATATGTTTGCAATTTGTACCATAACTTGAAATCTAGAAGTACTACTGATTTAGGTATGTAATATATATATATATATATATATATATATATATATATATATGCAATCTGATGTGCTATAACTTTAATTCTAGAAATACTACTCATTAGTGACGGGCAGCAACTATAGCTCGTCACTAATGAGAATTACTAACGGGGAAATAATATTGCCCATCACTAAAGATTATTTTGTGAAAGTACTTCTTTGATCTAATTACTACTGGCAGTTAGTGGAGGTAAGTAGCTGACACATTAATTGATATTGGCATCCTTTAGATACACTAGTTGCTTGCATTTCGACTTCAAAACATCACATTTTTGCTCTTACTCTTCTTACTTCTTTCTTTACCATGGGGGTTTGTGGTGGATGTTGCCTGGCTCGATGCATCCACAAGCATGTGGAAGCGTCGGACCAGTCTTCATTCCTCACAAACTATGACATAGCTTCGTTTACTAGAAGCACAATACTTGTGTGGTCGCATTAGTAATATCAGTATCACAAACACTTGTGCGGTAACTTTTATATGTGACTGCAGAAGTGTTGTGCTCCCTTTGATCATTAGTGAAAGGTGGTAGTTACCACCCATCAATGATAACTACCCACAGTGATAGGTGATAGTTACCACCCGTCAGTGATGAATTCCGCTTATAAATAGGCGGGCTCCGAAGTGAATCGATACGCTTTCAATCTTGCAACCATAACCTTATCGCCTCTATTGTCGTCGTCGTCGCTTTTGTTCTCCTCATCGCCCCCACCATTCTTCATCCCATCCCGGGCGTCCATTCCATCGTGTGTGGTCGTCCGTTACATCCCACGTGGCCTCAGTCTCACCGTCCATTCTGTTACGCGTGGCCTCCGCTGCGTCGTCTATTCCGTCGCGCGTGGCCTCCGCTCCGCAATACGTTCTGTCACACGTGGACGACCCTACTCACCGTGCACCACCTCGGTTACATCCTTCTCCTCCTAAGGTCCTCCTCATTTTTCGCTCAATATTTTCTCAATGAAGATAATGCTATTAATTTGTGCAATATGAGGATGTGTGTGACAATTTAGTTTAATTTATTATTTTCACAAATTTATTCATGTAATGCAATGCTCTCTCATTAATTTGTGCTCTGTGATGCTTTGTTCATTTTTGTGATTAATATTTGATCTATGATGGTTAATTAATTTACTCAATAAAGATAATATTATTAATTTGTGTGATTTGAGGATGTGAGTGATAATTTAGTTTAATTTTGTTATTTTTACAAATTAATTTGTGCAATGCAATGTTCTCTCATTAATTTGTGCTCTATGATGCTTTGTTCATTTTTGTGCTCAATATTATTATTTGTCACACACACACATATGATTTAAATTGTAGCTTAGTGGCAAGGAGGCTATTAAGTTGGTAGCCTGACATTTAAGAGCAATCATGTTCAACTATATTTAATGATAATTGTTATATTTGTTTTTATTTCAGTTATAACATTGTGCTCATTACATTATTTGTATTTCACTTTATAATCTAATGATATTTGTTACATGTTTTTTATTTCAGTTATTGTTTCAGTTGGTTTTTCAAGAGTCTCTTGTTTCTTACCTTGTAACAAATTTTGAAAAATAAGTTAGAGTTGTGTAACCGATTATGTCGTTTCCCATTCAGGAGTGTTGGATTATAAATATGACCGGGCAATTGGGCATATTTATAGGAAGATGCTCTTGAATTGTCCACGCTTGGACAGTCCGGGGATGTGCAGCCCACGTAGCTGGACCACGTGGTCTAGTACGGTTCTAGAGAGAGTTTCAGTGGTGTCTCTCTATTGTTCTCTGGATACACAACCCTCTCTACCCTAAGTCGAGATGTGTATTTGGAGACTAATGGGGAGATGCTGCCGAAATTCTCTTTGGAACCGTACGGGACCACGTGGTCCAGCTACGTGGTTCGCACATCCCCGGATGGGATTTAAGACCTATCCTTGCCTATTAGTTCTAGTAGGTATAGTGTCGTACGCTCGTTTAATTTTTTTAATGAAACAATAAAGTCTCTATTCTCTTAATGTTTAGATGTCTACCTATTCCTCTGTCGGGTCTTATAGCTCCGTCGACAAGGTCGAGTTAGCAATCAAAAAGCCTAGGATGTAAGCAAAGTGGCTAATAGACAAGATAATCGTTAAGGATATTAACAGGAATGGTCTGCCAAAAGAGAAAGCGTCCTTGCAGTGTCTGAGGAATCTTGCGGGACTCATTACATGGGAGAAGGTCACGTTGACCATGAGGAAGTTCAACGATCTCAGTCTAGAGCAGAAGACTACACTCTATAATGACAGGATCAACAACTACCTCGAGTTTCCTAAGACCTCAAAGACAGCAGCAGTAACGACCGTCATGAAGATGATATCCAATCTATGGAGGATTTACAAAAGCCACCTTGTCAAGAAATTTGTTGTCAAAAATGTCGAGCCCTTCAAAAAGTACACGTTTTTAAAAAGGGAGGACTGGGACCAATTTGTCAAAATGAAGACCTCAGATGATTTCAAGGCAGAAAGCTCTGCCAAGAAAGAGCTTCGAGCTAGGAATAAGCTACCCCACAACCTTAGTTCAACTGGTTACGTGGGGATGAAAGATAGATGGTTGGCCAAAGAGCACAATCATTTCTAAAGGCCTAGGGGATACTGACAGAGAGTGGTGAAGTGATGTGGACCTCAAGCAAGGAAACGACAGTGGCTAAGAAGGTCAAAGATCTGGCAGCGCAATCATCGGAAGGATCATTCAATGTCGTGTGGGAGCATGATGAGCTAACAACTGCTCTTGGCAACCCAGAGCACCTTGGTCGTGTGCGAGGCGTCTTTAGATCACAAGGCTAGAAGCATGTGCTTTCACGGACAATGCTGACATGTACAAGAAGTGAAGAAGGTCCGTGGTAATTGATATGGAGGCACTCTCTGCGAAGATCAATAGGAGATACACAACTTGCCGATAAATTATGGATTTGCAGTGGTATCTATTTATTTTGTGCACCCCAACGTGGAATACATATCCCATTGCCTATTCCTCCGAATGACGAAATAACCACCCTTCGTGATACCCATCTCACAAGGGTACAATGGAAACAGGTGGATATTTTGGTCGATGCCAAGAACCTCCAACTGCTCAGCAAAGCCACTATTCAACCTTCTATTAAACCTCCATCTGCTCATCCACCTATTGTTGATGTGCCTATTGCATCTGCACCTATTCAGCCACCTACTATTGTTGCGCCTACCAAGAAAGGTGAAAATGTCATCATTGTTCCACTGTCAAATAAGCCAACGATTGAACACAGAAAAACAAAGAAGGCCAAAAAGACTAAAAAAAGGCGAAGCCTAAGGTTGTGTCAGCCTAGACTCTTGCACATGCTAAGTACGAAAAAGGCAAGAATCTGCTGCCTCAAGATCAACTAAGAAGGGGAGGGCAAGCCTTAATAGACCTCCATCAATTATACCTCAACGGCTGCAAAGAAGACAGGAGTTCGGTCATCGTACCATACAAGAAAATTCATTTCTAGACCATTGACAGCTATTTCTTGGTATGCTTCAACGATCTATATGATCTTTTTAACTTAGATGCTCTCGACACCAATTTGTTGTGGTGTTGGACATTGTAAGTTATTTCACCTATATTTTATATTAAAGTCGACACGTCATTATGTGGTATTAACTACTCTTTCATATGTGCAGGATAATATGGCAACAAAGCAAGAATCAAGAATTCAAATTTATGGATCCACAGATTTTAGCAATGTCGATAATCGAGAGCGATAGGACCTCGTGTGTCGATTACCTTTATAAGTTACTGGCCACATGCATCGCAAGAGAGCAACATGTAATGGGCATACACCACTTGAATGGACATTATGTCCTAGTACTCATCGCCTCCAAGTGGAAGATCGTATGGTACATTGACTCGGCAAGACCAAAGGGACCGAATGGCAAGTGCACCGAGAGGGACTTCTTGGTACTCAAAAGTTTAATCGATGAGTAAAGTTTTCTTCAGTTTATTACAAGTTCAACCTTAACCTATTCTTGTTTAACTCAATCCTATTATACCTCGTTACAGAGCTTTCGAAGTCGTTGCCCCTATCAACAAACTAAAACTGAAACAACACCTACAATTAGTTCATAAAACTGCAATGCTTGTAAGTCTCTAAATGTTTACCCTTTCAAATTTAATGTGTCGTCCAAACTAATTGTGTATTTTCATAATTGTGCTACTATCAACCTCTTGGAGACCAATGTGGGTTTTATGTTGCACACCATATGACGTTGTCCCTGAAAATAGCGTATCTTAAATCACTTGACGTAAGATATTATCGTGAGCTTTGTTCTTCTGTTTTATTTACTTTTGACTTATGTAAACATTGACTGGTGTCAAAAACTCAATTTACAGGAATTTAACATACCTAAAGGCAGTCTTAGCGAGACTGAGTTGTCGTCGATCCGTTCACGACTAGCAGTATTCTTTGTGGAACAAGTCTTTGCAAAGAATGATGTTTTCCATTATAAGGGTTATAATTAATGATTCAATTTGTCATGTAACGGTTGCAAACATTTGGTGAAACATATGGAATACAATTTTATGGATGCTTTGTTTGTGCAATGCAATCTATGATGGTGGTATTCTGTGATGAATTATGTGTTCAGTGATGAATTATGTGTTGTTTGCAATTTAAAAATTGGCTGCCAAATCCTCCCTTTCATTCAGGATTGTCGTTGTATGGGAACAACACAAGCCTACGGGGGTAGCCACAGTATGATTTGTTTAGGTAGAGGGGAGTCATGATTATGGACCGATGGTTACCTCAATGTGTGAGGTAGAAAAAAGAGTAAGAGGGTGGATACGAGAGGATTTTAGACAGGTTCGGGCCTCCCTGAGGATAATAGTCTTACTCATGTGTGTATGATTGCTCTCTGTGTGTGAGTCTTCTTGTTTCTTGTCGGGTCCCTGTTCCAGGGCTTCCCCTTGTCCTTTTATATGAGAAGGACAAAGCGGTTATAGGAGTTTAACCATCGTGATTATGGCTGGGAAAATAGACGCATAATAGCCTTTTATAGGCGGAATAATTACAATGATTAAGATAGTCTTGATGAGGGTAACTGTCGGCTTGATGATTTAGAGTCGACCATTGGAGTCCCAGCACTCGGACGAATCTTTCCCCGATTGCCTAAACAAGCGATAGGGTGGTACTTCATGGGTTGGACTTCATAGCAGTTGGCGGCCCGACAGTCAGAACAAAACCACTCGGCGGGGTACCTGGGATTATATCCCGGGCAAGGGTGCAGCCTAAAAATAAATATTTTTTAATATGACCATGACATTAGTGATGGATGACATTGACGACCCATCCCTAAAGGTCACAATAGTGGTGGCTTGTGTAAAGTATTGTCATCACTAAAGATGACTTATTCAGGATGTAGTCTAAAAATAATTATTTTTTAATATAACCATAACATTAGTGACAGGTGACATTGGCAACTCATCCCTAATAGTCACAATAGTGACGGGTGTAAAGTACTCCCCGTCACTAAAAGGGAGAATGTCGGACGCGGCGTGGACCTGAGGGACCCTTTAGTAACAGGTATTTACTCGTCATTAATGATAGGACTTTACTGACGCGATAAGGGTGATGGGGGACATGCCTGTCATTAATGTACGTTATGACTCATCACTATTGTATGTTTCTGTGGTAGTGGACTTATTGTGCTCGATTGATATTTCTATTACTATCTCAATTTTGAAATAATGGTATTTTTTTTAGTTTTATCATAAGTTAAGTTGTTTTAAGTTTGACTTAATTTATAGCAAAAACATTAACATATATTGACATATATATAAACTACGGATAGTTATTTCATAATATATGTGTAGTGAAGGTAATTTGAAAATATATTTCATAATGGTATATAATGATACTAATTTGATATGAAAATCATTATTATTTACTACCAATATATTGTAACCGCGGACGTGTGAGAACGTCTGAACGGAAAAGGAGAAGCCGATAAATCTCAAGCAGAAAAGAAAAAGGAAATGAATAACTTATCCTGAATTTTTAATGCCGAGATTAATACGGTGCTTTTTTTTAAATGTACTATAGTTAATTAGCTGGCACTAACCGTATACATGGATGCATATTAGAGCATCTCGCACACAATTGTTATTTTTGTTTTCTAAAATCTTATACAAGGAGTACTACTAATAATATTTAATCTTTTATTTTCCGTCAAACTTCCATCATCATGTTCCCTATATTTTACTCTTGTACAATCAATAGATGGATTTTACTTATTAAATATCTTTTTTTATTTATATCTCTCGTATCACTGATAATAGTAGATAGAGAACGAAAGTTTGTCGGAACAATTTATGGAGTACCTTATTTCTAAGAGTCTTTTAAATTATATGTCGGAGCTAATTTTTTTATTATAATCTCTAAAATTTAGAAACAGAGTGAGCGTCTAGATCCTCTTAGAGCATCTTCGAGAGTTGCTCTAAAAATTGACTTCCTATATATTTTTTAGAGATTTTTTTAGATTGAAATCACTTTAAATATGTTTCTCTTCAACAAAATCTCTAAATTAGAATATGCGAGTATACCCCTATAAGTAAGGAACAAAATGATTAATTTTGAGATTCTTTATTTTTAAGAGCAATTTAAAGTATTTGCAGCAGCAAATTTATCCATAATATCGTCCTGACATATATACATATATCTCCACGGTAATTTGATTATTCCGTCCAATTAATTCGTTTTCTTTTCAGGAACGAACGAACACGTTAAGCGTACTGCGAACCTGGACATGAACCAGGTAGTTAATTATCATTTGGCCTTCACATATCTATCCCTTTTATTGTTCATCTTCAATATTTTTTTGTCTCTTATTTGTTTTGAGAAAATGCAAGTCGTCTATTTGTTAGAGAGGTATAAATATAGACGAAAATAATAAAGTATCTACAAATTCCAAAATAACTTATATTAAAAAAATCAAGAAAACAAGAATCACTTATATAAAATATTAGAGAGAGTATGGACTAATATCATACTAGTGCACATCCTTCACACATTTGTCTTAAACAAAAACCTTCATATATGCCACACAAGAATTACTAAATTAATTTGATAAACTAGAATCTTAAACATATTTTTTCTCGTGCTTGTGAGAGTCAATGTTCACACTGCTTGATGCTTAGGAAATTTAAAATGCAGCCAGCTAGCTAGCTAGCTATATATAGTATAAACTCAACAGCAACCAAATAATTTGAAAAGCATTAATCTTCCTCAACCCTACAATTATGGGTGTTAATGATAGCATTTACCGTACATGGAACCTGAATTGCAAGAGTGCACCATCATGGAATGTTACAAAATGCAAGTTTAAATTCGACGTACAATTAAAATTTGACCTCAAATGTTGTCCCTTTTTATAAAATATTATTACCCTGTGATTTTCTCATAAATATTTGAACTGAATGCATGGTTTCCATACACGCACGGTCAAATTAATACACTCTACATTTGAGAAAACAAAAGAAGTAACCAAGAAGAGGAGACAGATAAGGCATCAATGTCAGGTAGATAAAGCTAGTAAGAATCTAATTCGTGAATATTAGTTTATTTTTAAACTTTATAGCTGCCGAGTTTTATAATCTGATAGGAAAAAAATAGATAATTTTAGGAGCTAAAAGTTCAAAGAGGATGGAATCTGGGGGCCAAAGACTTTGTGCATGCGGCGGCCAACCTACAAAACACAAGAGACAGAAAAGTGGTTGGGCCAGCGTTTTCTCCTGGCCTCCTCTTCTTTTTTTCTCTCGCTGGGAAACCCTCTCTGCTTGCTGCTTGGTTGCAGAGAGACAAATGGCAGGAGATGATAGGGTAGGAGAGTGCATGCACATTCCACTTTTTGCCATGATTTTTCTTTCCATGCTCTAATCTTCCTCCCAAGACGAAAACCTCCCTAATTATACAAGCAGAGACACGCATAAACTCCTATATATACACGCATCTCTTCTCTCTCGCTCCCTCCCTTGCGAAAGGCGAGAGCTTTCTCCAACCCCTCCTCGATCGTCCCTTTTCCCAAATCCATCCACTGCCAAGAAACACCGGAGAGGAGGAAGCAAGGCAGAGGGGAGGGGGAGGGGGAGGGGGAGAGGAGGAGAAAAGAGATTCTGGACCAAGGAGAGGGGATGGCAATGGAGCCGCTGCATCTCGGCTTCGGAGACGCCGCCATAGACGCCGCGCTGATGTCCTCCCTCTGGGCCTTCCAAGATGATCTGCAGCCTCAGGAGGTAATTAGCAACTCTTGTTCTGTCCCCTGTACAAAAGCTCCGCGTTTCTTGGCCATGGCCGCCCGGCGAATGCTTGGCTGCCGTGCTCGCTGTTCATGGAGATGCCGCGGATGTGAGTGATCTGTCTTTCTCTGCGTGTGCATGCGTGTTTGTCGTGGTCAAGGGGTTAGGACGTTAGGCAAGCTTGCAGACTCGAGACGTCCTGACGTGGTGGAATTCTTCTCTATCTCTCTCTCTCTCTCTATTTCAGACTTCAGTGGTCTTGCTAATTGCCTCTTCTTCTTCTTCCTCCTTGTGGAAAATTAACCCAGCAAAACTATTCTCTTCTTTGGTTCAGAGTTGGTATACTACTTGAGTTCTAGTTTGGTTCGGTTCACTTTTATTTTTCAACAAAAGTTTGGCACTGTAGTGAGATGCTGTACAATGATTTGTTGTTTCTGCCTCCGGTCCCTGTGAGGAGAGAGAGAGGAAGGCAGATTTGTTTTTGATTTTTTTCCGAGCATTTGCATTGGAGTGTTGGACTGACTGACTCGCCGAGCCCCACTAGTGGTGGTTGCATGATGCAATCATTTGGATGGATCGAAATCATTTGCCCTCTTAGATCATGCAGCCATGTCTTGCCCAGCCATTACCTTGTGTCTGCTGATGAGGAGCTCTGTTTGCTGCGTCTGCTACTAGTTTAAGTGTTACATTAACATTGTGCTTATTCATCTGATGATTAGTTGACAGCATCCATCCAATTTTGATCCTTTGGCCCAACAAAGTTATTGTCTTTTGATGCAAAAAGGAATCTTTGATCATGAATTTTAAGTTTAAGAGGTGAGTGACTGAATGGATGTGCAGAACATGGAGGAGCTGAAGCAGAGTCTGATGGCGACGACGCTGGAGCTGGAGGCGGCCAAGGAGGAGCTCAGGAGGAAGGAGCAGAGCATCGCCAAGCTGGCCGACCTCGTCCGCCAGGTGGCCAAGGAGCGCGACGACGCGCGCGACCAGCTGCAGCAACTTCTCGCCGCGGCCGCAGCCAAGCCGCCGGCGCCGGCGCTGGTCACATCCAGTGTCACCGATTCCGACTGCAGCCTCGTCTCGTCCCCCGTCGATCCCTTCTTCGACCCCGTCACCTCCTCCGACAAGCGGTGCAAGATCAGCAGCCCGCCTCCAGCCGCCAGGCAGCAGTGCCACGCCGCTGGCGCCGGCGCCGGCGCCGACGCGGTGCTCGATATGCTCGCCATGAAGAAGCCGCTGCCGCAGAGGGGTCGGCTGCTGCAGTCCGTCATGGAGGCTGGACCTCTCCTACAGAACCTTCTCGTCGCTGGGCTGCTCCCGCGCTGGCGCAACCCGCCGCCCGTCTCGCTCGACACGCTCCCGGTCGGCGTCCGTGGAGGAGGCGGCTACGCCGGCGCTTCCCTGGCACCTCCAATCAACTCCGCCCCTGTGCTGGGCTACGGCGGTACTAATGCCTGCACGAAGCGGCCCATGTCGGCGATGTCTACGCCGGCGATGGCCATGGCGGCCACCAGCTGCTCGCCGGGATTCAGCGCCAAGCGGCATCGGCCGCACTGACCGTCCGATCGTCCGCGCTGGATCGATCGGACGGACGCCGTGCCTCCATCTTCCGTGCAACCCGACCTTGTTGGTTGGTTAGGTGGTTGTGTGCCTTGTCCCTGAAAGTTAGTCGCCCGGGCCCACCCGTCAGTGACAAGGGATTCACCGGAGAAAGAAGATGACGTCCATTCAGTGTGAACGTTTGCTTGAAACGTGATTAGCTAGCTAACTGCCTAGTGTTATGAGTCATAGAATTATTTTACTATTACTACTATAGAGTTGATCATGTTGCTTATGGTGTAAATAGGAAGGTATCATTCTCTCTTTCTGGATGAGCAATATTTAGGTTTAATATGGATTCCACTCAGGCTCTTGGACAACTTGTCTGGAGTCATCACAATTTAATTATCCTTTGTTGGGGAGCTTATTCTTGATATGCTCTCTGCATATTGATGTAAGCTACTGTCTATTTTGGATGTTATAACTTGCAGAATTAATCCAGAGTTTATGATGCATTCCCAGCTTGTCCAGTGTTAATTTTGATGGGATTAGCAATTTGATGAACACTTGCCTTGTTCAGATGAGGAGGGGGGACTGAAACGTGTGCCTTGTTCATCAGCAATGGGCAGTGTGGCAGAAGGTGGCAAAGTTGAGATGAGGATTTGATTAACTATGATTTGTTCATAAGAGAAGAGACAAATCTTTATCCTTTTTGCATATGTTCTTCCTGGAAACACGAGGCATGTTCCCATGCATCACCTCTTTCATTTATGGAGCAGAACATGGGTGACGAACTGACGCCGAACTGAGCAGCCAAATGCACTGCATTGTCCCAACATCTTTTTCAAACACAAAGAGCTCACTCCAAGGAACTCTGCTTGACTGGACTAATTCTTTTCCAGTGCAAGATAATCCATAACCTGCATGCTCTCTTAGCTATTCAATCAGAGTGGGTTTTCTTACTTCCCACTCCTAATCACATGCAAGTAAAACCTTGTACTTGCAGACTATGATCTATTTGTAAACAAATCACATCACCATTCAAGAAAGCTTTGGCCGAAAAAAAACTGTACAGCTTCAATGCGATGATTGAGAGAGACATACAGTGCAGCATAGATGTGAGTACTGGCCTCGCAATAGCAACATCGGCAGGTACGTACCTGCTGCTGCTGCCCCTGTGATCGAGTGAGCACGGAATTGAGTAGCTAGAATGATGATAGAATCCGCCGCTAATCCATTGACGTTGATGAGCTGATCGATGCCTAATCCTTCATCAACTCCTAGGTCCTTTGCATTAACTCTGTAACATGCCTGAGTGATGCGGCCCAAACGGGAAACTTTACCTGCATCGCAAACAACATAGCACGGGTCGTATGCATGCAAGCAACAATTGTACTGACTACGGTTTGCGTAGCCGAGAGGTACCAAGCTTCTGCCGTTGGTTGGTCAGTATAAATCGATTGGTTTGATTCATAAGTTAAATTTGAACTTGAAAAAAATGCTTAAATTTCTATAAATATTAGATGATTTACGATGGTTTATGGTAGAATTTGATTTAAAAAATATTGAAAATTTACAAAGTTACGAGAAAAACATCCGTAGAAAAGTACAAACTGTCCTGTAGCTAACGTCAGGAAATGTAACCAGCCGGACTAGTACATGACGATTTTTTTGAAATAATATCTTTTTTAAAATAAATTTCAAATCTGGTATATATTTCTTCCGTCGGTATTTCAAATGCCGATCTATACTGATTAGCGCTAGATCGATATTTTATCTACCGATAGAACTCTAGACTGCCCGATCTAGACGGATCGGTCTAAATCAAATGATAAAGTGTCGATTTAAGGGCAGTCAGTTTAAATCGGTACTTGAAATGCCACCAAATTTATAAATTTTTAAAAACGTGTAACAGATTTAAAATTTGTCTTAAAAAATATATTATTTCAAAAATATCACACGTGACGACGATATCAGACGACGAATTGTTCGCCGACAGAAGTTGGATCGATCACAAACATAGTGTAGAGACATGCATACTGCCTTCCTCAGATCCTTTCATGTCATCAGTTATCTGTTTCAATAAGCAGGAAACATGTTTATAATTTCAATGATGCTAGCTAGCTCCATTACGTGCTGTCCTGTCCCTGCAGTGACTGTGAGTACAATGCGACGTGCTCTTGCTTGCCTAGTACTGACATTGATGTACGCTATAGTTTGTAACATAATCTTCTGTATATACCAGTATGTACGTGTTGGTCCTTCGTGTGTTCCGTGCTCGCAACATTTCCACTGACATCTTGTTTGTACAGGAATGAAAATCACAGCTCACTAACTATCAAATTAAATGCTTATAAGAACAAACACTGCTAAACTGGATTGCTGCTAATAAGAGGAGTTTTATCATTATTAAGAGTGAAGAGGTACCAAATCTGAGCCGTTGATCACTCTCATCCAATGGTTCAGATTATGTAGTACTTACTAATAGTAACTCTAGTGTGGAGGGTATTTTGGTACTTTTATGTTAAAATATCATAGTAGAGTAGCCGTCCATCTAAGCTGCAGCAGAGTAGTCTAATGGGACGGTGCGGTGAGGCCACCTGAGGCGATGGGTCTCGACAACGGGGCTAGGGGCAGTGGGGCTCGGCGATGGGGCTAGGGATGATCGGGCTCATCAAGAGGGCGGCGCGGCCACTTGGTGTGTGTGCGGCCTAATAGGGCGGCTCTAGGCGGCGCAATCGCCTAGGGATTGTTCCAGCGGCGAGGCGCCGATGGCGGGTGCGATTGCGGCAACGATGGACATGTTTCTTTTTTTCTAATCATGTTTCTCTAAATCAATAGTTAGATTTGACTTGATATGTTCTGGTATATTGTAGCTGGTGTATCTTCTTAAGGTGAGAATGATGAAACTCCTCTGCTAATAAATATAGCTTTCCAGTTGCAAATAATGCCGCGGGAGAAGAGAGCCGCGTGTTCCCTGTATCAGAAAAGGAATAAAAATGAATCAAAGCACATAGAACTATCTGTTATCATAATCAATCCAAAAATCAGCTTGACATTATTTGGGCAAAGTGTAGTCATGGCGATGCAATTTTAGATATATGGAGTTCTAGCTAGGCTGATGTTTCATGATATGCTTTGAGTAGCCATGTTGAAAGAGGATAATTTTTTAAATAGTACTAGTCTTGACTCTTGGTAATGGAGTACATCAACCAGATCATTGTCGATTGGTCACAGTACATAGATCAATTATTTGAGAGGTTTCTTGAAGTTAGCAGTAAAACATGACACATATTTTCCTTCAGATCAGGAAGAGGCGTAACAGCGACATTCCTAGCGGCCCTAGTGCTCGGAAGTGTCCCAAGTATCACAAGTATCCGGTTCCATGTAAAACCGAGGTCGAAATGCAGCGAGATGAGAATAGTACGTAGGAGGTACTGCCAAAAAAACAAACCCTATTGTAAGATAAGAATACGTCACGTTAACCAGGTCAAAAAGTTTTGAGTTATCTGCTTACCAATTGATACGGAACGGGTGCACCTTGCATTTGCATATAGCTGCAATGATAGGGTTACAAGGGGAAATTTAACTATTTGCCTCTCTCTTCGTTGCCACCTCTTCAAATGCCACCCTTTTCGTTGCAATTAATTTTTTGTCACTCTCTTCGTGAGCGAATTAATTTTTTGCCATTCGGTATCCAGTCACTTGCCACGTCATCCGCCACATCACATTTTTGCCACCTCACGCTGCCACGTCACCTTCTTCTTCCTCCTCTTCTCTCTCACCGCAACCGGCCGGCCGCCGCCGCCTACCGCCGTCGCCATCCCGCGCCCACCGCAGGAGGCCCCCACCACCCACAATCGCTATCGCGCCCCTACCTCCTTCGCCCACCGCCGCCGCCACGCCCCTGCCCCCTCCGCACGTCGCCGCCCCGCACGCCCTGTCCCCGCCGCCCCATGCCCCTGCCCCGCCGCCGCCTACCGCCATCGCCGGCGTGCGGAGGGGCAGGGGCGCGCGGCAGGGACAGGGCGCGCGGCGCGCGGAGGGGGCAGGGGCGCGGCGGCGACAGTGGGCGGAGGAGGAAGGGGCGCGGCAGCGATGGTGGGCGGCGGGGGCCTCCGGCGATGGGCGCGGGACGGCAGTGGGACGGCGACGGCGATAGGTGGCGGCGGCCGGGCGGTTGGCGTGAGGAGTTGGGGTGAGAGAGAAGAGGAGGAGGAAGAAGAAGAAGGTGACGTGGCGGCGTGAGGTGGCAAAAATGTGATGTGGCGGATGACGTGGCAAGTGACTGGACACCGAATGGCAAAAAATTAATTGGCTCACGAAGAGAGTGGCAAAAAATTAATTGCAACGAAGAGGGTGACATTTGAAGAGGTGGCAACGAAGAGGGTGGCAAATAGTTAAATTTCCCGGTTACAGGACAACGGTTATCTTTTACCAGCTATGTGATATGTGACGTAAATATCAAAATATAATGTCATCGCCGTAAATTTACATTAACTCATATATTTGTTATGTCAAAAAATAGAATACAACAATTATATAACAATTCTGAATCTGCTCTACAAACCAAACATATGCGACTACTGCACAGTAGGGATGATAATCGTACCCGATTACCCGTTTACCCACGGGTAAAAACCTATTAGGATCAGGTACGTTCCCGATATCATACCTGACGGGTAAATGGGTACGTGTATAGGTATTGACTACTCATACTTATTTCGTCCGTTTACATGTTTGTTGTAAATATATATACAAACTCAAAAAAAAACCTAGCCTCCTCTCCCCGTCCACACCCTATCTGCCTCCTCTCCCCAATCCCTACCCTAGCCGCCTCCTCTTCCCAATCCCTACCCCATCCACCTCTCTCCCACTCCTCTCCCACCTCCTTTTCTCCCTCACCTCATCTTGTCGACCTCCGCTACAGCAAGCTCCTCTCTACATCGCGCGTGGCCGATCACATCCTTCCACCGATCTCTCAATGTGGTTTTCTCTCGCCACGACCATGGTAAGGACATGCGCATTCCGCCCTCGTCACGTGGATTCTCGCCTTGGCGGCCCTTTTGCGGCTAGCCTCTCGTCACAACCGCTCCCATCGTGGGTAGCCCCCGTCATGACCGACCCTCATCGCCGCACTCTCTAGCCGGTCTCGGACCTTGGTCGTGGGTCGTGGCTAGCCATATTTCTTGCACCACACCCTCATATCTGTGTTTGATTTTAACAGGTAAATAGGTATACCCACGGGTATACAGCGCCCGCGAGCGACGAGTATGGGCATGGTTTTTTACCTGTCAGGTAAACGAGTATGGGTATGGGTATACACTACTCGTACCCGTCAGACCCGACTGCCATCCCTACTCCACAGTGGAGCAGTAACTCTAATAGGGTATGTTCCTAATATTTCATAGAGTAGAGCGGATTTTAATAGAGCAGAGTAGTCCCAAATAAACCCTTAATATCTTTCTGATTTTACAACTGCAAGATGAAAGTTCTCAAAGTTGAATTAGAACCTTCAAAATATATGCGAGTGTGGACAATGTCGCATTTAGAAAACCTCCAAATTTATCCGAAATATAACATCCTATCACCAAACTCAGCCATAGAAAAATATTTTCAGATTAGTTGATATATTTGTATCAATATACTCCATATTATGCATAAAAAGCATCATAGAAAAAATGATGCATTCCTACTTATGCATAAAATGTATCTGTCTCTACAAGTAGCATTCCTACTTTTATTTCCCACTTGGTGCTGTCAGCAGGCTCAAGATATTTCACATACGTCGCTTTGGTTGCGTGCCTTGGAAAAATGATGAGTTTACACCCTTAAAGATAGCCGTATGATTACGATGGCCATTTCAATATATGGTCTCTTGTGACAATTATACTTAGTACCATCTAAGTAAATTATATATATGTGAAGTTGTTAAGCTACAATACTTACAAAATCTACAGCTCCAGTCTAGATTTTATCTTACTTAAAATTCTCAGTAACTACAAAATTAGAAAAGTTAATAAACAATAGCTTCTTTCTTCCCCTTAACTTTTAGGTGAATGTATAAAAAGATGGTAATATCCTTCCGGGAAAGTGTGAGTCTAAAAATAGTTATATCAAGTAACGGGTAATAAAATATAATAGTAGTACATATATCCACTTTATAGATAAAAGTGATCTTTGATTACTAACAAGTTGCTATATTTAAAAGAAATTTTAAACTTGAAAAGATACTAAGGTCCTGTTTACTGCCTTGTTAGACTTCTAGGATCCAGTTAGGCTTCTAGTATCTAGAAACTCTCCCAAACGATATCTTGGATAGCTTAGATTTTAAAATATGTACAAACAATTAATCACTTCAAGCCTAGTAGCTGAAAAGTTGGTCAACCATAACTTCTTTCGATTCTATAAAATTTTATTTACCCACTAACCGTACCACTGAATATAACTTATCCACTAGCTAACTACTTTAACCAACTAACTAGATAGTCAGATTAGATGATTCTAAGAATTTATGGCTCCCCGAACAGTTTATATGACATCGGAACGGGTGCTAGATGGTACCTAGTTGCTTATTAGTAGAATCTTAAGCTGCTCCTGCTCCCTAAGCAGATCATTAGAAAACTCCATTTACACTCTTAAGTATGAGAATATGATTACGATGATGCATAATTTATATTATTTTACAAGTAAAAGTCGTAGGACCGTGTAAATTAATAACGGACTTACAGACTAGTGTTTACAGTAACGTGGTCATTCTATTTCAGTATTCCAGTTTTAATACCAATTAATACGAACTATTATGGTTAATATAAATATCATACCGATTAATACCGATTGATACATGGGTTATAAATTACTTATATTAAACTATATATTATATTGTACTAAACTATATACTATATTTGAGATATCAATATATTTAAATATATCATATTTAATTATATCAATATATATTTTAAATATATTTATACTATTTTATTATTTTATTAGACCCAAAATAATACCAAAACATTTCGATCAACAACCAAACCGGAATAGAATTAAATTACAGTCACCGGTTCGGAGGCACGCGGATGAGAGGCGAGTGAGCGACTCTCGCTGTCACGTGGGCCCCACACGCCGCCCTCATTCATTTCGACTTTCGCGTAGCCATCGATCGCGCCTCTCGTCGTCCCGATCGTAGCCATGGCGGACGCGGCGGCGGCGGCGCTGCCGGTGGCTGTGGGGAGGGACAAGGAGGAGCGGCGTCGGTCGGCGGCGAGGTGCGGCTTCGCGGTCGTCGGCATCATGAGCACCCTCCTCGTCTACGGCGTCGTACAGGTGCCTGCCCGATCCCGTTCCCCTTTTCTCACGCTCGAGTCTCTCACCGACGGATGCGGACTGCGAGAGGGGGTTGGTGCCGATCTGTCTGTTCCGACCAGTGGCGGAGCCGGACTGAAACAGTAGGGGTGCTGAACAACAACAACCCATCGGCCATATCCCAGAGAAACGAAGAACAAGTAGAGAGATTTTCTACAACAAGCCCTCACGGGTCGGCCGCGCCCAAATGCTGAGAACAATACATCACGAAAGGGATTTTGTAGCCAGACGATGACTCAGTACCGGATCAAGTGATAGTAGAACAGGGAGATGGAGCGAGAAAGCTGGGATCTTGACCAGGCTGGGTACCGGGGTAGCGACACACGTCGGCGGGCGGGCGGCATCGCCTCGATCGCCAGCGACCACCGCCACCACCGGCGGCAGGCGAGGACGAGGATGACGAGAAACGCTGCGCCGGCGCCGGCGAGGAGCGGCATGGGAGGGGCGGCCAACGAGGGAAGGGTGGGGTCGTGGGGAGGAGACGAGGCTAGGCTTGGATGGCTAGATGGCGCCATTGCCATCGCCATCGCCATTTTTAGCTAGGATTAATTCTCGTTGGGGTAATGGGACTTTGCTGGGCTGTAGGGGGGCGCGCTCCCCAAGCACCCCCTGGATCCGCCCCTGGTTCCAACTGTTCGTCGTTTCGGCGAAATTTGCCCTCATTAATGGCAGATTCGCTCCGGCTGCGCGATGCATTTTGGTTGGGGTTCGATTCATTCTAGTCGTATATTAACACAAAACCCGAGTCAGTGAAATGTTGCGCCCCCTGTTACTACTAAACCCTACTTGCTTGCTACATCGAGTTTACAACGGCGAATCTTGTATTTGTCATCGCGTATTAGTCCCATAAATTGATCTATACACTGGATTGCTTCTCTTATTTTGAGAATAAGCTCAACATGGTTGATTAATGGAAGAATTATCTACTGTGGGTACTACATGAGTTTCCCTGCTTCAACTGCTATCCTCATTATTTTTCTTTTTCTTTTCATCAGTTCTGGTTGACAAATGAACTTTCTAAATATTGATCTATTCACTGTTACTGAAATTGTTGGTCGGCCTTTCATGTCTGCTTACTATCAAAATCTGCTAGCTTGTCCCACATTTTTATGACTTAAGTACATGTGCATATCTCCATTTTCTGTTCCGAATCTTATGGTAGCAAAGTTATCAATGTCCGGATGTACCATAAGGCTCAAAGTTCTAATTAAATAGAAAAATAAAAATTGCACACCATTATTCATTTCATTCCTTAAGGGCGTGCTTGGTTGCCTGGTTCTAGACCGGCGGATCCAGGATCCACCATATATTGCCAAAACACTAGCGTTTGGTTGCTCGGATCCAATGTAGCAACTTGTTTCCACCAGTACAGGTATACGGTTCCATCCAGCACCCCAAATCGATATTCTCGCTAGATCCAGGCCCGAGTGAGCAGGAGCAAATGGAGAGAGAGGAGCGCTAGGGTTACCTTCGCACTCCACCATCACCCTGTGTGTCACCGGCCGGGATTTCTGTAGAATTGGTAGTAACTAATCTTCATAGATTATACTGAAATAGGTAGTTGGTCGAGGGCCTGGACCTCTTCGTCGCGGCGGCGCCGTTGCGGTGACGTGGCGAAGAGGCAGGGATACAGGGAGGCAAAGCCTAATCTGAATACTCAACGACCTAAACCCTCGGTCAGGCTCTGTTTATATAGTATAGAGTTATCGGATCTAACAACTAACAAACCAATCTAATACAACTCTTAACTAATATGATTACAATATTTAGCCATTAAGACTCCTAACCAAAATATGATCTATAATTTTATCTGCTACAGTACCGCGGTATTGTTCACGGGCTGGAGGGCCTGGGCCTAGCCCACTTCCTGCCCGTGACACTGTGCCTCCCCACTGTCAGACCGTGCCTCCTCGTGCTGCCGCCCCGCGCGGGCCCCTGCCTCTGCCCCGCGTGTGCTCGTGCTGCCCTCCCGCACTAGCTCCTGCAGCCGCCTTGCATGGTCCCCGCCGCCGCTTTCCGTGGTCCCGTGTAGCGAGCAGCTCAAGCAGACTTGGATGTGCATGGTTTAGTTCTTCCGTTCATTGGATATCGTAGCGATGTCTTTCTTTTTTTTGGTTTGCTGATGTTAATGTTCTCTCATGTATCTATCAAAAGAAAACACAATTGTTAGCGGTTTCTGTTGTTACAAGAGCATTGGCTCTGGTTGTTTTGTTCATGCAAATATCTTATGAATTGTGTGCAATGTGAAATATAAGCAAAATATATCTTTTGATTACTGAATTATCTCTCAATTTGTTAACAGATATATAAGCAAATGGTTTCATTTATTCATTATGAAATCTGTTCATGATATGAAGAAAAGTTTGTTCATTATCAAATATCTTTTCATTATCAAAAGATTTGTTATGATAAAAGTCAAAAGGTAATGATACCACCTCTCACATTCGAGGTCATCATATCCCACCAAAACAGCCAATCAAACAACTTCATAGCCCACTGTATCCGCTCATACAACCTCATATACAACTTACCAAACACAGACTCATTCAACATGTATCCGCAGAAACAACCTACCAAACACTTTTTTTTTCAAAATACGACTCCGCTCATCTAGCTTCCCCACATCCAGTATATATGGTCCCACCTCTCAAAAGCAACCAAACACACCCTAAACTGCTGCTGGTTTGTTCCATATTGAATGGAGACAATATATCTTTGTCTGTACTAGATTATTTTTTCAACCATGTACTTAATACTTTCAGCCTGAAGGAGGCACATGAATGTTTCATGCTGTCTTAATGATTTTTTGAGTTCTGTATCTAAACTAGCAGTCATTTTCATTTTTTGTTGAAAAGCATATTCTAAACATGTCGTCTTCAAAGTCTTTCAATTCCAAGCAAGTTTGGGTAGACTAGAGTTGAAACCCAATCTTGGGTTTCATCTCTATTTGAGTGGCTAGGTTTTCCATTGGCTCGACAAGCCTATCACAATGTTTTAGGGGATATTCTAAACATGTCTCTTTAGAAAATACACTTTAAAACTGTTACATGGACATATTCACCTATTAATAGGTTTTGATATTAATGTTATGCAGGAAAAAATCATGACAGTTCCATATGGAGCAGAGAAGGAGTTCTTTAGATACTCACTTTTTCTTGTTTTCTGTAACCGTATCACCACATCCATGGTGTCTGCACTGGTGCTAATGGTACAGATTTCTCTCTAAGATTACTTCTAACTGAAGGTGCCAAACTCATGAATTCTATATATTCATTCATACAGGCAAGTAAGAAATCCCTGGACCCTGTGGCTCCACTCCAGAAATATTGTGTAGTCTCTGTATCAAACATACTGACCACAACTTGCCAGTATGAGGTTATATTCATCTCGTTTATTCATTTCCAGTGTCGTTGATGTTGGTTCATGTTATTAGTTTACTCACTGAATGTAACATGATTATTTTAGGCCCTCAAGTATGTGAGTTTTCCTGTCCAAACACTTGCCAAATGTGCAAAGATGATACCTGTGATGGTAATATTTGCTATACAACCACTAGTGATTTAACCAGCTTTTCATACATCTTTTATGTGCCAGTGATCCTGGATTAACTAATTCTGGCTCATATAAGCAATTATACCGCACATAACATTCCATGGAACTAGATTGTGACACTGTCTATGTTGGTGCTGATAGGCAGGAAATGATGATACACTCTTAACAATGTGAAGAGGAACTGTTTGACAAAATTTATGTTAGAACAACATTGCAAAATGGACAGAAGAGTGCCGGCAAATCTAATGTACTTTTCTGGCACTTTTTATCCATCACTTAGCTATATAATATATAACTTGAAAGACAAAAAAATGATTGTGTATGGATCACTAGCTTCCATTGATTTTAAAATAAATAAATAAATATTACATATTCTAATTAATAAATTTCATAATAATTATCACGAAATATAATAAATAAAAAAGATAATATCAATGGCCATATACATACACTTATGTACTTGATGCAATTGTACTTATAAATGTTTGAAATGACACACTTGTCTACATAGATCCATCTACAGAAAATCCTCATAGAGCACTCTATCACCACTATCAACTGTTCTTATTAAGTATTAGAGATCTTATGTATATGCATTGTATAAATGGGTAATTTTTGTATCCATCTTTCAATTATTTCATGGACAGTTAATAAGGCCTTTCTTATGACTGTTCTCTTCCTTTTTTTGATTTGATAGATTTGGGGCACAATAATAATGAGAAAGAAGTATGGTGGAAAAGATTACTTCTTTGCAGTTGTTGTGACAATGGGTTGCTCGTTGTTCATTCTATACCCGGTAATTTCCAAATCCAACTCTGTCCCCTTTATTGTTGGGCATGGTACTACTGCATGCTAGATAAATGTACGTGGCTAGAAAATGTGTTGGAAAACATACAGAAATTTCAATTGCTAGTATGCTACCAATTCCACATGCATTACAAATTGTAATAGGCATAGGACACATGCTAGAATTCATCAATCAGTGGCAGGTGGAGATGGGGATTTTATCGTCTCAACAACTAATCTCAACACTAGTAATTTATGTAGCGAATGAGATTTTGGTGTTTCTTTTGAAGTGTTTATTCATGTGGTCTTCATGGATGCAGGCATCAATGGATGCTAATCCATTCAGCAAAGGCAGAGAAAGCACTATTTGGGGCATTTCGCTCATGCTTAGTTATCTTGGGTATGCCTGCTTACCTTAAACTCGTGAGGCAGATCACAGTATTCTATAATGAATAATGATTCAGATCTATCAAATTGTAAGATAATTCATTAATTCAGGTCTATCTGGTATGCAACTATGCTTTTATTTGAAGTCATAAATCATAATAAGACCCTATCTTCAAATATATTAAGTAATTTTGCCACCTAACATTGTAACTAGTGTGATGGCACATTAAAAATCTGGACTAGATAATATCAAGATCTCATATCTCCAAAATCTTTCTACTGTATGATTCAATGTCGATTGTAAAATAATAAAACATCAAACAGTTCAATCCCCAATACTGAGTTCACTACAACATGGTATTAGGCTGGCTATCAGTAGTACAAGTGCATTATTGGCATGTACGATTCACAGTTGTTTTTTACTTTCTTTCAGTTAGCTTTGAGACTCAGAGTTATATCTAATTGGATCATATTCCCTTGTTGATTCTAGATTTGATGGTTTCACAAGCACCTTCCAAGATAAACTCTTCAGAGGGTATGACATGGAAATACACAATCAAATATTCTACACAACAATGTGCTCCTGTCTTCTTAGTTTTGGTGGTAATTGCTTACTCTTATGTTTGCTGTATTTTCTGTTTATTATGTCCTGCACAAAAGTGCTAAAGTTAAACTTAATTTTTAATTTTATAGTTTGGCTAAATCTACTAAAATTTTGTCCGCAGTTATGTGCTTCCATGATTCTATCAATATATTTTCTATCAACAACTGTAAACTGTTTTTGCCATGATTTTATATCTCAGTTAGGTCAATTCTATTACAGGACTTATTCTCCAGAATCATTTGATCCCTGCTGTGGACTTTATGTTTCGTCATCCAGATTGCTTCTATGATGTCATAATCCTATCCAGTGTAAGACTAATGTTTTGATATTTTTAACGTGCAAATTTGTAGCTTGTTTCCACATTACAACACACTACTCATAAGCCGCGTATGGAGATGAAATTTAATGATTATAAAGTGTGGCGGGAGATGAAATTAAGGACAAACAACTCTTTTGCAGTGATGAAAAAAATCGGCCGAATATCCAATTAATTGGTCGATTAATCGGTGATCGGCCGACCTCCAGTTAATTTAACCTATTATTGGAGCATTAATCGGATATTCGGATTAGGGTTTAGTCTTGCACCCCCACCGCTGGATTCGCGCCCCCGCTGCTTGGATCTAGGCCATCGCTGCAGATTCGGACCGAAGACGCAAGATCCAGGATGCCGCCGCCGCGCCCTCCCATCTGCGATGCACATCAGGTCGTTGTGGCGTGTGGCGCGGGGTGCAGCGGGGTGAAGTCCGACCAATGCGGGGTGACTGGAGGAGAGGGCAGGCATACGTGCGAGTTGGAGAGAAGGGAAGAAGTAGGAACATGGGGGGTCGGAGAGAGTAGGTGAAGAGAGTTGGCGTCGGGGAGGTTTGGAGGAGAGGAGAGAACTAGGGTTTGAGGGGTTTATATACTTGGCTAGGGTTTGACTAAATTGTAGGTTAATTCAGTTAATCCTCTGATTAACTGATTAATCCCTACTCGGCGGTTAGCCGATCAACTACCGATCACCGATTTTTCTAACACTGCTCTTTTGACTATCACAAATTTTATATATTTGGCATCCCGACCTACAAATTGAATCTATTGTGATCAATGTTCTTAAGGTGATAAGGCAAGGTGTGGTGACCCACTCCCTTCTAGCCGCGTAGACAAGTTAGGCGCACGGCGAGGCGATGCCATACACATCCTAACATATAATTGCTATAGATTTTAGTAGCAGTGTAGCATATACCAATGATCTGGCCTCTCATCTTTTCTGATCTTCTCTTCTATTCTCTTTTCACTATACACAATGAGGATTATACTAATACTAGGAACAGAGAATCCATTTTTTTGAGAATGACAACCACTGATAGGTTTTATTTAAAGAACTAAATACACGAAGACCTAAAGCAAGCCGAGAAACATAAAACAAGTCGGCGAGGAGTGTAGCACTTTAGATATCCACATACCTGAGATGGCACACCAAGCACTATAAATTATCTAACTCCAAGATTTATTTGAAATTTCAGCAGACTTTCCCCTGTAATGTGAACATACACGATAGATAGTTTATAAGATATTTTCATACTAATTACCCACAACTTCAAAACTATGGCTAACACTACATAAAGTCCCATAGAAATAACCATAACACGAATAACAAATCAAAGGGCCAAATACGTAAATTAAGCTATACTACACATTAAAACTAAGATAAGATGTAAAAGTTATGCAAGGTGACGTGTGGGTGTAGTTCCTACATCCCGACTCATAATGATCTTGTCAATGGTAACTAAAAATCAAATGAAACACAAGGGTAAGTAAAGAATACACGACAAGTATAATATAGAACTAAATACAATTCATGTGAATTGTTATGTGCAACAGTACAATTAGTTGGAATTAGTTAGATAAGATTAGTTAGATTTAGATAAGATTTGTTATTTCTGCTTTAAAGATAGAGATAAGGTTAACATATTAGATTGTAGGGCCAAATTTTTCTATGCCATTATAATTTTTACAGTTTTGAAATATGCCATCGGTGTGTCACTGACATATGGGACCTACCACAGTCACTGACAGTGGCATTTTTCAAATTACAGAAAATTGTAATGGCATGTTTCAAAATTTCCCTAGATTGTATTAGGACTATAAATACCCCTTAAGGGCTATGAAATAAATGAAGTAGAAGGAATTAATCAATTCCTCCTCTGCTCCTACCAATTTCGTATCAGAGCAGCCAGGTTCCAAAGATCCGACGCCATGACGATGTTCGTCCCATACACTTGGTCCACAGAAGATATGCACGTCCTTGCAGATTTGCAGCAGGCTATTGCCAACCTCCGAGCGTACCTAGGCTTGGCTCCGGTGGTCTCCACGCTACCGAGTTTCCCCCACAACGCAACGGGTTACCCACCGCGTCGTCACCTCCGCCACAAGCTGCCTCCAACTCTAGGAGGGCCACCGGAGACGCCGACAGGAAGCTGTCGACCATGGAGAAGTAGCCACGGGTGAATTTCCCTTGCGTCGTAACCCCTGCGACCGCCGACGAGGACTACAACAGGTCCCCCAACTTTGCCGCTCGATCCCTCGGCTCCACCAACTGCGATGGGGCTGATCTAGCGCCCCAACCGCTGCCCTCGCACGCTGATGATGAGGGCGCTAACCCCGAGAAGATTGGAGACTACGTGGGCGGCGGTGACAAAGATCGAAAAGGGGAGGATGACGACGAGGAAGCCAGGCTTAGAGGCCTCAAACTCGTCGCAGCCCTTGGTCCCCGACTGCACGACGAGCTCGTCGCAGAGCGGGACGCGGAGCTCCTCAGGCCTTGCGGTGTCAAGATTCCCGGCCACGAGGATGGCCGGCTTCCCGGGGCAGCCCCGCCGACGGGCGTGGACGGACCTGCGCTCAAACGCGCCAAGCGCAGCTGGGGCCGAGACGGATGGCCTCACGACGTCGAGCTTCTCGGCCATGAGGGAGGCCAGCTTTCTCGGGACGGCCCCGCCGACGGGCGCGGACGGGCCCGTGCTCAATGCGGCAAGCGCAGTTGCGGCCGAGACGGAGGGGGCGGGCGCCGCGCTCTGTGGGGTCGGGACGAGGACGCGCTGGAGGTTGGGGCTGTGGTCTGGGACAACACCGCCAGGGAGATTGGGGCACAAAAGATTTGGGCAAAAATCCTGTTCTACCACAGAAACAGAAGTTTCCTAAACGGCCATAGATTGGGGTACAAGAATTTCTGCCACAGAAAATCTTGTTCTGCCACAGAAGATCCAAACTGTTCAGGGAGTCATTTGCTACGCGCACCCGTTTCGTATACCAGAAATTAATTTTCAGCTGTTCGCATTACGTGACTCTGCTTATCTCGATTTTCAGCTCGAGGACGAGCTGATTTCCGAGGGAGGGAGAGATTTTTATGTGCAACAACACAATTAGTTGGAATTAGTTAGATAAGATTAGTTAGATTTAGATAAGATTTGTTATTTCTGTTTTAAAGATAGAGATAAGGTTAGCAGATTAGATTGTATTAGGACTATAAATACTCCTTAAGGGCTATGGAATAAATAAAGCAGAAAGAATTACTCAATTCCTCCTCTGCTCCTACCATGAACACTTTCTTTCTCTTTGGAAACGAAAAATAAAAATAGTAGTTTCTGTCCTAAACAATCATGAATATTCTTTAACGTTACTGGATACTGAATGAAAAGCAAGTAACACTCAATTACGAGATAACACAATAAGTATACATAAGTAAATAACAAAACAAAATAAGAAGTATAACATAAAAAATATCCATTCAACATTGAATTAGTTCATCATGCAATTGATTTAATCGAAGCATAACCTGAATTTTTACTCGTTTTGCCAGAAGACTCCATACCCAAATCACAAAACAACACTCATAAGATTATCCTGCATATGCACTATCACTCGTTATAAAAACTCTAAAACCCAAAACACTGGATATCTCGATAAAATGCTAAAAACTTCTTGTTTTTGACTTAACTTTTAAACCATTAATCCAATCTTAATAAAAAAGTACATCTTGAGTATCTATATAAAATAAAATGATGTGTTGTAATGGTTTCGAACCCGGTAGCAACACTGTTTTTAACGTTTCTCATAAACTGTTTATCCGAATGATTTGAAACCAGTGCCATTAGAAAGATATCAATTACATATACAATTTTTATTTAGACTATGAAACCTAATTTCCAATGGATTAATACCAGATTTAAAAATACAGTTTTAGCCTATTGAGAGAATCAAATGTGTAGTGTAGCTTAATTTACATCCTATCTTAGTTTTAATGTATAGTGTAGCTTAATTTACATATTATATATTTGAGTCATTATTCGTGCTATGGTTAATTTTATGGGACCATATGTGGTGTTGGCTATAGTTTTGAAGTTGTGGGTAATTAGTTTGTAATATTTTATAAATTGCCTACCGTGGATGTCCATATTACAGCGGAGATTTTCCTGAAATTTTGAATAAATCTTGGACTTTAATTTATAATGCTGGCATCTCGGGTATGTGGATACCTGGGGTGTTACAAGGAGTGAGGATGTCAATCGCAGTTGAGTGCAGGATCTCACCGAGTCGCCAGGCAAGGGCATTCACTTCCATTGCGTCGGTCAGGTTTGGAACTCCATCGCAGCTTGTTGGATCTAGACCTCTGGTGCTGCCTGACATATCCATACCTCTGCCACCACCCCGCTGGATCTAGACCTCCGGCGCCGCCCACTGGATCCAGACTTCCACTCTCACTGGATCTAGACCTCTGTTGTTGTGTGCCGGATCCAGACCTTTGTTGCCGCTTGAGTGTTGTGCCAAAGACTCCCTCTCTTCTCTCTTTTCCCTCTCTTTCCCCTTTCTTCCCTTTCTCCTCCTCTTTTCCCTCCTGCACGTTGTTTCCAGCTATTTTCCTTCCCATGTTTTGTTTCCCATGTGCCACTGCACCAAGTCGCCATTGGCGCCAACTAGTAAGGCGTCTGCTTAGGCTGCTGGAGCTGCTGGGTGTCCAGCCAATGCCAAATCTTGCCTAGGTGACACCCAATGTCTTGAGGACACCATATGTGTTTGACCCAAGGTGACGATGATGCCCAGCTCAACATCACGCCTGTACGCCTAGACGAACGCCTTAAGAACAATGGTTGTGTTTTTTTTGACTGATAATGAGTTCATATTATCATTTCTGTGTTTTAAATTCATTCTTGTCCCAGGTTGCAACAGCTAGTCAGTTCTTTATATCCTACACCATTCGAACATTTGGGGCTCTCATATTTGCTACAATAATGACCACTAGACAGGTGGATACTGTTCCCGTCAATGTTACATGTTCATGTTAGTATTATTTAATCTTTCCCTAACAGTAACTTTCTGTGTGTTGTAGCTGGTGAGTATACTACTGTCCTGCGTCTGGTTTGTACATCCCCTTAGCTGGATGCAGTGGGTCGGGGCAGTAAGTCATCCGTCCCTAATCAGTCATATCATAACATTACAAGTTTTCATTTTCAGTTATGATTAACATTGTCTGCTGCCAGGCCATTGTATTCGGAGCCCTGTACACAAAAAGCTTCTTGAGAAGTAAACCGCAGAAACCAGTGGTTGGAAGCCCCCCACACGGTTCAATCCCAAGTACCGCTAACAACAGCTGACCAAATAACACAAGAGATCAACATGTCACCTTGCTGAGCCGGACCAAAGTCACCTTGGTGTAGAGATGGAGGATAGACATCCTGACGAGTTAGCTGGACGGACTGATTGTAGGTTTATCTTAACCTGGAGCTCAGAAAGCTGAAGCCTGAAGGTAAAATAGTCGAGGCAGCCCAGCCTGCTGGAACTGGTAGTGAACTCGATTGCCGTTTTTGAGGCTCATCAGGCCGTTCACTGCAGTTCTTAGATGTATAATGTAAAATTACCATTTTAGTTAATAGAGAAATTCAGTTAGCAGGTTACAGGTAGTAGTCGCGGGCGTTATACAGCCAAAGGCCGTTTTGGCTGGTCCGAAATTAACTAGATTATTTCGTGGCTCACGCAGTCACGCGCAGCTCATTTATAGGTAATTCCTTTCCTTTTCGAGACGTGTTCGGCTCATATGACAATGTGATCCTCCTTTACCCCACTAAACCTTTACGTAGTGATAGATAAAAGTTATTGGAGTAAAATAATTTTGTTTTAAGAGCAAAGGTATATCTTTTTGAATAAAATAAAACACCAAGGTCTTTTTATTAGTTAGAAAGTAATAAACAACGGGTTATTAGTAAAAAATAGCATTGTAAAATAATAAATAAGATTATTAAAGTAATAAAAATTCATGATTTGCAAAACAAGGATAGGTAAGAAGATAAAAATCGCCTTGGACAAAACTGAAATACTAGAAATGAATTTTTTAAGGTGGCGTTTGGTTCATGAGTTAGGTGGAAGCGAGCGGCTCCGTTCCATTCTTCATGTGTTTGGTTTAGAATTAGATGGAACGGAATGATTCTAAAAAGAGAATATTCTTTCCAGATCCGGAACCATTCGTTCCCAAAAAAATGAGCGAACCGAGCGGCTCGCTTTCTCGTCCGTCTCAGCCCGCAGCCCCGGACGCTCCGTCACCGCTGTCGCCCGCCGCCGGTGTGCTGCCCAGCCCCTGCCCTTGCCCTCCCCGCGCCACGCAGCCCCGCCATCGCCCGCTCCCACTCGCCCCGCGCCGGCGCGCCCCCCTGCGGGCTGTGGCCAGGCTCCTGCCCCGCCTCGCCGCGTAGCCCCGCCCCCCCCCTCCGTTCCGTCAGCGAGCTCCGTCCATGGCGCACGCGGATGCCGTCGCCGGGGACCTCCTGCCGCGCCCCCCGAATAAGAAGTCGCCCGCCGAGGAGGAGGCCGAGAAGAGGTAGGTTTTTGGAGGGAATTGCCGCAGGAGGAAGAAGCTTACTCCCGGGAGCTTGATGAAGGGGCTCATCTGGTCTGGTGCCGGCGACGCCACCCCTGCGGAGGGAGATCAGGTGAGTGCATTTGTATTTAGTTTCTGAGTTGCTACGCTGTGCGATTGTCAATTGTGCATAATACCAGTTGAAACATGGAACCCGAACATGGATGTCATCGCACAATTTGTGCAACTATTCATCAAATCCTTGAAAATGGATGATCATATTTCTGTCTCATGTTTTGAGGTGATGCTGAGCACTCAATCTACAGCTATCTGAAAATAGAACTAATTATGTGTGTTGAACTATTGAAATTATGTACTAATCATTGTATTTTGTGTTTGATTTTTGCTCTTGAACCAAACAAGGGATAGAACCATTCCGTTCTATCAGATTCCAGAACCAAACAAAAAATAGAGTGGCTCCGTTCTTGCTTCCAAACGCAGAATGGAACCATTCCGTTCTCAAAATCTGGAACGAAGCCATTCCGTTCTATTAGACTCTTGAACCAAACGCCACCTAACAGTGAGTAGTTATTAAGCTGTGTGATGAATTAACCGAAATAGTAGTAAATATTAGAATAATATCATAGGCCGTAAACAGAATTACAGTACAAAAATCACAATCACAGAAGGAACAGCTGACAAGAGAGAGTTCTAGCTTAAAAGATGGTAAGCCAAGTGGATTACAAATCTGTTCTTTTCCAAGATGTACAAGATGGACTCCCAGTTTCTGAGCTTACATTACAGGGGAGCGGATAATATACACCCATTTGTACCAAAACCCGATCCATGTTGTGTTAATTCACAGATACAACGTTCTGGCAGCCTCCTGCCTTTCTGACGCAAGCAAATCATATGAGGTAGGCACAATTGCCAATCCATCAGTTGTACTAAATGGAATCTGTAGCCTATATGTTCAAGGGAAATTGTTGTACGGCCTTATACCTCGCTGACAATCACTACTGTATGGAGCGATTCTGGAGGAAATGCCTTCCTTCATTCAATCACACTTCACGGCTGACTTTGTTAAGCTACTAGGATATGCTGATACCTACAGCCTGCGCCTACCATTAACAAACATTCAGCGCTTCCAAAAGATTCTCAGTTTCATGCTCCTTGAAAACCTGCATTATTCAAATCCAACAAGAGTCCAGTTATAAATAGTCAACAGAACATGTTGCATGGCATGCAGAAATATTGCGCTCAGGTGGGCCACTCATGATGTTTCATTATAGGCTAATAGCACAAACCCACAAATGCTTATTGGCATACGTGTCATTTGCAAGGACAGGAAAAAAACATAAGCTTGGTTCCCACAATCATGCCAACTATTATTAGGATCAATAGTGAATGCCAGCAGATCACTGAATTGTGATGCACCCGATAAATGAAACATCAAGTTCCTTTTGCTTCAACAAATAGGTGTTTGCCATTATGAAAAATAGTCAAGAAAAGTATCAATCAATATTTTCCCACAACTTACAGGGAAGGCAAACACAATTTTATTATTTTATATTACAGGAACATTGAATCAAATGTGAAATAATCTTATGCAGAACAGAAATTATATAATTCATTTGTAAGATGGCATCAAAGGGTTCACCATACACATCTTATTAGGACAATCAACCTAATGGGTGGTTATGCATATTTACTAGTCAGCCATCTGATATCAGTTGTTTGTGGCCATATAGGGCTTTTGCTTACCATCATTTTCAAACCACACCAAATTTTGGCAAGGTAGCAATCTAAACATGCCCTAAATATTCTTCCATACTGAAGTTTGGCAACTGTACAAGCTTCTCCACACAAAAGTTTTAGTAAGGCATCAAACCAAACAATCCTATACCTCTTATCATACATTGGCATGGTTAGTTTTAGCATCAAACCAACAACAACCATACTCCAAAACTGGTGGCATATAATCATGAATATGACATAATATAATCTTGTTGCCTAATAATCCTGCGCCAGATCAAATCTGGCATGCATCTATTATATCAGGAAAGGATCTAGTAATATCTGCACAGATCTTGTGAAATCTGGTGCATATCTCTAGATTAGTTTTGTGATCCTGCGTGATCCCTTATAAACAGCAGGAGATTATTTAGTGCAGTTTGCTTTCCTCTCCACATAGCTAAGTTTAGATAGTGCTGGATTTATAGCAGCACCTCTCCTATAATTAGAATAGTTCTGCAAGCCTGCTGTTAACAGAATCCTATCCATCTTCTGTACTTTTTGCAAGCTATATAAACAGAGGAATAGAGGAGAGATCAACAGAGCAGTATGCCAGCCAAAACCTGTTCCTTTTGGCTTAGGGCTGACAAATCTGACAAAAGTTGGTTAACACTAGGCACTCTGCATACCAGAAACAAAATTCAAGCTTGCATGGTTTTTGGTCTCCTTCCTAAGATGGTCCAATAATCTAGACAAAGATTTTGAAGTTGATACCCACAAATGGAAAACAAACTAAGTCCCTGTCCAGTAACTAATTATCAGACTTTTAATATATGGAGTTTGCGCAATTTGAAACTATTCTAAATATATATTTCTGCAACATGCCAAAATATAGTTCACCTATTTGCAATTTTTCTACAGTAATAGCATAATGTATGATCCTCTGCAATCTTTCTACACAGTAATATGCAAGAAGAGAAGAATCAACACAGACTAGAGTAGGCAGTGAGCCTTGAGCACAAAGCAATGATAGATGATGGATGGCTGCAAGCAAAGTTTTGGTAATGCTGGAAAACTATACAAGCAGCATGGGCACAAAATACACTCATATCATCTAAAGCAGTAAAGTTAGGATTCAGCATTCTCTACCCCCTCTTACAGTGTATAAAGCTCAAGTGGCACTGAAGCTTTATAGTTAACAAGCAAAGTAGAATAGACAAAATAGATGTATGTATAGTATGTGTGTAGGCACCTTAACAGGAAGAGTGTGGCTGAACTCCTTTAGATGAAAAAAATCACCAGCAACTTTCTGCCAATCAACAGTGTCAACACATTTGCTGCTCTCATACTCACCTCCTACCCATATGTGTACTGTTTTAACTGCTTCTTCACTTCTGCTGTCATCAGGACTAACAAACATAAAAACTGATTTTGGGTCAAGATCCTTACGGGTGAAAGTAGTTAGCTTTTCCATGCTGGGCCAACGGTAGATTAATAGTTGTACATTACTATGAGCCTCAGAGATAATGTCAGTACACTCAATTAATCCAGTTTTAGTGTGTGCTGTTGAAGTATTGTCAATGCATTTTTCTGGGCAACACACACCAGTAAGCTGTTTCACACCATTGTTATTACTCTTATCTGTGACTTCTTCTCTGCGGAGATTAAGCGGCACCCTTGGTGGTAACACTAGATCCTTTTGGAAGGATGGTAACTTCAGAGCTGAAAATCCTCCTCTTCTTTCGGCTATAGAAGAGGTCTTGGAAGGAGATCGTATTGACCCCAAGCCAGACTTCGAAGGTTCTTCATTAGATGACTGGTGAAGGGGAGACCTAGATGATGGCACTGTGTGGGGGAAATTAGATGAAGCAGGCGAAACACTAAGTGATGGTGGGGAGCTAGTTGAAGGTGACAGTGAGGGTGAGTCTGAACTATACTTTGAACTGACACTTGAATCTGATGAGAAAGAGCTTGGAGAAAGGAAAGGTGGTGATGCTGATGCCTCTGCAGCCAGGTGTTGTACTCGGTCAACACGTGGATCCAAGTCCCTGATTAAAGCAGAATCTGAATACACTCGAGCTAACGACCTAGAGATGAACTTGCGCCTTAGTAAACTCCAGCTACTTTCTCTTGCTGGAAGATGGGTCTCATCACCAGGACAAGAAGATGAGAATGCTGGAACGACACCCCCAGTGATTGCTTTGTAGACAAGCCCAAAATCAGCATCATAAGATTCCACCCTCCGGCTTCCTGGGCTAGTCTTGGATGCAGAATCAATCTGGTCCTTGCTAATCTTTACATTGCTGTCTGAATTAAAGGGAGCACTTGAAAAGGCATCCCAAAATTCTGGTTGCTCTAACCCTTCTCTGACAACTTTGATATGCCCCTGCACCTTCTCATACCTCACCACCTGGAACGCCGCTGCTCTTGCATCCTTCTCCATTACTTGATCGCATTTCATTCCAACCCAAACATAAAGTGATGATAGCACATGGACAATGAATGCACCCCTAGAGTCCAGAGCAGCAGGTGAGGGTTCATTCAGCATTTTGGGCACTAAATGCAGCGGCGCATAAGGTGAATGAGGTGCCATCCGGTACATCCTGAGCACTGAGTTTGGAGATAGCGGAATTGCATGCACCCGCTTTTGGCACTGGAGTAGCTGGCAGGCGAACCCCATGTTTGGATTTGCAATCCCCCGGGCAGCTTTCACAAGCTGGAATGCATCATCAAAGCTCTGCCCTTCCCTCCACATCAAGTATGCTATCACCAACGATGTAGACCGTGATACCCCTTGGCAGCAATGTACAAAAACACGCCCACCCTGCTCTCTCACATCCTCAAAGTAATCAAACACATCATACAAGATGCTGGTGATGTCCTCTGTTGGGCTGTCCTGAAGCCAAAGTGTGCGGTAGATGAGGTCTGACTTGAAGTACTCTGGGCAAACAAAGCCAACACAGTTGAGAACGTGGGTGATCTCGTTCTTCCGCAGGATGTCTCGGTTCTTGGCAACGGCGTCACCTCCCAGGTAGACGTGGTCAGCAACCTTGGAGCACTCCTTATCAAAGAAAGCGATCTGGTCTTTGCGACCCTGCGACCGGAGGGTGGAGAGGTCCAGGCGGAGGCCCTCCCCAGGTTTGGCTGATGCCGTGCCATCAGCCTTGGACGCACCGGGGGTGGTTGGGTTGGGCCACTCGCCAACGTCGTCGGAGCCGGCCCTGGGCCACTCGTCCAGGCTGCGGCGAGTGATGGCGAGCGGCTGCAGCGGCGGTAGGGAGGACCGCGCCTTCCCACGCGGGGTCAGCGGGGTTGGCTGCGGGATGCGGCGGGTCTGGCCACCGGCAGCGCCCATCCCCGTAGGCAGCGGCGCATCAGGCGGCGGCTCTCGGGAGGCAGACCACGACACGGAGCGCCAGAACTTCCGGCCGGGGCCGACACCTCCTCCGGCGGCCGAACCACCGTCGTCGGGTGTGGCCATGGCCACGAATCGGATCCCGGGGACGCGAACCTGCAGTAAATCGCACCAAAACGCGGGTTCCTCACGCCATTCCGGGCTAAAAAAACACCCAAAAAATCAGCACAAGAAATCGAACCTGATCCGGGCAACACGAAAACCAGACTCAAATCGGCGGGCGGCGGAGCAACCCGCGTCGCTTGGGGACGAGCAGATCGGGAGATCGAGGGGAGGGGAGGGGAGGGGAGGCGACGCGAGCACCGGTCGCGGGGAACGCCGGAAGGGGAAGGAGAGGTGGGGGAAGGACGTGGGTGAGGGTTTTGAGGGTGGAGGTGGTCGTCGGATCCGCGCCAAGATTTGTGCTGCGCGAGACATCCAACTGCGCGGTGGGCCCCACGGTGTGTCGGGGCGGGTGCGGTTGACTGCCCTTCTGCGGTTCTGGGCCTCTACCGCTCGTCGGAATATGAATTAAGCTAATGTTAAATTTTGATTTAAAATTTAAAATGGGTTTTCATTAATGTATATATTTTTTATATCGTTTAAAAGCTGGATAAGTATGTCCCGCACTTAAAAATACATAAGTTTGAGGGCAGCGGGAAACAGAAAATATATACTACTATCTCAATTTTTTAAAATAAAGTTGTTGATTGTTTTCACGACATTTGATTATTCGTTTTATTTAAAAAATTTATATAAATATGTAAAAATATAAATTATGTTTAAAGTATATTTAATAATAAAAAAATTATAACCAAATAAATAATATTTTTTCATTTGCTTCAAAAAATGATAGGTAGACCTGCTCTTTTGACACTGAGAATAGACGGCTCAATAATTTTTATTAAGTCAATTATATAATACGGCAGATACGTAGTATAAATTTTGTTGCATGTAATTGAGGCGGTGATCAAGTTAATCTTGCATGAGCAACTTTCCACGAGAAGCATCGTCCTACCCGGATTATATTATTTCAGCATTGAATGGCTACAAATTATATGCATAAATGATTTTCCTCTGCTAAATCAGCCAAATGATCTGGAGCTAAACCAAATGTTATTCTCTCTATTTAAATCTTTATTTGATGGAGCTAAACCAAATGTTACTATATTCGTAATTGATTTGCTCCATAAAATATATAGAAAATGCAAAACTACTCTTCTTCAACTCTATAACTCTACCAAACAAACAAACGGTTATTTGCTACTATGTTAACTTAGACTATAATTAATTATGCTCGGTCTCAGTTTGACTGGATACGATGGTTTTTATAAGGTCAAACTATTAACTATAGTTTTATCTTATAGGAAATTAATGTCCCTTTCATAATAGCTTCAGGGACTGATTCTTGTTTTTTGTACATATAGCAATACCAGTCATTGGTCAATGCCAACAGCCTAACGGCTCGTTTCGGTTTCTAGTAGCTAGAAATTCTCAATAGTTAGCTAATCTGAGTAGTTGGTATTTTTCAGCTTCTGGATTCTAGTTCATTTTTAGATTTTTAGATTCTGCAGCTACTGATTCTCACAATCCGAGTCTAGAATCTGGATCGTTGTATCCGTATCAAATTCTAAAAATAGCTGCACCTGTTAGATGCTGAAACAACCAAGTCCAAAGTTAAGCAGTCCAAAGTTAAGCATTGTTTCAAATATCACATAGTAATGGTAATTTCAGAGTAACGCAAGATCCCTTGCTTCCTCTGTAAGTCATTATAGATTTTCCTCTATAATTTCATGAATCTGTAGAAGCACAGACTACGGGCCTGTTTGGTTGTAGGCCACATTTTACCACGCCTCACCTTAAGTAGCAGCCACACTTGTGGCTAGCCGTATTTTATGGCAAAAATTTGGTGTTTGGTTCGTAAGTAAGTTGTGGCAAAAAAATTATGGTTAGTGTTTGTATTGCTGTTAAAAAAGTTTGGCCAAAGGTTGTGGAAGTTGTTTGGATTCTTATAAAATGTTAACTAAAATACTTCAACACCACATTAGTGTTAATTAATTAGAACAACACAGTCAAATATCATGTTTAAAGATTACACTTTGATCAACAGAAACCATAACCAAACAATCACATTTCAGCTTCACATATAATTTCCTTTGACCCATCTAAAACATATTTTCAGAAACAAGATGAAATCAGTAAAAAAGACACAACTCATGAGTTCATCAGTGTATATGTAAAGAAAAAAATAGCAAAACAACTTGACTTTGCCTGCAAACTAACAAGTTAAAGGAAAAAATAACAAGTTAAATGAAAAAATCACTCACTTATTCACTTTGTCGGCTGGATTCTAGAGGGTGGAGTTGAGTCTTTGATGTTCGTTTTCTTTTTCTCGCAAGTGCGTCAGGAGCTGATGGGGAGGGGGCGGTGTGGCCGACGGATGGGAGCTGCGGGGAGGGGGAGGTGCGGCCGGCGAAGACCCTGCGGTGGCCCACGGTCGGCGGTCGACGGTAGCTGAGGTTAGGCAGGGGCAGCGATTGGCGGGGGAGCTGACGAGGAATAGGAGCTCTAGGAAGGGGGCGGTGGGGCCGGCGGTGGCCCCGCGGTGGCCGGCGACGGAGGGGTTGGTGACGGTTGGGCCGGTGATGGTAGGGGAGATGGTGGCGGGGCGGTTCCAAGGCGATTTGCGAGCTGATGTTTATTCCTCACTACTGTTAATGGCCATATTGGCACGCCACAATGAGATGTGGCGGGGAAAACGCCCGCCACAACTTTGCTAATAAAAAGTTTGGCGGAAGATTTTTTCAGTTGTGGCAAGCCTCACTTGTATACTGAACCAAACAACTGCCAAAATACCTGTGGCTTGACTCAAGTTAGGCGTGGCAAAATGTGGCCTACAACCAAACAGCCCCTACGTCTTTTGAAGCGAGATCGTATGATTATTCGAGAAAACATATATTTAATCTAGAGTATTGATGTTAGTCTATTTAACTTAAATTATGAAACTAATTATTTTCTCTGTTTCAGAATAACTTATGTAAGTCATTATAGATTTTCCTAGATTTATTTATAGATCAATGAATCTATAAATTATTATATATATAAATAGATCTAGATAATCACATAATGACAGGTGATATAAAGTATACAAATCATTTTAAATAACCCCTATATATAGTGGTTGTGTAGATATTTTTGTGTAGATGACAATGATTTATAGTAGTTACATACATGTATTGCTTACATAGTATATATATTAGTTCTATTTAATTTAAGTTGATCTAACTTAATCCTTTATATTAATTATTAGTAAGCTTGTGAATTAGATATTAGTATTAATATGCATCTTTTTCAAGATGTTACAATTGTTAAAAAGTTCTTAACCGACTCTATTACCATTTAATCGTCCTATTTATTATCCACTTAGTTAAAGCCGCTTACAAAACTATTTTAGGGAATTATTTGACCGGCATAATTTAAGGGCAAAATACATTTATAAAACTACATTAGAGAGTTATTTGACCCGTTTGCATGGCTAAAATAATTGATTTCATAGTTCAAGAATTAACTATTAAGTAGACAAACCCTGATAATTGAAGTAGTGAAGTAAAGATACTAATTATATTGCTAAGATAATTACAGAAATTTTAGGAAAGACAACATTGAAATTGAAATAAATTTAGAGAAAAGTGTTGGGCTATGGGGAGGCTACGCTTACCGACAAATCAAAAATTGGTTCACGAGGGATCATGAATCGTTACCTTCTAATACGAGACGTGCTAGTGCAGCGGAAGAAGATGTTGAATAAGTGTGTCATAACTCAGCCTCGCATCGCTCCGCCCATTTCCCGGTGATCCAATCGGCAAAGTCCAATGATCTCCACGTGAGGAAGACGACGAGCACGCTGATCGAGCAATGTCTCCATAGAGTCCATACGTATAGTGATGAGATTGATTTCACTCTAGCGTACTAGCACCGATCATGAGATCTAGGAGAAAAACCAATCTAAACTCCTTGAGATCTAGACGAGAGAAGAGGAGGTATGGTGGCTGGGGTTTTAGCAATGAGAACTTCTACCCACGACCTCCCTCTACCTCCATTTATATAGGCCAAGGGTGGGGGCCTTTAATCCGTTTCATCCCGTTAGAACTTCTAATCCTAGATCAGAACTTCTGATCTGAACTCTATTTGTAAATTAGAAAATATCGAAACTTCTGGTTCCAAATCAGAACTTCCGATCAGCTCTATATGTCGGAACTTACGATGCTTCCGGAACTGACTTACAGAAAGCACACAGGCTTAGTCGGCACTTCTGATTCCAAATTGGAACTTCCGATCCACCCATAATTTTCTTGGGCACAATTCCTCCAATCTCTCACTTGCACAAGAACTAATTCTTTGCAAATTTCTTAATCTATCCCCTTAAGTGTGTGACCCGATAGGTTCATACATAAGTGGTTATTCCTCGGAAACCTTTTATATCTTACTGATCAATAGTGATACCAAGCAGCACATAATAACTCCTCGAAAGCATACAAAATCAAATTTCATTGAACCTTGATATACCCATGCATCAGTCCCTTTACCTCACGACATCAGTCAAGCTTAAGGCGAGATTCGTGCCACCCTTGTTGGTCAGCTCGACATTTCACTCAATCAAGTATCGGATTCAAATCATGGCTAATTCTTTAGTCATAGTGGCATGGCCTTGCACTTTTCTAATCCGACTACTTCGAGGGGCCTAGAGACATCTCTCCCGTTATTAGAAAGGGTAAATTCCGTCTTGACCGCTCACATCTCATGACATGTTTCACAACACACCTAAAAACATCCCTTATGGCTACCTAGTTACGGAATAACATTAGGAAGCATCAAAGTGTGTCACTACGCATTCTGGAATCAAATGACGATCTCAGGTCTAAGAACTCTACAAGTACACCATTTGAGATGACAATTGATGGCACATAACAATAACAATCCCAATAGTATCTCAAGTGTGTCTATCAAATACCATGTTCACCAACATGTGTTCACATCACTAATTTGACATCTCCATGACTATGATATGTGAAACATGACCAACAATTAGTCGGATGTGCTAATCTATGTATCATCACTGTCCCACATGATGATAAGATCAAGGATCCATTTTGAACAATATCATTATAAAACAAAGAGTCTCACTTAACAAGTCATCAACTCATCAATCAATGTAAATGACATTTATTCAAGGAACAAGATAACAATTATCCTTACACATAAGCATATACACAATAACATCTTTCACATACACATGACTCACTCACACAAATATCTAATACCCATGGAGCTGAAGTGTGCCTCATGCTCGGGCTGTGATAGAGGTTTAGTCAACGAATCTGCTATGTTCAAATCCGTGTACACCGTGTAAATCTTCACATCACTCTTCTCTATGATCTCGCGGATTAGGTGATATCGTCGAAATATATGTTTGGACTTTTGGTGTGATCTAGGCTCTTTTGCTTGCGTAATGGCACCACTATTACCACAATAGAGGTCCACTGGGTTAGACACACTAGGAACAACACCCAGCTCAGAAACAAATTTTTTAATCCAAATGACCTCCTTCGCAGCTTCCGAAGCCGCAATGTACTCGACCTTTGTCGTAGAATCGACCACTATTTCTTGCTTGGAACTTTTCCAATTCACCATGCCTCCATTGAGGTAGAACACAAATTCAGATTGCGACCGTGAATCATCCTTGTCGGTCTTAAAGCTAGCATCGGTGTAACCACTTACAACGAGCTCCTTGTCACCACCGTAAACCAGGAACATATCCTCGGTCTTCTCAAGTACTCGAGGATACTTTTTACTACAGACCAGTGACTTTCACCCGAGTTTGATTGATATATGCTCGTAACACTTAGAGCATAGGAAACATCTGGGTTCGTACACAACATGGAATACATGATGGACCCGATCGTTGAGGCATACAAGATTGCACTCATCTTCTCCAGCTCATCAGGTGTCGAAGCACACCGAGTCTTACTAAGAGAAATATCATGTGAAATTGGTAGAAAGCCCTTCTTGGAATTCTACATTTTGAACCGCTTCAAACCTTGTCAATGTACATATTCTGGCTTAATCCAATTAGCCGCCTTGACCTATCTCTATAGATCTTTATGCCCAAAATATATGCTGCCTCTTAAAGATCTTTCATAGAGAAACTATTTCTCAATGAAGTCTTGATAACATCCAACAAAGGAATGTCATTTTGTTGGACCGGAAATGGCGACCAGAGGGGGGGTGAATGGGAGCTTTTAAAATTTCGGGCTAAAAACTAGCCTTCGGTTTCAGTTCTGTCTTCTGCGGAACAGGCTTCGAACACTACCTTCGGAGGTCTGGTTCGGAGGTGCTTTGACAGCTCCGAACGCAGGCTTCGCAGGTCCAAAAGTTCGAAGTCAAGAAGACTTCGCTCCACTATCAACCCTCGAAAATCTACTCTGCTAAGTCAGTGCAGGCTCCGCACACAGGGTGCTTCGAGCAGGCTTCGCACTTCACCCTTCGCAAGAGTGGACACCCTACTAGGGACTTCGACCGAGTACTTGGCAGCTTGGCAGCAGCAACTGGTGCTGGGCTTCGTACACGACGGTCTACACGCACACCAACGGACTTCGCTACGGGCTTCGACACAAGAAGCAAAACGGGCTTCGATCAGGGCTTCGCTAGTAATCTGTGAGGTCTGGCCTCAAGTTACACAGAGCGAACGCACGCTGAAAAATACACTTCGCACAGAAACAACCTTTGCCTAGACAGGCTTCGGTGCACTACAACTAGCGAAGTATGTAACGCGAGCTCAAGCAAAAAGCACAAAGAAGTAGGGCTTCGCCGCTTGAACAAGGAACACAAAAATATTTGAACTCTGGATGAATACAGCGAGGTATGTGGCTACAGGAGCTCAACAGTAAATGCTCAAAGTATTAAATGTTACCTACCGAGCCCCCATATTTATAGCCCACAGTTCACCCAAAGGAATTGACTACTTTACCCCTAGGGTTTACATTGGTTTTGTCTCTACAGAACTGAGGGGTACAAAAGGTAGTCAACTTTATTCTGGAGGCTTCTCTGTCAGCTTTGCAGAGGGGACAGCGTCAGCTTTTTGCAGAGCAGACAGTGTCAGCCTTTGCAGTCTTTGACCTTCTGGAGCCTCCCTTCGCACGCGAGGGTGCGGTAGCTTCGGCGAGAAGCCTTGAGCCAGATGGCCTTCGCTTCACCGAAGTCAGTCTCCGATACAGTGACGGTTTTGAGCCGAAGCCGTCAAAGCCCTTGGGCCTTCGCACCAACACCTCCGGAGTGGACCACCACGGCTTCGCAGCTTTCCCCCAGCTCGAACTCCGTCAGTCCGTGTATCGAAGCCATGCAGGCCGAAGTACCACAAGACAACCACACTCCGGAGCTAGCCTCGCTCCGAAGCCTTCCTCACTCCGAAGCCCCACCTTCGGAGTACCACCCTTAGAAGTCCCTCCTTCGTCCAAGGCCTCCGCACGAAGCATTCCATGAGCCCTTCGTCGTAGTGTCTCTCCTCGAGCACACTCCTCGACGAGCCTCACCCGGACCATGCCTTCGATGCGCCTCGACTTCTGAGACCTTTGTCGGGTACCTTCGAATGTCTCCCTCCGAAGCACACTTCGAACTCCTTGCCTCCGCAGAGGACTTGATCCATCCAACTCCGAAGTCACTCCTTCCGGAGTACCTTCGAAGTGCCTCAGCTCCGAGGACTTTGTCTCGGAGTACCTTCACCCGGAGCCACGCTCCGCACTCTCTGCCTTCACCTGGCACACCTCGACCCGAGGACCGACCCGGACCCCCTTCGCAGCCACCGTGACGGAGCTCCCCGCTCCCCTGGCATCAAGCCTCCCGCTTGACCCAGGTTCACCTGCCGCGAACCTGTTCGTCGCCTCCGAAGTCCCTGCGCACCACCGACAAATAGACAAGTGTTTCCAGTACTCCGGAGACCTCTCCAGGTTAGCAACCTCCGGCACACACTCCGGTGTACCGCCCAAAGTACCGAAGCCTTCGGTACACACCCAGTCATCGTGTACTGTCGGACCCCTCCGACGAGCACACTCCGCTGCAACAGCTGCAGCAACCAAAACACCGAACACCCTTCGGTGAAACCACCTCCGAACACCCTTCGGAGGTCCAACCTCCGAACCCCCTTCGGAGGTACCCTTCGAACAGAGGGTAAAAAGCCTGTCAATCACTCATCACAAACACCGAAACCAACCCTTGGTTTCTCAATCTCCCCCTTGATGAGTGCATTGACAACCAACTATAAATCCAAGAAAATTTACAAACTTTCAGCACACAAGTGACCATAAAAACTCAGAAAAGAGCCAAAACATGTCACTTGACAAAAGAATTTTCCTCCCCCTTTCTCAAAAGAGTAAAAGCCCCTTCAGCAATAAAAACTCCCCCTGAGTTAAGTTTCCCTTTGGCAATAAAGAACCTTCTCCCCCTTTATGTCAAATGTTCTTCCCCTTTGAAAATTATACCCCTTGCGGTAGAGAACGAAGCAAGTCTCTCCCCTTTGAGGAATTTCTCCCCCTTTGGCAATGCAAGCATCAAGGAGCATGTAAAAGATGCAAAGCTTCGAAATGAGCAGAATTGCAAAGACATATGAAGCAAAAATATGCCAACAATAACACCAAGGATCAAGGGCTCAGCTCAAATTAACATTCTCTAAAAACATGATGAAGCATGTGATTTGATCATTTTTGAAATAAAAGCATCACCACTTAGTCAAGGAAACTAGACAAGTAAAAGCAAGGACTGCGCAAAGCTAGTCAATTTCTACTCCAGACAGACAAGTCCAGTTCAAATGGAGCAATGAAAGCAAACTTGATGATCAAAGAACTTTGTTGTTCTTTTCTTAATGCCAGGGGTTATTTGTTTGTCTACCTTATACTTTCCAATCTGGCCAAGCCTAGGCATGAAAGCTATAAGAAGCTTAAGGCAAAGATTTTGGCAAACACTACACTATCCCAGTTCAGACCAAAGTGCAATGGTAAGCGGTCTAGGATAAAGTAGTGCGACAAACAAACCCACCTGGATCTTTGCATTTGAAGCATGTAAATCATGGAATTTTTTGATTTTAACTAAGTGAACCAATTGTTGGGCACTTTATGAATATCCATGAAAATGTAGAACAAATTTTCAAGTTGCAATTTTTAGCATCCAATGAACAGTGTCTCGCTATCAAGCAGATAAAAGATAGCTAAAGCAGTCCTGCCTAAACATGCTAGATTCAAGACTAAGCGGTGAGCATGATTTGATTTTGAAAAGAAAACATCATGCACATGTGTGTTTCAGATAAATTAAAAAGAGCTGAGCTGTCATGATGTCATGGATTATAATCAGGCATACAAGTGCAAAAGATGTAAATGCAATTTCAACACAATTAGCAAATGCACATCCATCTAAAACTGCTCCCCCTCACAAAATGCCGTAAGGGTGATAAATGCCAATATCCCCACGCAAGTAAGCAAATCGAGAAGCATCGAGGGGTTTTGTAAAAATGTCGGCAAGCTGGTGTTGGGTATCAACATATTGAAGTTCAATATCACCCTTCTCATTGTGATCTCTGAGAAAATGATATCTCACATCAATGTGTTTGGTTCTGGAGTGCTGAACCGGGTTGTTTGCAATACAAATAGCACTAGTGTTATCACAGAAAAGTGGAACACTCTTATACTCTAACCCGAAATCCCGCAAAGTGGAAACCATCCACAAAATCTAAGAGCAACAGCTAGCTGCAGCAACATATTCGGCCTCAGCTATCGATTGTGCAACACTAGACTGTTTGCGGGAAGACCAGCAAACCAAGGAAGTACCTAGAAAATGACAAGTACCAGAGGTACTCTTCCTATCAATTCTACACCCAGCAAAATCCGCATCGGAATAACCTCGAAGACATAAAGATGAAGATGCTGAATACCATATGCCAAATTCAAGGGTATGTTTGAGATACCTTAGGATGCGCTTAACCGCTTGGCGGTGCGAAGCTCGTGGTGAAGCCTGAAAACGAGCGCACAGACACACTGCAAAGTGTATGTCCGGCCTCGTGGCAGTCAAGTAGAGGAGGGAGCCGATCATGCTCCGGAACTCCTTCTGATCTACGGCTTCTCCATCTTCGTCAGGGTCCAATGCTACAGATGTAGCCATTGGAGTGGCGAGGGGCTTCGCATCAGTCATGTCGAATTTCTTGAGCAGGTCCTTGGTGTACTTTGTCTGGTGGACAAAAGTACCTTGTTTGCTTTGCAATGATCTGCTCTGGAGGATGCATCCTTTGAACATGGTGTGGAGCCTCGCGGCGGGATGCAGTCTCCCCCTCAACTTGTGCGTTGGAGTGGTCCAAGATGACCGATGTTGAGGTAGTCGCTTCGGGACCTCGTGCCGAAGTGGTTGAAGCGGGGTCGGCTTCGGGGGTTGATGTCGAGGGTAGTTGGGGTTCATCCTCGAATTCTCCGGGATCTTCTTCTTCGAAGATGGTCTATTCCATGTCGTGTTCATTTGCCCGTTCAAATGCAGAACTAACAGAGGGGGTTGATTCATCAAAAGTTACATCACATGACTCGATGACAGTGTTAGTTTCCAAGTTATAAACACGATAAGAATGACCATGTGTTGTGTAACCCAAAAAGATCCCGTCAGAAGATCGCGACTCAAATTTATCCAAGTTACCACATTTTAGGATAAAGCAGCGACAGCCAAAAACTCGAAGATGAGTAACCTTGGGCTGTCTCCCAAAACACAGCTCATAAGATGTCAAATTTAAAATTGAGCGCAAGAAGATTCGGTTTGAGATGTAACAAGCAGTGTTCATGGCCTCAGCCCAGAATTTTCTAGGAGTCCTATGCTCATCAAGCATCGTCCTAGCCATCTCAACCAAAGTGCGGTTCTTCCTCTCAACAACACCGTTTTGTTGAGGAACCCGCGGAGCAGAGAATTGATGTTCTATGCCATGCTCCATGCAAAAGTCAACAAAGAGACTATTTTTGAACTCAGTGCCATTATCACTTCGAATGAATTTCAATGCACCAGGGAGTTCAGTAAAAAGTCTCAAAGCCAAGCTCCGAAAGTGTGAAAACACTTCATCCTTGCTGGCAAGAAAGAAGACCCAAGAGTAACGAGAGAAATCGTCGACAATAACTAATACATACCACTTGCCGCCTAAAGAACTAACCCGAGAAGGACCTACAATGTCCATGTGGAGAAGTTCTCCGGGTTGTTCAGTCATCACTGTGGTGACTGGCGAATGCGAAGCAGCAATCATTTTTCCATGTCGACAAGGAGCGCAAACTAAATTCTTCTCAAACTTGAGCTTGGGCAATCCTCGGATCAGACCTAGGGCGCTCAGACGAGCGAGCAACTCAAAGCTCATATGCCCTAGTCTCCTATGCCACTTCCAAAGCTCAGAAGTCGAATGTGCAACAAGACAATGAGAAGAACCAGATGACTCTGAAAAATCAGCTCCAAACACTCTCCCTACTCTAAAGATCTTACACACCACAACGCCATCAGAATTGAGTACTTGCGAAGTATCGCGATGAAATCGCACTTCGAAGCCCTCATCAAGCAACTGAGATACAGACAGCAAATTGTATCCCAGGTTTTCAACCAAAGCAACATCTTTGAGAGTGAAATTCGAGTTAATTCTTACCACACCTTTACCTTTCACTCTACTCCTTCGATTGTTTCCGAAGGTGATATGTCCCCTTTGCTTGGTTGTGGTGAGGCTGGAGAACCATGCTGCATCTCCGGTCATGTGGCGCGAACAACCGGAGTCCATGATCCACGTGCCCTCCAAGCCTCGATCTGTCGCCTACACATGATAAGAATATCTCGATCGCTCAGTGCTGGGGTGAGTGAAATAATGACGAGGCATCCAGCACTGAGTGACACGAGTAGTAGGCGCAGCAAAAATAGACGGTCTACGCACATGATAATCAGAATAATGCAAAGTGCGAGGTCTACCTACATGTTGTGATCGAACAACATGTCGAGGTCTCCTACTCTGACGAGGTACAAAGCTACTCGCCCGAGGTCTACCACCATATGGAACATGGTGAACACCTCGAGGAGCAAAACCTCTCCGAGAAGCGCGAGGAGCCTCAAAAGCAGGACGATAGTAAAACTCAGACTCATGCATACCTAAAGATGACTAATGCATGTCCTGGTAACTCATCGCCTGAGAGCGTCGCTCATCCTTGATGCGACGAAAACAGAACCCAACCAAATGACCCGCCCGCTGACAGTAAGAACAGTGAAACACTCTCCTAGGGGCACTCTCATGGGTCACAGGAGCAACTCTCACAGGCTCCTTGGGTTTCTTCTGAGTGGTTTTCTTGAGAGGATTTTTCTTGACAGGAGGTGTGGCTTTCTTTGGTGGTCGGGTAGGCTTTTTGGCTGATGGGGTGTCTAACAGAGCTCTTTCTTTCTCTAAGGTAGTGGGAGAGGTAAAAACAGTTTTGGTCTTACTGTCTGAAGGTAACCTCTCAAAACCCAAACCTAGAGCTACCCCTGCTCTGTCAGCACATAACTTGGTTTTGGCCAAGAGCAAATCCATCCTACCCTTTCCCTCAGTGCATTTATTAACCACGAAAAGAAGGTATTCATTTTCAGACATGAGGTTTTCAGCTCGCTCTCTAACAGTGCCTAGCTGGTCCTTAAGAGTAATGCAAGTGTCACAAACAGGTTGCACATCCTTAGAACTACCGGCCCTCTCCAATCTAGCCTCTAAATCATGAACATGCTTATCACGTAAATTAATGCTTTCGCGTAATAAAGAGCAGTTCATGCAATCAATAACATCATGAGGTCTAGAATCCACCTCCAAAAGCTGCTTCTGTGCAGTCTCAAGCTCAGAAAGAGTTTGAGCATGTACATAACGCAACTGAGCAAGCTCACCCATGACAACAGAACAAGATTCACATTCAGCATCATTAAACTTAGACTTAAGCATGGCATATTCAATAGAAACAGTTTCTAGCCTAAGTCTAAGGTCTTTCCTTTCTCTAGCGGCTTGCACAAGCAATCTATCCTGACCAAGAACTACTTCATTCAGTTCATCTAGTTTTATTGAAAGCTGGTCATAGGATAGTGTTACCTCAGATGAGTCAAGCTCATCGCCGCTGTGATCGCTGTCGGCCATGAAGCAAAGGCCGATGAAGTCTCGTCCCTTCTTGTCCTTCTTGTCCTCCTTCCTTGGGGACTCCTCCTCCTCAGAGCTCGACTCCTCAGTTGAGGATGTGTCGATGTCACTGAGAGCAACAACAAATGCTCTAGAAGCGGCTTTGGCTACTTTCTTAGCCTCTTGCCGCGCTTGCCCTTCACAAAAGGCTTCCTCTACTTTTTGTGGTATTTGAGGTGCTCACTCTCATCTCTCTTCTTGAGCTTAGGGCAATTTGCCTTAATGTGAGAGGTGTCGCCACATTCATAGCAACCACTAAAACCACTTCTCCTCTGATCCCGTCTCTCATGGTGAAAACGGGTGAACCTCCGGGCAATGAGAGCAAGCTCATCATCATCTAGAGTATCCACCTGCTCCTTTGTGACGGAGACCAGGGAGGACAAAGCAAAACCATCTGCAAGAACACAAGTGCCAGATGTGCTTGATTCTGCAGTGGTGCCACGACTAGTGCTAGAAAACAATGCCAATGGCTGTGGCAAAGAGCTTCTGTGCTCTGCAAGAGATGCCTTGGCAATCTCTGTGGACTTCAGCTTGCTGAAGAGCTCATCACAGGTCAATGTGTCATAACCTGCAGACTCCTCAATGCTGGATATCTTCACTTCCCATATGCTACGGTCAAGAGCATAGAGAAGCTTGATAGCCCTATCATGATCATTGTAAGCAAGCGTCCCGTTGGATCGCAAGTTACTCACTATCGCATCAAAGCGTGAAAACATGGCATCTATAGATTCACTAGGTGCCTGCACAAACAGCTGATACTGTTGATTGTATGTGCTTTGGCGCCTGGCCTTGATCTGTGTAGAGCCCTCATGAAAGATAGTGAGTGTTGTCCAAATCTCCCTAGCAGTCCTAAGGTGTTGCACCCTATCGAACTCACTCCTACTCAAACCAATGAACAGTATATTTCTTGCCTTGGAGTTGGCGTTATACTGATCTTTCTCTGTTTGAGAGGTGCGAGTCTCAGGGATGGAGTATTGTGAGTCCACAATCTCCCAAATTGCATTTCCCTGGCTTAACAAGTAAGCCTCCATGCGCACCTTCCAGTATGCAAAATCTGTCCCATCGAACAGAGGAATTTTACTACCTCTATCCATGTCGCCAATAGATCACAAAACCGGTTAAGGTCAACTGGTGATCTTAACCCGCTCTGATACCAATTGTTGGACCGGAAACGGTGACCAGAGGGGGGGTGAATGGGATCTTTTAAAATTTCGGGCTAAAAACTAGCCTTCGGTTTCAGTTCTGTCTTCTGCGGAACAGGCTTCGAACACTACCTTCGGAGGTCTGGTTCGGAGGTGCTTTGACAGCTCCGAACGCAGGCTTCACAGGTCCAAAAGTTCGAAGCCAAGAAGACTTCGCTCCACTATCAACCCTCGAAAATCTACTCTGCTAAGTCAGTGCAGGCTCCGCACACAGGGTGCTTCGAGCAGGCTTCGCACTTCACCCTTCGCAAGAGTGGACACCCTACTGGGGACTTCGACCGAGTACTTGGCAGCAGCAACTGGTGCTGGGCTTCGTACACGACGGTCTACACACACACCAACGGACTTCGCTACGGGCTTCGACACAAGAAGCAAAACGGGCTTCGATCAGGGCTTCACTAGTAATCTGTGAGGTCTGGCCTCAAGTTACACAGAGCGAACGCACGCCGAAAAACACACTTCGCACAGAAACAACCTTTGCCTAGACAGGCTTCGGTGCACTACAACTAGCGAGGTATGTAACGCGAGCTCAAGCAAAAAGCACAAAGAAGCAGGGCTTCGCCGCTTGAACAAGGAACACAAAAATATTTGAACTCTGGATGAATACAGCGAGGTATGTGGCTACAGGAGCTCAACAGTAAATGCTCAAAGTGTTAAATGTTACCTACCGAGCCCCCATATTTATAGCCCACAGTTCACCCAAAGGAATTGACTACTTTACCCCTAGGGTTTACATTGGTTTTGTCTCTACAGAACTGAGGGGTACAAAAGGTAGTGAACTTTATTCTGGAGGCTTCTCTGTCAGCTTTGCAGAGGGGACAACGTCAGCTTTTTGCAGAGCAGACAGTGTAAGCCTTTGCAGTCTTTGACCTTCTGGAGCCTCCCTTCGCACGCGAGGGTGCGGTAGCTTCGGCGAGAAGCCTTGAGCCAGATGGCCTTCGCTTCACCGAAGTCAGTCTCCGATACAGTGACGGTTTTGAGCCGAAGCCGTCAAAGCCCTTGGGCCTTCGCACCAACACCTCCGGAGTGGACCACCACGGCTTCACAGCTTTCCCCCAGCTCGAACTCCGTCAGTCCGTGTACCGAAGCCATGCATGCCGAAGTACCACAAGACAACCACACTCCGGAGCTAGCCTCGCTCCGAAGCCTTCCTCACTCCGAAGCCCCACCTTCGGAGTACCACCCTTCGAAGTCCCTCCTTCGTCCAAGGCCTCCGCACGAAGCATTCCATGAGCCCTTCGTCGCAGTGTCTCTCCCCGAGCACACTCCTCGACGAGCCTCACCCGGACCATGCCTTCGATGCGCCTCGACTTCTGAGACCTTCGTCGGGTACCTTCGAATGTCTCCCTCCGGAGCACACTTCGAACTCCTTGCCTCCGCAGAGGACTTGATCCATCCAACTCCGAAGTCACTCCTTCCGGAGTACCTTCGAAGTGCCTCAGCTCCGAGGACTTTGTCTCGGAGTACCTTCACCCGGAGCCACGCTCCGCACTCTCTGCCTTCACCTGGCACACCTCGACCCGAGGACCGACCCGGACCCCCTTCGCAGCCACCGTGACGGAGCTCCTCGCTCCCCTGGCATCAAGCCTCCCGCTTGACCCAGGTTCACCTGCCGCGAACCTGTCCGTCGCCTCCGAAGTCCCTGCGCACCACCGACAAACAGACAAGTGTTTCCAGTACTCCGGAGACCTCTCCGGGTTAGCAACCTCTGGCACACACTCCGGTGTACCGCCCAAAGTACCGAAGCCTTCGGTACACACCCAGTCATCGTGTACTGTCGGACCCCTCCGACGAGCACACTCCGCTGCAACAGCTGCAGCAACCAAAACACCGAACACCCTTCGGTGAAACCACCTCCGAACACCCTTCGGAGGTCCAACCTCCGAACCCCCTTCGGAGGTACCCTTCGAACAGAGGGTAAAAAGCCTGTCAATCACTCATCACAAACACCGAAACCAACCCTTGGTTTCTCATATTTTCGATCAATAATATGTCATCCACATATAAGACCAAAAACACAAGTGAGTTCCCACTAGCCTTTTTGTAAAGGCAAGGCTCTTCTTTGTTCTTGATCAAGCCAAACCCTTTGACTACCTCATCAAAATTAAGATATCAACTATGAGAAGCTTGTTTCAACCCATAAATGGACTTCTACAATTTGCAAACTTTCCCAACATTTTTTGGGTTCGTCAAGACCCCAGGCTGTGTCATGTACACATCCTCACTTAGGTTTCCATTTAGGAAAGCCTTATTGACATCCATTTGTCATATTTCATCATAACAAAATGCGGCAATTGCTAGGATGATCCGAATAGACTTAAGCATGGTGACGGGCGAAAACGTTTCATTATAATCAACACCTCGAATTTGTCTGAAACCTTTCACCACTAGTCGTTCTTTGTAGATGTGAACATTTCCATCAACGTCTATCTTTTTCTTAAAGATCCATTTATACTCAATAGTTTTTACATCATCGGGTGGATCAACTAAGTTCCAAACTTGGTTTTCTCACATGGACTCTCACTCGGATCTAATGGCTCCAAGCCATTTCTTAGAGTCTGCTCCCATCACTGCTTCCGTGTAAATCTTGTGCTCATCGTTGTCTAACAACAATATGTCACACTGCCTAGTGGTTAAACATAAACCGCTCAGACATATGACTTATCCTCCTAGACCTCTATGGGGATGGTGTCTCAACAACAGTCTCTACAACACCTTGCATATCTTGTTCTGGTTCAGTTGGACCCGGAACACTTTCCAACGTCTCTTGAACTTCTTCGAGATGCACCGTGCTTCTACTAACTCCTTTCGAGAGAAACTCTTTCTCAAGAAATACATCATTCCGAGTGGCAAACACATTGCCCTCTTCTCTATTGTAAAAATAGTATCCTTTGTTTCCTTAGGATATCTGTAACACCCCAAATTTCCAAAACAATAAAAATATCATTAAATTCAATTTCTTGGAATTTATATTTCTGAAAATACTTTTAATTCTCTTTTATACCCTTTTGAACTACAACATAGAGTAGATGGCCAAACTAGGAGGTGAAACTTTTTGTATATGATCCTAAGACCAAAATATATTTTTGAGAATTTTTATAAATTTTTATCAACCTTGGAAGTAGCCCTAAGATTTTAATTTATTTCCTGGAATTATTTTTATTCAGAAATGCTTTAAAAATAGTAATGGGCTCCCTCTCCTCCCTTCTCTCTCTCTCCCGGCCGGCCCAGCCGATCACCCGCGCTCGCCTTAGGCTGACAGCCTGGTCCCACCCGTCGGCGCCGATTGCCTCCCCTCGCGCGTGCGCCCGACGCCTCGGCCCCACCCGTCAGCCGCCTCCCTCGCTCGTTCGCGCTCACTGGCGTGTGGACCCCGCCTGTCAGATCCATCGTCCCCGCGAGATCCGCCCCCGGATCCCCCCCTCGCCGGCCGAAGCCCTAACTCCGCCTAGGATCCGCCCTCGTCGGCCCCCTCCCTTTAATCCAATGCCTGCAATGAATTCCCCTCAACACGCCGACCGTTTCCCCCTATTAATCTCGCCCGATTCGCGTCCAGGTGCGTTGAACCGTGTTCAACCCGAGCTCGCCGGCGTCAAGGCGCATTTATCCTCGGCCACCGTCGATTGCGCCCTCCCTGCCCCCGCCGACGACCCTATTTAAACCCCTGCCCTCCACCGCGTTCGGTTCACGCGTCCAATTGCACCTAGACCAAACAGAGCGCCCTCCATTCGGTTTTTAGCGCACCACCGCCAGCCCCTCTTCAGCCGTCGCTCACCATCGCCGGAGTCCCCCTCCGCCCTCGCCGACCGCACCACTACGACCGCACGAACGTCCCCGACCTCGGCCACCCCTCCGCCAGCCACGAACTTCGCCGGAACGCCGTCGCCGACAAGGACCCGTGACCACCTCGCCGTCTACCTCGTCGCCGGCCACGCCCCGTCGTCCCCGGACCGCCGCCGAGGTACCCTCGTGATCCCCGTAGCTCCCTCTTTCCGTTTTAGGCCTTAGACCCGACCGCCGTCGCCCGCCGTGGCCGCTGGCCCGCTCACCGTCGCCGGAGAAGACGACCGGCACGGGTCGAGTACCCATGCCGTGTCGGATTCGATCCGCGCCGTGCGATCTGGATCTAACGGTACTGATTTAATCCCTCGTGCGGTTTAATCGGCGCCGTTGGATCTGTGCGAAGGGGTACGTTTTAATCTCGTGCGTCCGTTAGTTTTAAAACCCGCATCGCATCTAAGCAGTCCATCGCATACCGGTTCAAACGTTTTAATCCTCGCCGTCCATGTCACTTTAACTCCCCCGCCTCGCCCTCGCGCGTCGGATCTGGATCCGACGGTCCAGATCGACCCGGCGCATGCGCACAATGCGCGGGTTCACCGTGGGCCTGGCTCACCGTGGACCCGAGGGGTTTAAAAATTGAAAATGAATTTCAGAAATACTTTTAAACTTGTAAAATTCATATCTGGCACATTTGAACTCTAAAAATTGCCATTCCAATTTCAGAAAATTCATAATATTATTCTCTACATGTTTATGCAATAAAAACAGTAGGTTTAATTTGGACATTTCATGTTTATTTAAATGAACATTTAAATACCCTTAGGTTAAAAATGTAAATTTAACTATTTAACTTCCAGTAAAGTTCGTATTTATTTATTTCCTGTTGATATGAACAAATCACTAAGTTTTCTATGAAACTTTCATTTTAAATTTATTAGAGAACTTAAAAATGAGAATAACCCCTTTTAAAACCCTCTTTCAAAGGACAACACTTTATTTTAATTTCTTTTAGAATTATTTATAAACTGAATTTCAGAACCCTATCAACTTGATTTATTTTTATTCAAACCAACCTAAACCTATGTGATTATTATGTGATGTTATATTGTTTGGTTGAATGTTGTATTTATTTTATTTTACTTTACTATATCAAAAAGACTACGACGCCGTCGAGGAGCCGGAGTACTTCCCCGAAGTCCCTCCCTCTCCCTTTGCTGAACAAGGCAAGTCACCAAACCAATCTTTTGAGCATATTGAACCCATGTTTGATTAAACTATCGCTAAAACACATAGGTTATATATGCATTAGTCAAATGAACCCTTACAATATATTTATTTAGGATCCCCCGACCTTGATGTGCAACCCAAGCCATGCTCTCTAGCCTAAACTCCTTGTCACCATATGATAAATGTTATTAGCTAGTGTCCAATGTATCGACACGATCGCTATAGGATAAAATGAGTCGTAGTACATGGTTCTACTATATGATCCCCACTGTTTCTTACCTATGGAATTCTGTCGGTGTTGGAGTTGTGGTTGTGAGTGAATGCATGGTGGGTTCCGGGTGCAAGCTAGGGCATTGGTCGGTAGCACCCGGGGCACTATAAGGACCGGTCTGAGGGATCCGTTGCAATACACTTTCGTACTAACCACAAGTCTAGTGGGTAAGTCCTAACTAAGGTATGGATTGTTCCAAACCGAGGCCACCATTTGGAGATGGGTCAAGTAGCACCTGCGAGTGACTTGTACCAATGTGGCGCAAAAGGGGGTGCGACGTTAGCCGGGATGCGGCCCGGCGCGCCGGGGAAACCTAGAGCGGGTGGTTATCGCTTGGAACATTTCATGCCGAGGTTTTGGCACGAGTTCCCGTGGTATGGGTCATCTCATTTGGGATGAGTGCGTGCCTTGTGGGTACAGTAGTACATCTCTGATCAGAGTCTTAAATCTTTTCGAAAAGCCGAGCCCACGGTCAAGGGCGAGTTGCGTGACATCCCCCAGTTAGATTACTTTGAATATGTATGTGCATGATGGATTGACATGTAAGGACTGTTGTGCGAGGAGGTAAAACGTACTCCTCGAGTTAGTTGATGTTGTTGATATTCATGTTTACTTTTTGCATGATTAAAATATGATTACACTAAATGCAATAACCGAAACTGTACTTTTCCGCAATGTTAGCCATTACCCTTCCTTGTTTATTATCCTGCATTATTACTTGCATTTGCGGTGGCTTGTTGAGTACTTTTTGTACTCATACCCGTTGGACCCCACAGAGGATGCTTACTACGAAGACGGTCTGGAGTAGCGACCCAGTCGAGAAGAAAAATCCTGAAGAAGACGTTCGTCATGCCGCTTTCTAATTATTTTTATTACTGTTTTTGTTAAAACTTTGATGTAATAATTATGGTCTGCGTACCATGGATATTGTCGTATGTACGTTGTCGCATGATGAACCTCTTGTATTATTGTTTTTCTTCTGAAATTCAATAATGTCTCGATTTCGATAAATCGGGGTGCTACAAGATGGTATCAGAGCCGACTTGACTGTAGGAAGCCAAACAGACCCGCCTAGCCATTAGCCACAGGAAATTATTTCTCGAAAATCTACTTTATAAACTTCGTTCCTCTCCTCACTTTTATTCAACTTGCTATTTTGTAGATGCCTGTCTACCAAGTCCACAGCTACTGCCGCCACTACGAGGGCTTCGTCCGGGAGCTCCATATGATGCTCACCTTCCTCGGGTTCCTCTTCGAACCCGAATTCCAAGGAGTGTACCCCGACGAGTTCGCCGGGCCTTGCGACGTCTCCCTCACCGTCCACGGCTCCGGAGAACACCTGCCGCCCTACACCACAGCACTTGGAGGCCTGACTTTCGACGTCGCGTGCCAACGAGTCGCCCTCCAGGCCCTCATGGAGCTGAGGATGATCTACGACGATCGTCTTCAGAACTCATCCTTCTGGCTTGTACCGAAGCGTACTCCCGGAGCCCACCGTAGCATCTACCTCGGAGTTCACTCCGTGCGTGATCCGGTCATGGCCCGACAGTCGCGTCTTCTACAGGACATGGACGATCTCCACACCGAGGTGGTACTCGACGCCGACGAGCACCATGAGGCGGTCGAGTTCCTTCGTGAAGAAATGAAGAACTTGATCCAACAGAACGGCGAGCTGCAGCGCAAGATTATGCAGCTACAGAAGGATATCGCGGAGATGGTTCCTCTTCTTCCAAGGAAGAAGAAGCCCATCCGTGAGCCCCTCCCTCGCCCCAAGAGGATCCCGCCACGACCCTCCCCCGCCAGACCCTCCACCAGCGCCCCTACACCACGCCCCGGCCTCGTCTCCGACTCCATCATCGAGAATTTTCTCGAGCCCACCATCCCTCTGGAGCCGCGTACTCGTGGTTCCGAGAGCACGAAGACCGCCTCCGATGGCGAGTAGGCATTAGGAGTCGCTGTTTAAATAAAAAGCATGATTTTGTATGTGGTGCTACCCACGACGAGTGTGTTGTGGGTAGAATAAGAACTTGATTGTAATGAACATTTTTACCACTTAATTTATATGCATGGACTATTCTTGTTAATTGTGCTGTCAACATTTTGCCTTATAACCTTATGAATTCAGAAGATGGCCGACCACCAGAACACCGGCTCCAACAACGGAGCAGGAGGAAGCCGTGATGCGCCCGAGGGTGTTGTACCCAACTGGGGTGCAACGGGCCCGCGTCAGTCTGGGTCGCCCTCCGCCAACCACCCCACCTTGGCGGAAATGATGGCGAATCAGAACCAACTGATCACCGCCCTCCTCACCCAAATGCAGAGCCGACAGGCTCAGTTGGACCGTCTGCAGAACGGGGAACTTGCCCCTCGCGCACCAGCACCCGCGCCCGCTCCACAGCTCTCGGAGTTTCTGCGCGTGCGTCCGCCCATTTTCTCGAGCACCACCAACCCGATGGAGGCCGGAGATTGGCTTCGCACCATCGGAAAGAAGCTCGACCTCCTCCCCTGCACCGACCGGGAGCGAGTGGCCTTCGCCACTCACCAGCTCCAGGGTCCCGCCGCTGAATGGTGGGACAATTATCGTGAGTCCCAGCCAGAGGACCACGTGGTGACTTGGGCGGAGTTCACCATTGCCTTTCGTGCCACCCACATCCCCGCCGGTGTCATCGCGGTGAAACAGCAGGAGTTCCGCGACCTGCAACAAGGCAACCGGACCGTCATGGAGTACCTCCATGAGTTCAACCGCCTCGCCCACTACGCACCGGAGGAAGTGCGCACCGACGCCCTCCGCCAAGCCAAGTTCCTTCGGGGACTTAAGGATGAGCTGTCCATCCAGCTCGTCGCCACCGACTACGCCGACTTCCAACGGCTAGTCAACAAAGCGCTCATCCAAGAGACTGAGCAGAACAGGCTGGACCTCAAGAAGAGGAAGATGATCGCCTTCAAGCATCATCAGGCGAACTCTCAGAGGCCCCGCTTCGTCCCTCCGCCACCAACGCCTGCCTACCATCCTCGGCCCGCCTACAGGCCACCTCACGCCGCCGGTGGATCCAACGCCGGGCATCCTCGCCCCGCTCCACCAGCTCCGGCCGCTCAGCCGACGCCAGCCGCCAAGGCTCCGATCTTGAAGGATCGCCAAGGGAGGCCGGTCGTCTGCTTCAACTGCCGCAAGGAAGGGCACTATTCGCACCAGTGTCCTCACCCCAAGCAGACCCAAGGCGCAGCACCCAACCAGGCGGTTCGTGCCCGCGTCAACCACATTAGCGCAGAGGAAGCTCAGGAGGCTCCTGAAGTCGTGCTCGGTACGTTCACTGTGAATTCCGTACCGGCCGTAATATTATTTGACTCTGGAGCAACACACTCCTTCGTCTCGGAAGATTTTGTGAAAACAAATGAACTGGACGTGCTCCCTCTACCCATTCCCATGGTGATTGCCACTCCCGGCAATAGGACCTTAGCCCGCTTATACAGCCCTAAGGTTCAAATTGACATCCAAGGAGTACTGTTTCGGGCCGAGCCAGTCCTCATCCAATGCACCGGACTCGATCTCATACTAGGGATGGATTGGCTGATGAAGCACAAGGGAGTGATCGACTGTGCCAGCAAGTCCGTCACGGTAACCAACCCTGAAGGCGCAGCCGTCACCTTTCGGATGACCAGTCGCAAACCACTCGGAGCATCCCTTCGCTCGATAGCTCTTGAAGAGGTACCTATAGTCAAGGAGTTTGCGGATGTCTTCCCTGAAGACCTACCCGGAATGCCTCCCAAGCGGGACATCGAATTCAGAATCGAACTTGTCCCCGGGACCACTCCAATCTCCAAGCACCCGTACCGGATGGCCGCTAATGAACTAGCTGAAGTCAAGAGCAACATCAAAGACCTAGAGCAAAAAGGGTATATCCGACCGAGTACCTCACCCTGGGGTGCACCGGTTATATTTGCCATGAAGAAGGACAAGACCAAGAGGATGTGCGTGGACTATAGATCCTTGAACGATGTAACCATCAAGAACAAGTACCCATTGCCTCGGATCGACGACCTGTTCGATCAGCTGAAAGGATCCTCGGTGTTTTCCAAGATTGACCTCAGGTCAGGTTATCACCAATTGAGGATTAGGGAAGAAGACATACCCAAGACTGCCTTCACCTCCCGCTATGGACTCTACGAGTACACCGTGATGTCGTTCGGACTCACGAATGCCCCGGCCTTTTTCATGAACATGATGAACAATGTATTCATGGAGTTCTTGGACAAGTTCATCGTGGTATTCATCGACGATATCCTCGTTTACTCCAAGACCAAGGAAGAACACGAGACTCACCTCCGTCTGACCCTCGGAAAGCTAAGGGAGCAGCAACTGTACGCCAAATACAGCAAATGCGAATTTTGGTCGTCAGAGGTGAAGTTCCTCGGCCATGTTATATCTGCCGGAGGAATAGCAGTGGACCCAACCACCGTTGAAGTGGTAACCAACTGGCTGCAGCCCACGACCGTGACCGAGATCCGGAGTTTTCTCAGATTGGCCGGATACTACCGCCGGTTCATCGAGAATTTTTCCAAGATCGCCAAGCCTATGACCAGACTGTTGCAAAAGGAAGTGAAGTTTGAATGGACCCCCGACTGCGAAGAAAGCTTCCAGACCCTCAAGAAGAAGTTAGTGTCAGCTCCTATTCTGACTCTGCCAGACATCCGGAAAGACTTCCACGTCTACTGTGATGCCTCTCGTCAAGGATTGGGATGCGTCTTAATGCAAGAAGGGAAAGTGATATCCTACGCCTCCCGACAGCTAAGGCCGCATGAGCTGAACTACCCCACCCACGACCTGGAACTAGCAGCCGTGGTTCATGCCTTGAAGATATGGAGACATTACCTTGTGGGGAATCGGTGTGAGGTCTTCACCGACCACAAGAGCCTCAAGTACATATTCACCCAACCAGATCTGAATCTCAGGCAAAGGAGATGGTTGGAACTGATCAAGGATTATGACTTGGGCATCCATTATCATCCAGGCAAGGCCAATGTGGTGGCAGACGCCCTTAGTCGAAAAGGGTACTGCAATGCCATCATGATTCAGGACCAAGCTCCTTTACTTTACAAGGAGATGGAAAGGCTAAACCTAGGGATCACCACTCGAGCGTACCTCGCTGCCTTGCAGTCTCGGCCTGTCTTAATAGACCAGATCCGAGAAAAGCAGAAGGAAGACTCGGACATCCTGGAGATCCAGCAGAACATGAGGAAGGGTAAAGCCCCCGGATTTTCCGAGGACGAGCATGGTACCATCTAGTTCGAAAACCGGATCTGCGTACCTGACAAACCTGAATTGAAGACCCTCATCCTTCAAGAAGCCCACGATACTCTATACTCCATCCATACCGGGAGTACAAAGATGTACCAAGACCTGAAGGAAAAATATTGGTGGGTCAGCATGAAGAGGGAAATAGCTGAGTATGTGGCCAAGTGCGACACATGCCGACGAGTCAAGGCAGAGCATCAGAGACCTACCGGACTTCTTCAACCTCTCAAGGTCCCTGAATGAAAGTGGGAAGAGATAGGAATGGACTTCATCACGGGACTGCCCAGGACCCAAGCTGGTCACGATTCTATCTGGGTGATCGTCGACCGACTCACCAAGGTAGCTCACTTCGTTCCGGTCAAGACAACTTACACCGTTGTAAAGTTGGCTGAATTGTATATGACCCGGATCGTGTGCCTTCACGGAGTTCCTAAAAAGATTGTATCTGACCGTGGGAGTCAGTTTACCTCCAAGTTTTGGAAGAACCTTCAAGAGGAACTCGGCACCCGGCTGAACTTTAGCACCGCCTATCATCCACAGACTGACGGTCAAACCGAAAGGGTCAACCAGATATTGGAGGATATGCTTAGAGCTTGTGCTCTAGACTTTGGCGGAATGTGGGACAAGAAATTACCGTATGCAGAGTTCTCCTACAACAACAGCTATCAAGCCAGCCTGCAAATGTCCCCGTTCGAAGCACTCTATGGACGTAAGTGCAGAACACCGTTGCTCTGGGATCAAACCGGAGAGTCGCAACTGTTTGGGACTGATTTATTAAGAGAAGCTGAAGAGAAGGTTAAGATCATAAGAGACCGATTGAAGGCAGCCCAATCCCGCCAGAAGAGCTATGCCGACAACCGTCGAAGAGACCTAGCCTTTGAGGAGGGCGATTATGTCTATCTCCGAGTCACTCCCCTCCGTGGCACTCAAAGGTTCAACATGAAAGGCAAACTAGCACCCCGCTACGTCGGACCTTTCCAGATCCTCCGACGACAAGGAGAAGTGGCATATCAACTTGAACTGCCTCCATCCTTGGCAGGAGTTCATGATGTGTTCCATGTCTCTCAGCTGAAGAAGTGCCTCCGTGTACCCACCGAGCAAGCCGACCTTCAGCAGCTCAATGTCCAAGAAGACTTGACCTACATAGAGAAACCCATCAGGATCTTGGAAACCAAGGAGAGAGTAACCAGAAGCCGCGTTGTTCGCTTCTGCAAGGTTCAATGGAACAACCATCCCGCCGAAGAAGCCACTTGGGAAAAGGAAGACGAACTGAGAGCCCAATACCCCAAGTTATTCGAGTAGCATTCCAATCTCGAGGACGAGATTCTTTTAAGGGGGATAGGTTTGTAACACCCCAAATTTCCAAAACAATAAAAATATCATTAAATTCAATTTCTTGGAATTTATATTTCTGAAAATACTTTTAATTCTCTTTTATACCCTTTTGAACTACAACATAGAGTAGATTTTAATTTATTTCCTGGAATTATTTTTATTCAAAAATGCTTTAAAAACAGTAATGGGCTCCCTCTCCTCCCTTCTCTCTCTCCCGGCCGGCCCAACCCATCACCCGCGCTCGCCTTAGCCTGACAGCCTGGTCCCACCTGTCGGCGCCGATTGCCTCCCCTCGCGCGCGCGCCCGACGCCTCGGCCCCACCCGTCAGCCGCCTCCCTCGCTCGTTCGCGCTCACTGGCGTGTGGCCCCCGCCTGTCAGATCCGTCGTCCCCGCGAGATCCGCCCCCGGATCCCCCCCCCTCGCCGGCCGAAGCCCTAACTCCGCCTAGGATCCGCCCTCGCCGGCCCCCTCCCTTTAATCCGACGCCTGCAATGAATTCCCCTCAACGCGCCGACCGTTTCCCCCTATTAATCTCGCCGGATTCGCGTCCAGGTGCGTTGAACCGCGTTCAACCCGAGCTCGCCGGCGTCAAGGCGCATTTATCCCCGGCCACCGTCGATTGCGCCCTCCCTGCCCCCGCCGACGACCCTATTTAAACCTCTGCCCTCCACCGCGTTCGGTTCACGCGTCCAATTGCACCCAGACCAAACAGAGCGCCCTCCATTCGGTTTTTAGCGCACCACCGCCAGCCCCTCTTTAGCCGTCGCTCGCCGTCGCCGGAGTCCCCCTCCGCCCTCGCCGACCGCACCACTACGACCGCACGAACGTCCCCGACCTCGGCCACCCCTCCGCCATCCACGAACTTCGCCGGAACGCCGTCGCCGACAAGGACCCGTGACCACCTCGCCGTCTACCTCGTCGCCGGCCACGCCCCGTCGTCCCCGGACCGCCGCCGAGGTACCCTCGTGATCCCCGTAGCTCCCTCTTTCCGTTTTAGGCCTTAGACCCGACCGCCGTCGCCCGCCGTGGCCGCTGGCCCGCTCACCGTCGCCGGAGAAGACGACCGGCACGGGTCGAGTACCCATGCCGTGTCGGATTCGATCCGCGCCGTGCGATCTGGATCTAACGGTACTGATTTAATCCCTCGTGCGGTTTAATCGGCGCCGTTGGATCTGTGCGAAGGGGTACGTTTTAATCTCGTGCGTCCGTTAGTTTTAAAACCCCGCATCGCATCTAAGCAGTCCATCGCATACCGGTTCAAACGTTTTAATCCTCACCGTCCATGTCACTTTAACTCCCCCGCCTCGCCCTCGCGCGTCGGATCTGGATCCGACAGTCCAGATCGACCCGGCGCACGCGCACAATGCGCGAGTTCACCGTGGGCCTGGCTCACCGTGGACCCGGGGGGTTTAAAAATTGAAAATGAATTTCAGAAATACTTTTAAACTTGTAAAATTCATATCTGGCACATTTGAACTCTAAAAATTACCATTCCAATTTCAGAAAATTCATAATATTATTCTCTACATGTTTATGCAATAAAAACAGTAGGTTTAATTTGGACATTTCATGTTTATTTAAATGAACATTTAAATACCCTTAGGTTAAAAATGTAAATTTAACTATTTAACTTCCAGTAAAGTTCGTATTTATTTATTTCCTGTTGATATGAACAAATCACTAAGTTTTCTATGAAACTTTCATTTTAAATTTATTAGAGAACTTAAAAATGAGAATAACCCCTTTTAAAACCCTCTTTCAAAGGACAACACTTTATTTTATTTTCTTTTAGAATTATTTATAAACTGAATTTCAGAACCCTATCAACTTGATTTATTTTTATTCAAACCAACCTAAACCTATGTGATTATTATGTGATGTTATATTGTTTGGTTGAATGTTGTATTTATTTTATTTTACTTTACTATATCAAAAAGACTACGACGCCGTCGAGGAGCCGGAGTACTTCCCCGAAGTCCCTCCCTCTCCCTTTGCTGAACAAGGCAAGTCACCAAACCAATCTTTTGAGCATATTGAACCCATGTTTGATTAAACTATCGCTAAAACACATAGGTTATATATGCATTAGTCAAATGAACCCTTACAATATATTTATTTAGGATCCCCCGACCTTGATGTGCAACCCAAGCCATGCTCTCTAGCCTAAACTCCTTGTCACCATATGATAAATGTTATTAGCTAGTGTCCAATGTATCGACACGATCGCTATAGGATAAAAATGAGTCGTAGTACATGGTTCTACTATATGATCCCCATTGTTTCTTACCTATGGAATTCTGTCGGTGTTGGAGTTGTGGTTGTGAGTGAATGCATGGTGGGTTCCGGGTGCAAGCTAGGGCATTGGTCGGTAGCACCCGGGGCACTATAAGGACCGGTCTGAGGGATCCGTTGCAATACACTTCCGTACTAACCACAAGTCTAGTGGGTAAGTCCTAACTAAGGTATGGATTGTTCCAAACCGAGGCCACCATTTGGAGATGGGTCAAGTAGCACCTGCGGGTGACTTGTACCAATGTGGCGCAAAAGGGGGTGCGACGTTAGCCGGGATGCGGCCCGGCGCGCCGGCGAAACCTAGAGCGGGTGGTTATCGCTTGGAACATTTCATGCCGAGGTTTTGGCACGAGTTCCCGTGGTATGGGTCATCTCGTTTGGGATGAGTGCGTGCCTTGTGGGTACAGTAGTACATCTCTGATCAGAGTCTTAAATCTTTTCGAAAAGCCGAGCCCACGGTCAAGGGCGGGTTGCGTGACATTCCCCAGTTAGATTACTTTGAATATGTATGTGCATGATGGATTGACATGTAAGGACTGTTGTGCAAGGAGGTAAAACGTACTCCTCGAGTTAGTTCATGTTGTTGATATTCATGTTTACTTTTCTGCATGATTAAAATATGATTACACTAAATGCAATAACTGAAACTGTACTTTTCCGCAATGTTAGCCATTACCCTTCCTTGTTCATTATCCTGCATTATTACTTGCATTTGCGGTGGCTTGTTGAGTACTTTTTGTACTCATACCCGTTGGACCCCACAGAGGATGCTTACTACGAAGACGGTCTGGAGTAGCGACCCAGTCGAGAAGAAAAATCCTGAAGAAGACGTTCGTCATGCCGCTTTCTAATTATTTTTATTACTGCTTTTGTTAAAACTTTGATGTAATAATTATGGTCTGCGTACCATGGATATTGTCATATGTACGTTGTCGCATGATGAACCTCTTGTATTATTGTTTTTCTTCTGAAATTCAATAATGTCTCGATTTCGATAAATCGGGGCGCTACAATATCCCACAAATAAGCATTTGTTAGACTCAGGAGTGAGCTTGTCAGACATCAAACGTTTGACATACACCTCATAACCCCAAATCTTTAGAAAAGACAAACTGGGATGCCTCCCAGTCGAGATCTCATATGATGTCTTCTCTACTTACTTAGATGAATCTCTATTTAACGTGAATTGGTAGTTTGTAGAGTGAGTCCCTAAAAGGATAGTGGAAGATCAGTATGACTCATCATCGACCAAAACATGTCCAACAAAGTACGGTTTCTCTACTCAGACACCCCATTCCACTGAGGTGTTCTAGGTGGAGTCAACTGTGGAACAATTCTACACTGCTTCATATGGTCATTAAACTCATGGCTCAAATATTCACCTCGACGATCTGATCGTAGAAATTTGATTGTCTTGCCTGTATGATTTTGTACCATATTATGGAACTCCTTGAACTTTTCAAAGAATTCTCACTTATGCCTCATTAAGTAGACATATTCATATCTACTCAAGTCGTCGGCTAAAGTGATAAAGTACTATAAACTACCTCTAGCGGTATAATTCATTGGTCCACATATATCAGTATGTACTATGACCAATAGTTCATTTGCCCTCTCACTTTGACCAGTGAAAAGTATCTTTTTCATTTTGTCAAGTAAACAAGACTCGCATGTGTCATATGATTCAAAATCAAATGACTCCAAAAGTCCATCTCTATGGAGCTTCTGCATGCGCTTCTCATTTATATGACCCAAACAACAATGCTAGACATAGGTAGGATTCAAATCATTGAGTCGTTGTTTGTTTGCGTTAATGTTATAAACATGTGTATCCTCAAGACTCAGAATGTATAATCCATTCAATAATAGACAAACACCATAAAGCATACTATTCAAAAATATCGAATAACACTTGTTCTTTATTTTGAATTCAAAAACGTCTTTCTCTAAACATGATGAAGATATAATGTTTTTGCCTAAGAATAGAATGAAATAACAATTATTTAACTCCAAAACTAATCCTGAGGGAAGCGATAGTGAATAGACCCCGACGGCCAATGCTGCAACCTTTGTACCATTACCGATGCAGACATCTAGTTCACCTCTTTCACAATTTCTTAACCTACTCAGCCCCTGCAACAATTTGCAAGTATGAATCATCGAGCTAATATCAAATACCCATGAATCATTAGTGCTAGTAACAAGGTTAATTTCAATAACATTTATACCTGAAGCGGAAGTCACACTTCCCTTCTTCCTTTTCTATTCTTCTAAGTATAGTTTGTAGTTTCTTTTCTAATGGTCAGGACTTTTGTAGTGGTGGCAAACATCAGAGCTAGCGGGACCCGACCTGGACCTTCTAGTCGGTTTATACTTGGAGCTCGAGATCACATCTTGAGCCTTAGCCTTACCCTTCCTCTTTCTCTTTTTACCTTCCTGATGAACCACCATCACATGGTTATGATTCTTTCTTATATTCTACTCTACTATCTTGAGCATCCCATGCAATTCATCCAATGTATTCTTCAGACTGTTCATATGAAAATTCATGATGAACTGATCAAAGCTCGGAGGGAGCGATTGAAGAATAACATTTGTGTCCAAATCTTGATCAAGAGGAGAGCCAAGATATTCCAGGTTCTTAATGTAACCAACCATTTTGAATCTTTCGACCCTTGCCTGATTCTCAAACCTACCCTTTATCCCTACGATCATATCGTAGGCATCTCTTTTCTCATATTGCTTCTGAAGCTCAGAGGACATACATACAAGCATGAGACAACTGACATTAACTGAATCACTAGCATGCTTCTCATAAACATGCCTTTTAGTGAGGGGAGCATCATCCTTATGTTCTATAGGGTGGGGTTCATCTAGAATGTATTTCTTTTTCTTTTGCTTGAGAACAATTCTCATGTTTTGATACTAGTCAACAAAGTTTTGTTCCTTTCAGTTGTTCTCTTTCAAGAATAGATCGCAAATTGAAAACTAAAGTGCTTTTAACAGAAGTAGGTGCCATGATCTACAAATTAATGCAAGGTTCAATACTATGCTATGTTTGTCTTTTATCCAATAAAAGATGCTTCACTATATGAAAAATAGTCACTTTCCCTCTAATGACTAATAGTGGCATAAGATCCATGTTCAATTAACTCCTAGTAAGCTTTGACATCACTGCTAGAAGCTAACTGACATAGGTAAACAACTCTTTGCTAATCACATCACATGTGACTCTTGTTTATTGGGGTAGCATCCAATGCCTAACGCATAACTCCATGCCCCAAAGCCCAAAACCATTTTGATAGATTTGTTAAGCAAACCAATGTTATGCATGTGGTAGTCCGACTTCCACCCTAGATGGTCAAGATAAAAGACAATACCTTGCTTTGGCAGACCCACTATCGATGACCGAGGGCCCTAGTAGGTGCAGCTATTAGAAACAACAAAAATACTTAATTTTCTAAGGAAAAACTATTCTAGCAAGGTTATGATACATATTGCACACGAAACATGTAAGAATAGTATGATAGGAACAAAAGAAAGCACCAAAGGCAATAACATTGACCGTGACATAGTATGACCTCCTTCACATGGCGATCTCCATCTCCATGGCTCCCGTCATTGTGCTTTAGACCTTCATGAACTTGTACTAGTCTATTATAAATAATAACACCTATACTAGTTACATGAGTCGAAGCATCATAGGTTGACATGCAGGTCGTACAACCATTGAATGGCCTTGGTCTATAAATAATCATGATGCGCAGGCCATATTAATTACATGCAATGCATATCATAAATTTTCTTCAAGGTCATACCAATCAAAACATTCTTTGTAAAACAAAGTTAGGCAAGGAATCTACAAGTGACCGATATTTGGACCTAAAAATTCTAGCTCAACAGGTTCGGGATTTCCAGTCTAGGTAGATCGAAACTTTCGATCAACTCTAGACGTTAGAACTTTCGATCCAAATCGGAACTTTCGACACTTCCAGAACTGACTTATAGAGAGCACCCAGGCTTAGTCGGAACTTTCGATCCACCCAGAATTTTCTTGGGCATAGTTTTTTTCAAAAAGCTCCCTTTAGTCAGGGTTAGTTGGATCCATGCCATTACAATTTTGCGAGTTTGGAGAAGTACCATTACAATTCACATATTTTGATTTATGACATTACAATTTCAGAGAACTCCAAACTATACCATTAAAATTGTAGAGAACTATAAAATATATCATTACAAGCTCAAAGAACTCTAGAATATGCCACTACACTAGAAGACTAAGCTTAAATTATAATGACATGAATCTAAATATGTGGATTGTAATGACATTTCTCCAAACTCATAAAATTGCAATGGCATGGATCCAATTATTCCTAGTCCCAAATAGGCTCAACGATGCAATTTGAAGGTCTACATATAAAATTGAGTTTAGGAATGTCATATTATAAAGAGGGATGCGTTGAAAAGTTGTTTTAAAATTTTGCACTCAAGAAAAATATTTTTGGAAGCTTTTTCGATCTTTTCAAACTCAATTCAGAATTTTCCAGCAAGTTCGGATGCTCTAGAACATCCGAAAAGATCGTTATGTTTTTGAGTCTTCTAAAGGTCGAAACACTCAACATGTTTAGTTGAGTCTTCTAAAGGCCGAGACACTCAACATGTTTAGGACAAAGATAACTAGCCCTCTCTCACTAATCAAAGCTTCAGTTATCCTCTCTCAAATGGTATTCATGTTATCTTCATTTTTTCTATCTTCAATGATTTTCCCTTGTGTTGGTGTCAACACACGTGCACCTAATAGTAAATACTCCTCATCTTCATCACACTTTTCATATCATCTTCATCACACTTGTCATGCATAAAATCGTAAACAATTGAGCTAAGCACACATGCAATCCTACAGAAGTGTTTACGTTGTCGCTCCATTACATTACACAATTAAACAACTGATGTGCCATAAATTGAGTCGTCTAGCAAGTTTAGCTCATTTTGGTTTCTTATCAAGGCAAGTACGTGTTGTTGAGCTGCTCGAAGGCCGAGATGAGCGCCTGTGTGTCGAGGCTACCCTCGCTATGCGCGAGCAACAAAACATAGAGCTGGCGCATGAGCACGAGCCCTGGCAGCGCTAGCCCATGGCGTAGCACTCTGAAAGGTATATGTCGAGGTCCTTGATGAAGTGACACACATAGAACCCGGCGGCCATATCCTGCTCTAGCATCTACTCTACGCACATGTGAAAGTGCATATTGGTGCATATAGAACTCTAATTAATTTTAGTGTATTAATAATGATAGTGATTAAAATATACTAATTGTATTGCTAAGATGATTGCAGAGATTTTAGGAAAGACGGCATTGAATTTGAAACAAATTTAAAGAAAAGCTCTATTTAGTCCCAAATAGGCTCAATGGCGCAAATTGATGGTCTACATATAAAATTGAGTTTAGGAATGTCATACTATAAAGAGGGATGCATTGAAAAGTTATTTTAAAACTTTGCACCGAAAGAAAATATTTTTGGAAGCTTTTTGAATCTTTTCAAACTCAATTCAGGATTTTTCAGCAAATCCGGATGCTCTAGAACATCCGAAAAATATTGTTATGTTTTTGAGTTTTCTAAAGGCCAAAACATCTGAACTGGTTAGGATTCTCCAAAAAACTTGGTTCTATATCAGACTATTTTTAACACCAAAACATATGGACCGGTCCGGATGATCCAAAAATGTTTTTTTCTATGAAATTTATTTTGAGTTCTAGAATATCTAAATTTATCCAAATGCTCCAAAATTTTTATTCTATTTTGATTTATTTCAGAGGCCGGGGCCTCCGACTTAATTCAAAACATCCTGGTTTTGAATCTTGGAATATATGTATTGGTCCGGAGCCTCCAATGAATAATTGCAAAATATCCAACAAACTGCCACTTTTGAGTGAGGAGTATAAATACCCCATCACCCCATTTTGCTGGTTAGAACTCTTTTGAGCAAAACTCACTCAACCTTAATCTTTCTCAAACTAGATATTGAGTAATTCTTTAAGATTTTATTTGAGAGTGCAACACAAAACTTCTTAGAATCATCTTGCTTCATATTCTTGGAAGTTTTTGTGTGGCGGAGTTCGATTTTCTTGCTAAATCTTGTGCACAAAGATTATAACCCTAGCAATCTTTGAACGAACTAGTTACTCTTAGAAGTGTTACCTCCTATATGTCTAAGTGTCAATCCACAAGCACCCAAATTGATATGTTGTGCCTAGTGAAGTTTGTATAAGATATATCTAAGTTTCGTATTGTTTGATCTACGTGCAAAAGCTGTAGCTAACAACCTTATCATACTTGTAGTCATTTAGATTGTTAGCTAGATTTCATTTCATATATGTTTGTGGATTTTCTAGTGTGTCCGAATCATTCAAATTAACCCAGAGCATCTAGACCCTAGAGCATCCGAGATTTCATCTAGTGCCCAAAACATTCGTTCCTAGAAAATCTTTTTGCGAGAAATTTTCAAATCGTCTATTCATCCCCCTCTATGAAACTTTTAATAGGTCCAACGACTTACACCCCGCCATACCGATGGAGATAGCCTTTAGCCACCTCTTCATCCCCCTCTAAGCAACTTTCAATAGGTCTAATGACTTAGACCTCGTTGTGCCGGTGGACATAGCCTCTAGCCACTTGGCTACATCCAACCTTACCATGTACGCGTACACCATACCCTCCACTAGGCTGATCGTGGTGGACATGATGATGAACTGGTTTCCTAGTTTCGTGCACTACCCTACACTGGGCTCGCCCATGTATAGCACATTGTCCATCTGCCGAAGCGGGGGCGCCAGGCGGGTGACCACGATTACATGGTCACCAACGAAGATGGAGATGGTCACCTTATAGACTCTATGGTCACCGCTAGAGATGGGGGCATTGATAGCGACATCATCGGTGACACAGCCATGTCCGTTGCATTCTTCGAGGCAAGGATAGGGTCAGAGGTGGTCATGTCCACGAGTACGACACCTAGGCCAAGACTGACAAGGGCACCTGTGGAGGGGTATAAGGAAGTGGAGCAAACATCTGACAAGAAACCAACAATGAGGAAGATAACATCAATGTTGGTCACCGTCGTGCAGGGGATTTCCACGAGGGCGGCTCCACAGAAGATGAACCCATCAACCTTGGAGGTTGTGCGGTTGTAGACGGTGAGAGCGTGGCTGGTGGCGAGGAGATCCCTAGCCATGGATGGGGAGGATCTAGGCAGCAGCTTTGGGGAAGAGGGCTAGGGCGACACTGGGGAGTAGGGCTGGGGGTGGCAGTGTGTGGGAGGAGAGGCTGCAGCCTGTAAGAAAGGTTTTCTTAGGAAAGAAACTGAAGGGGTATTTTTCTCAATGACATGGTGAGTAATTTCCACGGACTTTTGACTTGAAAAGCTGTAAAAGTTAAGGTAACAACAATTTTTAGTTTGTAAGGAAAAAGTTGCTTCTTCTCAAAAAGCTGAATTGTTTTTGGATCTATTTGGTTTAACTCTCAACCTTCCAATTAAAAAACTGGTCGAAAAAGCTATGCAGCAGTCACACCACTGATTCACGTACCAAGAAAAAAAATATGTAGTGCCTTGAAGAAAGGCCATTCTCCAGTCTGCCTCAAAGTCGGTCACTGGTCTTAGTCCAAGGCTCCAACCCAGTACTCCATTCTTCACATTCACTGCAGACTTTACGAAAAATGAAATGAGGATAGAGAAAAGGCTGTAGATGTATATGGCCAAGGAATCAAGGATGGTGACATGGGAGGACAGTGACCTGTAACAAATCGCCCAGAACAATTTCTCATCCCTCATCTACATCACAAAGCAGGAACAGGTGGTCGTAACTCACACGCCCCATAAATGCAATCTTAGACCAGCAAGTGGAGCACAAGTTTCAGGTCAAAGCCAAACACAGGAAACGATGATGACTGAAAGTGACGTGCCCCAAAATCCAAATCCAGTTGAGTAAGCAATTGCAACTGAAATATCTATAGCTCTACATCGAGATCACTTCTCTTTTACCAGTTCAAAGCAGCTTGGCCAGTTGCAAATCTTGAACCCGATACACATGGGAGGAATTCAGAAACAAGACTGATAAATGCATACAAATTTTGCTTCTACACTGATGTCCGCCTTTTCTTTGTCTAGTTTTTTAAAGAAAGGCTACAGTTTTATTTGAAACTCAGGGGCAAAATTACACAGCGATGGATTGCAAAATTTTATTGCCAAATGTATGTGCGATAGATAACATAATGGAAACAGACATACATAAACGTTAGAATAAACTTGGCAAGATACCATTTTTGTATGGAGGCAAAAATACCACTTCTTTTGCCTATCTTTACACTGCAGGTTCTGATTACTAAATAAAGCATGGACCAGGACTGATTGGAGGGACGCCGAGCATAGGCATTCGGATTCGTGACTGGAGCTGCAGGAATTCCACGGTGATTCAGAAGGCATTTAAAGTAGTGTAACCGAGCCAAGATGGTTGTCATGTGGGGACTTACCTATGGTAGGCTCAAGAAGCTGAGCCCACATATCTAGTCGAAAGGAGGGAATCAACCCAATTAAGAAAGCAATCAGATAAGAGATATTAACAGATTAGCTACAACTGTATTTCCTATTCAGTTTTGGCATCTTAGATTTATTACTAAATGAATAAGAGCTGTAAAAGGAAGGATTGGTGTTATATAAACCAATCCTTCCATTCGGTTTGAGTCATGCTTGTAATTGGCTATTTGCCTACCGTTCGATCTCCCTGTCCTCTTGCTGAGCCGCTACCACGGCGCCCACTCGGCGAAGAGGCCCAGAACCTCGTTCGGCTATTGATTGCAAGTATCAATTGAGAAGTAAAGACCACCCTAACCTGAGTGAATCCTCATCCGGTGACAACTTGGTATCAGACGATCCAGGTTCGCCCATCGCTGCCATGATGTCTACATCAATCACCGGATCTAGAACTGGCATCGAGGACACCCTCGCAGCCATCATGCAGTGCTTGGAGGCACTACAACAAAACAGGGAACTTCCGTCGGCCAAAGCCGACGGAAGTTAGCCCTTTCCCGACGGAAGAAGCTAACTTCCGTCGGTAAAAGACTAACTTCCGTCGGCCTTTGGCCGACGAAAGCGAGGAGACGGAAGTTAGCTAAGTTCCGTCGGCGGCCGACGGAAGTTAGCTAACTTGACGTGGCCGACGGAAGTTAGCGCCGAACTCTGCCACGTCAGCAGAGAGGCGCTAACTTCCATCGGCCAGCCTGGCCGACGGAAGTTAGGGGCAGCTAACTTCCATCGGCTTTGGCCCTAGCTGACGGAAGTTAGCCTTTCTGCCCACGTGGCCGAAACCAGCTAACTTCCGTCGGCTATGGTAAAAGCCGACGGAAGTTAGCTGGTATTTTTTTTCCTGGTTCCCCTACTCACACTCACATCCAACCACAATTTCAATCACATTCACAATACACATCCAAATTCACATTTCACATCCAAAATCACATTCAAACTTCACATATAACATCCAAAATCACATCTCACATCCAAATTCACATCCACACTTCACACATCACATCCAAAATCACATAATATAACTGAATTCACATCCAAAGTCACAGTACACATCTGAATTCACATATAACATCCAAATTCACATACAAATTCACAAAACACAGCGAGAGCCACATACAAAGTCATATTTGTCCATATACTCACTGATCGCCCACATTTGGGTCGTGGGTGCCGCCGCTGCCTCCCGCTTCATCCACATTTGCCCTGGAGGCTCTATCCTGACCAGGCGTACGGAAACTCTGAAGAAATAGACAAAATTAGAGAACGAACTCAACTACCCTTCTAAACGCTAACTTAAGTATCTAGGAGGTACCTCAGGTGATGTAGGAGATAGTGGTGGTGGCGGGGGAGGTAGTGGTTGGAACATGGACATGTCAAATCCACTATTTTGCTGGGCTAGTTGCTACACATGTTGTAATGTAATCAGTTAGTTCTAAACCTATTTCTGAATACTTTTGAACTGCAACACTCTAAACTAAACTTACTTGGATCATTGCCTGTTGTTGTGCTAAGCAGGCGGTATAGTACTCTTGTTGTTTCCTGTTGTGCTCGTTTATCCGCCTCATTTCCTCCCTCATCTGAACCATCTCTGGGGTTTCTTCTGAGCGACGACGGCTAGAGCCAACTCCAACGGAGCTCTACGACGACTGAGCTGACTTCTGAGCTCTCACCGCTCTCGAGTCAATAACTCCATTGAACATGGAGTACTTGCAACATTAACAAGGGTTAATTACCATCACAATACCATACACAAAACATTAATAAAAACACTGTCTCACCGTCCATGGCTTTTGCCACCTCCGCTGGAGTACACGGCCATTTGGTCGACAGGTTCTCTCCGCCAATCATAGTCCTCTCCATGGAGTCGAACCATGTGTTCACCATACCGCGCCTACAAAAAACATGTCCGATTAGCTAGACGCATAAAAATGAAATTACGTAAACTCTTAATAACATCTCACCAAATGGTCCGTGGCTGTCTGGCTACACAAGACATCTGGCTGTGTAGGATCGCTTCCTTTGTGACCAGAGGTATACACCTCTATGTCACTTGGCACGTTGCCAGATTTAGCTTCCTGTACATTAGAAATGAGTTAGTCGCATTACAATGTATCTATAGCTAGAGAGTGACAGAAGGAGGTCTTACCAAGCGTTTAGCGTGGCGAATATGTCTGTCGGCACCATATCTATGCTTCGGATCCGTCCCGCGGCATTGTCTTTTCTGCTCGGAAGTCTTCTTAAATGCGGCTGAAGACCAAATCTTGCAGAATTCGAAATATGCGTCCTCGCGGTTTGCAAACCACGGAATCCTCACCTGAACAGAGATGCTATTTGTATTATATGACAACAAATCTCAACAATCGAAGATTTAAAAAGTTAGAATTGTTTACCGAACGGTATTCTTCTTCAGTCAAATAGATTGACGATGAGACTGTCGCCTTTCTCATTCGTTGCCCTAGCTTCTCCTTGTAGTAAGCATTGTTCGCTTGAATGCGGGCATACGAAATGACGTCCTTCACCACCTTATGTGCATTGTTGTTGAAGACTTGAAGGGCATGGTTATGGTGATTGCCGACCTCTGGCAAGCAAAAGCGTAACTGCAAAAGTAATGATTAGTAAAGTGTTGTAACTCGAAAAGCCTAAAAGAAGATTGAAAAAACACATGCATACCTAGAAGTCATGAGACACCGCCCCCTGAGCAGTTCCGTGGCGCCCGTCAGGAGCAAACCGGTACTGGTCCCATGTCTGGCATAGAACCCGCTCACCGGTCGGCATTGTCAGCACCCTTGGGTAGTGCAGACGACACAGGTTACCCAATATCTGGTTAACCTGCCTGACCCTCGAAGTGCCGTCAAACCGAGAGTCAATCTAAGATCTAGAAATACATAATAAATAAAGTCAGTTTAGTGAAAGAAATTTTTTGAAAAAAAGCAAAACAACAGAAGAGTATTACACTTACCCGTCACCTACAGGCGTAATCTCGATCTTGGCTTCACCGGAAGAGACTACTGGTGGGGCAACCAGGTGGCTCGTCCTGAAAGATACTGAGGACCCACCGGCAGCCTCAGCCCCTTCCTCCTGACCCGCACCCTCCGGGAGATCCCCCAGCCCCGCACCCTCCGGGTCATCCCCCAGCCCCGCACCCTCCGGGTCATCCCTCTGTGCCGCACACTCTACGACATCCCCCTCCTGCCCCCCAACCACCGGATGATCCTCATGACCCGCACTCTCCAAGTGTTCTTCCTCCTACAAAACAGTATTGAAACAATTAGTAATAGTTTATAACTGGCATAAAAAACAATCTGAAAGTTACCTCCTCATCTAGTTGAAATGCAATAGGCCGACCAATTAATGTCGGATCTATGCATCTCAGGCGCTGCTCTTGACGACGTCTGTTTGAAGAAGAGGAACTACCCTGGAATAGGGTGTCCTCCTGACTCGTCGGATTACTCGCCGGAGTACTCGCCGATGAACTCCCCAAGCGGAAGAGCTTCCTCGTGACACTCCTCACCTTTTTCGACATCCTGTTCAAAATAAGCCCAAACAAGCATTTATTAGTAAAGAAGGTTTGTACATATGAAAAAACATGTAATATGAAGTATATTGCATATGCATGTATGAAAACAATTACTTGTCAATTATCATCAAAATCAGGATAAATTTGTCCTTTTCTCCCCAAAGCACGCCATGTTACTTTTTTCTTCTTATGTTGGTGTTTCCTTTTCTCGGGAACTGCCACATCATTAGAATCGCCGAGAAAAGAATCTGTCGACGATTCTGACTCTACATTAAACGAAGTCGGCAATTCATCATCTTGGTAAACCTCATCGACCTCTTCAACCTCCAATTGATAAGCGCCATCACTAGGGGTGTGTAGACGTTCCCGAGGATTCACTTTGTAGACTACCCACCAAGCACTTAGTTTTTCACATGGGTACGACATATAATACACCTGCTCGACTTGGTGAGCAAGGACAAAATTATCGCAACCAGATAATCGTTCCGCGTGTTTGACTTCAACCATCCCAAATTGGTTTTCACGAGTACCATGTTTAGGGTCGAACCAATCACAATCGAAGAAGACTACTTTAATCTCCTTATTCCCGGCAAATTTGTACTCGATTATATTTTTGATGATTCCATAATACATAGTTTCGTGTCCTTGTCCATCAACGACACTTGTAACAACTCCAGTATTAGTTGTTGCCGATAGAGGTCGATATGCTTCAAAAATAGTTGAACGGAAGTGAAAACCATTAACATCATAGCGACCGTAGCTTTTGGCACTAATACTCCTGTAAGAGAGCTGTCGCAAGTCTATATGTACATTATCAGCGAGCACGCACTGCAAATCATAGGAGATTATAAGATAATTAACCTAGTAGAGTAAAACAATATGTGTCACAAAAGGTAAGGATTTACATGTTCTTTGAACCAAGTGAGAAAACTAGGCCCACCATTTACTCCTTCTCGACGCAATTTATCTAATTGCTTCTCCGTTGGTTGACGACCAGATGTCAAGTATTTCGAATCAAACATACTGTCAATATTGTAACGAATAGGTAAACAAACGGGTAGGTATAAAATTTGGAGGTAAAATATAAAACTAAAAAGAATCACTTACGCGAAATATTGTTCCATCTCTTCCATATTTGAGTACATGTAGAGCAAGGCATATGTTCGTTCTTCCTGAGTTACATAATATGTCGTGGAGACACCAACAGTTATGCCCTTCCACCCAAATATTTGGAGATCACTACAAGGATGGTCTTCATCCATATGGTACCGTGTAGCAGGTGTGTTGACATTGTGATGCTCAGCGAAGTATACACTAGTGAAGTATGCTATCTCTTTCAATTTAAATTCTTCTGCGATGCAACCTTCAACTCTGGCCTTATTACCAACCATCGCTCTAAGCTTCTTTAGGGACCTTTCAATATGATACATCTACCTATATTACACAGGGCCACCTACCTTAGCTTCATATGGCAGATGAACCAGTAAATGTTGCATTGGATTGAAGAACCATGGAGGGAATATTTTTTCCGGTTTACATAAAAGCACCGGGATCTCTTTCTCTAGCATATCCATCATATCTTTCTTAATTTCTTTCGCACAAAGTTGTCTATAAAAATGGCTCAGCTCAGCTAACGCCTTCCACACATCATCATTCAGGTACCCGCGAAACATTACAGGAAGGAGTCTTTCCATTATTATGTGGTAATCGTGACTTTTCAATCTGTTACATTGAAAGGCGTGAATCCATCAGTTGCCAACCCGATGCGAACATTCCTTGCATCACTAGCAAAGTCTGCATCAAAATCATCTAGAGCCTTCCATGCCGCACCATCAGATGGGTGCACCATTACTTGATTATTCTCACGTACACCTTCTTTATGCCATCGCATATGTCTAGCGGTTTTCTTTGAGAGAAACAATTGTTTCACCCGAGGTGTAAGAGGCATGTAACGAAGTTGCTTATGAGCAACCTCTGTCGTCACCTTCTCTCCGTCTTCATTTACGACCTCTACGAATCTCGGTTTACCACATTTTAAGCATTTCACCTCATTACTATGTTCTTTCCAGAACAACATACAATTATCTCGGCACACATCAATCTTCTCATACTCCATACCGAGAGCAAAAAGCATTTTCTTTGACTGGTACATGTCTTTCGGCACCTTATGGTTCTTAGGAAGGATATCGCTGATCAGATTCAAGAGCTCCTTATAACAATTGTTTGAAAATGCAAACTTTGACTTAATAGCCATAATACGAGTCACGAAAGCGAGAACGCTTACGGTGGTGTGCTCATGCAATGGCTCTTCTGAAGCTCGAAGGATGTCGAAAAACTTTTGAACCTCCGGTGTTGGAGGATCCTCGGGGTTTGATTCAAACTCCGGTCGTATAGCATCAACCATCTCATCCATCCTATCGTCAGCAACGCTATCATCTTCTTCTTCCACTACTAATATCATTTTTTCATGGCCTGCCTCGCCGTGAAAAGACCAAACTTCATAACCTGGCACGAAACCATATTTGCAAATATGCAATGACAACGTCCTCTTGTCTTGCCAACGAGAATTTCTGCACTTCATGCATGGGCACCTCGCGCCAGTGTTTGTTGTCAAAGCGAATGCACGATCAACAAATTTCTCAGCGTTGATTACCCACTCCCTCGTGTGAGCTCCACTTTTCATCCAACCACTATACATCCACCGTCGGTCGTCCTCAGCCATTCTATAGGCAAAACATTCATTCAATCAAGAATGCATCATGCATAAGTACCACGGGCCTATGTCTATAGCATGGTTGTCACGGCGCCCCGGCGAACCCAATCGCCAGCGAACCGACTAGACGCCTAGGCGCCTAGGCGTCGCCTAGGCGACCAAAAATTGGCATAGCAGAGGCGGCCGGGCGGTCGGCGGCGCAAGGGGAAGCAGAGCCCGCGGCCGGCGGCGCAAGGGACAGAGGCAGGCGGCGGCGCAACTCGCAAGGGGAGGGGAAGCAGTGGCAGCCGGGACGCCTAGTCGGTGCCTAGGCATCGCCTAGTCGACGCCATGACAACCATGGTCTTTAGGAAAAGATAGGTCCTAAACCCACCCAAGAGTGACCGACAAAACGTGGTATTTATGACGAGCCATGAGTCCGAACGAAATTTCAGCAGCATAACCCCACTGTTCTCCAATTGCACGCCTGATAGTGGTGCAATGGAGAACAACAAGGTTATGTTACTGAAATCCCATTCGGATTCATGACTCATCATAAAACCACGCTATGTCGCCCACTCTGAGGCTGTCCAAAAAGGGACAATTCCGGACCTACACATCTCACACGCATGACACGTGTGAGACATGTTGGTCCGAAACGGGTGACGCATAGGTTTCGTTACACTATCTACGTTGTTTTCAAATAAAAAATTGCATACAAAAAGAAGTATATATAATAAAGTATATATAGATATAATATTAATCACCCAATGAAATCATTAAAACTATATGCATATGTAGAATAATATAATTAGAATCATATATACATAATATCACAACATATATTGCATATGAAAATAAAACATCGCATATATATGAAACATATTTAAAAGCGTGAAACATACGTAAAATCACATATCTTCTAACCTTAACAACTATATATATGTATGTGACACATATCTTCTAACCTTAACAATTTATGTGACACAAAATTCACAAATAAAAAGTGAAAAAATAACACATTAACAATTTATCTTGGGTAAAAATTACTTGGCGGACGGCGACGGTCGGCGGGCGATGATGGACGGGCAGCGACGACGACGACAGGCCGGCCGGAGGGGGTGCAGTGGCGGCTGTCGGCCGGTGGCGGAGGACGGCGTGGGCGGTGGCGGGCGGCGGCGGCAGGACGCGCGCGACGGCCGGAGGTGGGCGGTTGCCGGCGGCCGGGAGCACGGTGGCAGACCGGCGAGGGTGGCCTGCGGTGCGGGCCGGAGGTGTGTGGGCGGTGGCCGAGGCGGGCGGCGGCCGCGAGGGGGGCGGCGGCCGAGGCGGGCGGGCGGCGGCCGAGGCGGGCGGCGGCGCCTGCACGCGGGAGGGGCGGGAGGCGGCGAGGGCGGTCTGCGGCGGCGCGGGCCGGAGGCGGGAGGCGGCGAGGGCGGGCGGCGGCGGCACGACCGGGAGGTGGCGGCGCGGGCTAGGCACGGGAGGCGGCGGCGTGGGTGCGTACAGGGAGTTAGGTCTCCCTGTACGTGCGCGCGGTTGGGGGAAAAGCCCCATAACTTCCGTCGGCCAGCAAAACTTCCGTCGGCTTTAATGCTGGCCGACGGAAGTTAGGGGGATCCGATCGGCCACGGCAAAATCCCCGCTAACTTCCGTCGGCCACTGTCAGAAGCCGACGGAAGTTAACTTAACTTCCGTCGGCCTCCAGGAGCCGACGGAAGTTAATTTGGCCGACGAAAGACATCTGTTTTGGCGTAGTGAGGCAATGGAGGTGCAACTTCGACCGCTGCCGGCACTGGAGATCAGGCTCACAACATTGGAGACACTCGGCCAGGACAAGGACCAGCGACCTCCTTCTACTGTCAGCCAGGCCGACCCACCCCTGCGCCATCAGAACGAGGGGCATTCTGCTCGGCGCCGCTCGGTTGATGATGACGAGGTACCAGAGACAGTCATGCACGACCAGGGGGGAGGCCACCGCCACAGGCGCTACGACGACGACATCGACGAGGACTAGGATGGGGAGTTGTTGCCGACTCCACATAAATTGGAGTTTCCTAAATAGGACGGCTCCAGCGACCCACTACCATGGCTCAACCAGTGTGAACGATATTTCCACGTTCATCGCACACCAGCTCATCAACGAGTGGCATTTGCCGCTTTCTATCTGCTAGACGATGCACAACTATGGTTTCACCAGCTCGAGCTCAATGGAGGACGTCCCAATTGGCAACAATTTGTACAGTTTCTGGATGCTCGCTTTGGTCCGCCTCTTACTGACAGTCCCCTCGGCGAGCTGGCCATGCTGCGCCTACAGGAACCATCGACGAGTATTACAAACGGTTCATCGCACTGTCCTACAGGGATACGTCTATGACAGAACACCAACAAGTGCAGCTCTTCGTCACAGGCCTCGGCAACCCGTTGCGGACAGATGTGTCTCTGTAGCAACCAGGCACTCTGTATGACGCCATCATCTTCACCCGGGCATACGAACGACGCAACATGTTCCGCGAGGACTCAGCCCCGCCACATAGCCGTTCTGGGGGCGGTCCTATAGCAAGTCAGGTGGCTACACAGCATCCGCACCAACACTCTCCAACCCAGCCACATCTTCTGCCTTTGTCAATGGTAAACCAGAGTCCTGTATGGTGCACTTGTCGCCTACTGACATTGCCCAACGCCGGAAAGAAGGAAAGTTCTTCCACTACGATGAACCCTTCACGGCCGGCCACAAGAACCTCTGAAAACATCTCTTCATCATCGAGGTGTTGGGACACGAGGATGAGGACCACACGTCGAGCGACGATGAGCCGCCATTCACGCCCTCATCGACATCCAGCCCCACCATGGCCGCACCATGCAGTTGCACGTGGATGTTCAGGGTTCCCGTTTACTCGCCCTGCTTGACTCTAGATCGACCCATAACTTCATCAATACGGGGGAAACAGCTTGGGTCAGCATCCATCTGTCGGACCATGGCGGCCTTCGGGTGGCTGTGGCCAATGGGGACCGTTTGACTAGGCCTGGATGTTGCAAACGGATGCAGATTGCAATCCATGGAAAACAGTTCACCATAGATTGCTATGGTCTCGACCTGGGCTCGTACGACATGGTGTTAGGAGTCCAATGGCTAGAGTCCCTCAGACCTATTTTGTGGGATTTCCTCCAGAGCACTCTCGCCTTCGTCCGGGATAGCCACCATGTGACCTGGCACACCGCTGATCCGGTTGCTCCGACACCTCCTTTGGCATTCAGGATCTCCACCGACATCATGGATGACCTCCTCCAGGAGTTCGATCACCTCTTTGCACCACCGACAAGCCTGCCACCGGTCCGGCAATGGGCCCATCAGATCAGGTTGCTTCCAGGGATGGATCCAGTGGCAGTCTGGTCGTACCGCTATGCTCATGCCCAAAAAGAGGAGCTCGAAAAACAGTGCCATGACATGCTACAATCTGGAGTCATCCAACCAAGCGCATCAGCCTTCTCCACGCCCGTCCTGGTCAAAAAGACCTATGGTTCATGGCGTTTCTGTGTCAACGAATTACTTGATGAACTCAAAGGGGCTATGTTCTTCACCAAACTGGACCTTCGTTCGGGCTATCACCAAGTGTGTATGCATCCCGATGACGTGGAAAATACGACATTTTGCACTCATCAAGGGCTGTTTGAATTTTTGGTTATGCCCTTCGGGATAACTAATGCACCAGCCACATTCCAAGCCCTCATGAATGAGGTTCTTCACCCATTTTTACGGAGGTTTGTACTAGTATTTTTTGACGATATCCTCATATTCAGTCCATCATGGGCTGAACACCTACGACATGTCCACGCCGTCCTAACCAAATTGCAGGAGCACCACCTCGTCATGAAGAAATCCAAGTGTGGCTTCAGCCATCGCGAGGTGGCATACTTGGGCCACGTCATATCAGCAGTCGGCGTGGCCGTGGACGAAGAAAAGGTGTGGGCTATCGTCGACTGGCCAGTTCCCCGTTTAGTACACGTGGTTCACGTGTTCTTAGGATTGGCCGGCTATTACCGCTGGTTCATTCGCGACTACGTCTCCATCGCCACACCGCTGATGAACCTCATTCGCAAGGACAGCTTCCGCTGGAGTGCGGAGGTAGCTCAGGCCTTCACCGCGCTACAACAAACCCTGACATCCGCCCCGGTTTTGCAGCTACCAGACTTCACCCACGATTTTATCGTGGAGTGAGACGCCTCTGGTTCAAGCTTTGGGGCGGTCCTGCACCAACGGGGTGGCCCGGTTGCATTCTATAGCAAGCAAATTGCACAACGACATGCGAAGCTTGCGTCTTATGAACGTGAACTCATCGGTTTGGTACTGGTCGTGCGACATTTGCGACACTATTTGTGGGGGCGTCATTTCCTCATTCGGACTGACCATTTTAGTCTGAATTTTTTGCTTGATCAGCGGCTTTCAACAATTCCTCAACACCAATGGCTCAATAAGTTGCTTGGGTTTGATTTCCCCATGGAATTCAAGCCTGGAGTATCCAACATCGTGGCCAATGCCCTGTCCCACCACGACACAGAGGAATCCGGGTCGTTCATGGCGCTATCGACTCCGACATTCCAACTGTTCGATAGCCTGCACGCGGAGCTCACAACTGATCAGAACCTGCAGGCACTCAAGGTGGCAGTGGAAGCAGGTGAGAAAGGGGACAATTGGCATATTATTGATGACCTCATCACAGTGGTCGGTCGCATATATATTCCACCGTTGTCCTCCTGCGTACCATCAATGCTGGCCATAGCCCACGGTGCCAGCCATGAGGGCACTGAGAAGACGCTGCACCGGCTCCGACAACACTTCCACCTGCCAGATGCACGCCGAGTGGTGCAAGACCATGTGCGGTCTTGTGTCACTTGCCAAAAGAACAAAGGTGAACAACTTCTTCCAGGAGGTCTTCTCCAGCCCCTCGAAGTGCCCTCTTCGGTGTGGGCAGACATTGCTATGGACTTCGTGGTGGGTTTCCCCTGCATTAATGGCAAGTCTGTCATACTGACCGTGGTTGATCGCTTCTCAAAGTATGCCCACTTTGTACCCCTCGGCCACCCATACACAGCAACATCAGTCGCCCGAGCCTTCTTCGATGACTTTGTCCGCCTCCACGGATTTCCAAGCTCCATCGTCAGCGACCGAGATCTAGTTTGTACCACAAGTTCTGGCAAGAATTGTTCTCTCTGGCAGGAGTCAAGTTGGCCCTGTCTTCAGCTTTTCATCCCCAACCGGATGGATAGTCGAAGACCACCAATAAAGTGATCTCCATTCTCCATGTATCTCTCATGCCTCACAGGGGACCATCTGCGTCACTAGCTTCAGTGGCTGCCTTGGGCAGAATATTGTTACAACACAGCCTACCACTCTTCACTCCGTACTTCTCCTTTCTGAGTGGTTTATGGCTGCAATCCTCCCCCGCTACTGCCATACAATTCAGGAGCACATCTTCCGGCAGTACACCAGCAACTCCGTGACCGAGATGAGTTCCTTTTCTAGGTCCGCGAGCGCTTGGAACAAGCCCAACACCACTACAAACACCAATACGACCGCAAGCACAAGGATTTGACATTCTGTACTAATGATTGGGTCTGGCTTCGCCTCTTGCGTCGCCCCATTGCTTCACTGCAAACCCAAGGCCGGGGCAAGATTGGACCCAAGTTCTATGGTCCCTTCAAGATTATGGAGCGTGTGGGGGATGTGGCATACAAATTGGAGTTACTCAGTGGTGCCAAGATTCATAATGTCTTCCATGTCAGACTTCTCAAACCATATCATGGGGATCCACCACAGTCCCCGGGAACACTGCCTCCCATTCGACATGGTAGAGCCTGCTTGGAGCCCCTAGAAGTCTCTCAAGGCAGATTGGCTCGATGCCACCAAGAAGTGCCGGTCCATTGGAAGGACAGACCAGTTGCTAAAGCCACATGGGTGGAACTAGACGAGTTTCGCGCTGCTTACCCATCCTTCTAACTCACAAACTAGCTGATTGTCCAGGGGGAGAGATGTCATGTGGAGACTTACCTATGGTAGGCGCAAGAAGTTGGGCCCATAGATCCAGCCGAAAGGAGGGTATTGTAGCAATTGCGTTAGCTACAGCAGGTTTCTGTGTGTATAGTGTATAGAATGAACCTCGAAGGGTTCTCATAGAGTGAGATAGAATTTATACTGGTTCAAGCCTCCCCGAAGGGATAATAGCCCTACGTCCAGTCTATAGTGGATTTGACATAGTTTTACCTCCTTGGAGCTTGTCTATTACAAGGGCATGGCCATGCTTTTATAGGCACGCAGGCCAAAAGAAAAGACCAAACTGCCCTCTACAAGCCGTAGGCTTATAGGGGTAAAAAGGGAAAAGACTAGACTACTGTACATGCAGCTTTTACAGCTTTACAGACGTGTCAGATAAACGTCACTTCTGGGCAGCTAAACAACATACCAGGGGCGGGGGGACCTCGGTATGGTTTCACACTGTAGCGGAGTTGAGATATTTCTTCTGGTTCGAAGTAGTGGCCGGAGCTCTTCGGGTAGAGACTGCGGCAAAGGCTCCGAAGGGCACTTCGAAGTGGACTCCGAAGTGCACTCCGAGTTGACTTCTGGAGGTTTAGCTTCAAAAAGGACCGGAGGGGGTCCGGATATTGGCTCTAGAGAGCTCCGAAGGAAGCCCGGAGGCTTAACCTGGTTGCGGCCTGGGAATGGCTTCGGCGGGAGGGATCTGCATCGTCTTCATGCTTCGGCGGTGTCAGGCTCCGGGCCCGAGGCCTTCGGAAGCTGACGTCATTTGGCCCCTGTTTAAGGGAAAACTTATTCCCCCAACAGTAGCCCCTCGCCCAGAGCCCTTCGGAGCGAAGGGTGCGTGCGCCTTTGGACAAATGACTTGGAGTAAAAAGTAACTTTGGAGAAGATAGGCCTTCGGAGCTCGGACCGAAGGGTGGCTTCGACTTGCGCAGGTAATAAATGCCTGCTCAGATTGATGGGGCAACCTCGGGGAGACCAAGCGACCCCGCAACAGTTATAAAACTGACCGTTACAGCACGAGGGGGCGCGACGATTCGCTTCAACTTCACCTCAGACCCACCTGTCATAGACTGTGGAGGTCGGGGTGGCTGGTGAAAAAATGCTTTGACGCGGGAACCGTGGGGGTTTTTACCGCCTATAAAAAGGGGTTTACCGCACCACGGCTTCGCCACGCTTTCATTTGCTTCCTTCTTCAATACCTTGCATCCTTCGCTCTCCTTCTCCACCTTCAGCTTCGCACGAAGCTGGCCTCGCAGCTTCTCAGTGCCCTTCGCGCCGAAGCCTTGCAAGATGCCAAAGAAGGCTGTGATGAAGAAGGCCTTGGCTCTGGGCGCGAGTTCGAGCTCCGTCTAGGTGCAGGCGGTGGTGGCGGTGAAGCCTGCAGCGAGGCACTTGGGGCCGAGGGACCTTCGGTCATCGTCAGACAAGTTCGAGCAGACACTGGAGATGAGGGCTTCGGCTTCGACGAAGGAGTCCGTGCGAAGAGTCTGCGAGGGGAGGATTTCTGAAGATATCCAGCTCCGGGTGCCTAAGAAGTCAGAGATCATCTCGAGGCCTCGGGCAAATGAGGTCATACTTTTTGAGGTTTTCTTCGAGGCGGGACTCGAGCTACCGGTAGTGGACATGCTGAGCGAAGTGTTGAAGGCGTACAACTTCGAGCTTCCTCATCTGTCTCCGAATGCCGTAGCGAGGCTGGAGATTTTTGAGTGGGCCATGAGGGCCGAAGTCTGCGAGGGGCGCGTGGACGTCTTCGTCGTCCTCCATGATGCGAACTGCCAGCCGAAGCAAAGGGAGGGGGCAGACCGCGTGGAGAGGGCCTTGGCCTTCGGGAGCGCCAACTTCCAGCTCTGGAAGGAATTTCAAGATGACTTCCCAGCGAGGGCTGTGAACAACAAATGGTACTCGAAGCGGGACCAGGAGTGGTTCTACGCTTCAGTGGGCGCGGACTCCCCCCTTCGGAGTACCAACGCGCTCATCTCCTACCGACGCGAAGGCGTGGTGAAGATGATCCCCAATGTCCTTCGGTCAAGGATCCTGCTTCTGTGGAGGGTGGCTTCGAGGATGAGCATAAGGGATCTCGCGGAAGAGTTCATCACACTTCGGCTCAGCCGCCTCGCACTCTCCTGGCCAGAGGACCTCTTCCAACCTTCAGGCTCAGAGGGACCGAGCGAGGTGTCGGCAGAGCGTCTTGGTAAGACTTCGATTTTTCTTTATCTTCATACTTCGTAGAATTAACTTGTGCTGACTTGAGATTTTGATGAAACTATTCGCGAGGTACGGCCTCCAGAGAAGGCAGTCATAGCCGCGGAGCACGTTGTCAGGGCTCCGACGCCTAAGGAGCAAACTCGGAGGCTCGCTCTGGTGGGGACTTGGGAGCGCTGGAACAGAGTGTGGACCTGGCTCGGCGTCGAGGGGGTTCAAGCGCTTCCAGACTTTGCCAGCCCAACACCCTCGGCGAGCGGCTCCAAGAGGAAAAGGGTGGACGACGAGGAACCCGAAGCCTCGAGGGTTCGCTCGGAGCTCCTAGCGGATGAAGCCCCTGCTGCGGCGGAGCCGGTGGCCGCGAGCCTTGGCGCTGTGTCGGAGCCAACAGACGCTCCGACGGTGATGACCGAAGTGGTGGCGGCGGAGGCTGCAACGGCGACTCCTTCGGGCGTGGGGGCTAGGGCTCAGTCCACGCAGCGAAGGGACTGGGGAGCACACATCGCCCCTACCTCCTTTGAAGACATCTCCTCAGATGGAGGTAAACACTTGATCACCCTTCTCTTTTCATTCATGCATATTGACTTGTACTTTTCTGTAGATGTCGATGGCGACGCGAGGCCCATTGTACCGAGGCCCGCGGAGACCTCTAGCAGCAGCGGCAGCAGCTCGAAGTCCAAGAGTACTTCGTCCGAAGAGGACGAGGGGGACAGCCGCGGTGAAGGGGTCCTTCGGGAGGAGGCCGAAGAGATTGTTGAGGTAGTAGACCAGAGCCCAGCTCCACTGGAGCCTGCGCTGGAGGAGCCTGTGACGGAGATGGTCCGGCCTCTACTGCCGAGGGGACCCGTGATGGAGGCAGCCATTCATGCGTTCCACGAAGGTTGCGCTACTATAGGGGAAGGGGGCTTGGTGGCACAACTCAGCTGCTCGAGTCCCTTGGACCTCTTCGCAAATGCTCACGAATCCATCGTCCAGGTGAGCGAAGCTTCATACGATCTTCGAGTCACACTTGCTTTTTTACTCAACACTTAGGATTTTCTTGAATCTTTTCAAGCCTTCACGATGAATGCTGCAGCAGCGGCCTCCGCGGACCACCGGATGACCCATCTAGCAGAGGAGAGGGACACCCTTCGGCGCCAGGCTTCGGAGGAGGCCGAGAGGCGAAGGCAGGCCAAAGCAGCGGTAGAGGCAGCGAGGTCCGAGGCAGTCAAGGTGAGGGAAGCCTTGGCCTCATAGACAGAAAAACTTCGAGAGGCACTTCGGGCTTCGGAGGAGGCCAGGGCGAAGCTGGCGGTGGAGTGCTTTGAACTTCGCGCAGCCAACCACTGCCTAGAGAACTTCATGGTCTGAGGAGTCGATGAGGCCACGTCGAACTTGACCACAATCCTTGAACAATTGGGGACCGAGTGCCAGGCCCTGGATTTCAACCCTCTGGATCCAATCGGGGACCGCCTCGCATTCCTACAGACGGCTGCTGCAATGATGGAGACGTTGATGAAAGGCTTCACGCTAATGGCTAGGCGAGTGGCTGGCGAGGGAGTGCTGTAGATGCTCCACGACGCGAGGTGCAACCACCTCAAGGTGGCAACCTCAGTCACGTCGGTGGCCTTCAGAGGCTAGCACTTGGTTTCGCCACCCCCGGACGTCCGCGGAGCATGGCGCCAACTTTAAGTACCTTAGAAGACCCAAGGTTGCGAAGCAGTCCTCGACCTCCAACGGCTCTCCCGCCTTCACCGAGCCAGGGCACAAGCCTCTCCATGTCAGCCTTCGACGTCAAAGCCTCCACCTCCGAAGGTGTAGACCTCCTTAGGCTCTTTGTAACTTGTAGCTATAGGCTTGTAAACAATTTATCAACTTATTAATATAAATGCGGGGGTAATTTATACTTGCCCAGGCTCAGCCTTCGGATGTTGAATTTGAAGTACTTGAGGACTCTGAGGAGCTTCTCTAGCTTTGGGTGGTGCTCGAAGTAGCTAGGTCCGAAGGCCCCCCTCGGTTCAAGCTTCCGAGGGGTCCTAGGGGCGAAGCCATTACCGAAGTAGCCTAGGAGCTGCTGGCTGCCGTGAAGACGAAGCCTCTTCGAAGTTCTTCATCTTCGCCGGACTTAAGCTGTTTCGAGGTAGGCTTAAGTGACAAGGGGACGCAGCCTTCGGGTATGACCTTATAAGGCGACGAAGCCCTAGACTTTTCTGCCTTCGATGTGGCACCGCCTGCGTCCCAGATTTGGACAAACCTGCAAGGTGAAAGGCGAGGTCTGCGGGCTTCGGAGCGTGGATGGTCTGTCCGTGGGAGATCAGGCTATGACGGAGCTTCATCCAGCCGAGGGGGCCCTGCCCGGAAGAAGAGCAAGCGAGGGTCGAACATGTCGAGGCCTAGAGCTCGCTTTTTCTTAGGCTTAGATATAGACTACTCATAATTTTGTTTTCGAAGTGTATTTGTAACATACTTCGTTCTTATCATTCAATGAATGAGATTTATTATATTCGCATACTTCGTCTGCATGCTTCACACGAGTTGATTGTTTCAAACGTTTAGCTTGTCACGCTCGTACTGCACATTTCATTCGCACACTTCGCATACATACCTTGGTCCCCCCTTGCACGTGGCAGCTAGGGACTTAGTCGTTGCTGGTGCGAGTAATTAAGAATGCGAAGGGGTGCGCCTTTGGCGGCTTCGGACGCTTATATCGTGTCAATCGAAGGCCTCTTTTACGCTTCAAACACATTAATTTGAAGCGAAGCGAGGCTTCAGCGGACTCAAATTAAGCGAAGCATGCTTCAGCATGCTTGGATTTGGATAATATGCGCGAGCAAGGCTCCGAAGCACACTTAGATTTTAGGCGAAGCATGACTTCGGTATGCTTAAATCTAAGATTAGATTACGTCACGCGAAGCGAAGCCTCGGTATGTATTCAGATAGCGAAGCAAGGCTTCTTGAGCTTGATCCTGTAATTAATGGAAGGAATAGATGGTGTGGATTCACCGAACCTGTGATGGGTTGAGCCACCTACGACTCTGGGCCACCTACGACCCTGGGATGTATCAGGCCAGAGCCTGGAATCCCTGACTTGTCGAGCCATCGCCCGGAAGTCCTGGACACCTCGAGTCATCACTCGAGGGAGTCCCACAGCCCACTGCTACAGGCCCGGAGGCGCTGTGTAGCCTTCGGAGGGGTGCTCCGGTTTTTGTAAAGCGAAGCAAGGCTTCAAATTTCAAATAAAGCAAAGCAAGGCTTTGGTTTTTGATAAAGTGAAGCAAGGCTTCGATTTTTGATAAAGTGAAGCAAGGCTTCAATTTTAAATGCAAAGCAAGGCTTCTATTTTTGAATAAGACGAAGTGAGGCCTCGATTTTAAAGCAAAGCAAGACTTCGGTTTTTGATAAAGTGAAGCAAGGCTTCGATTTTTAATGCGAACAAAGGCTTCAATTTTTTAAATGTGAAGCAAGGCTTCGATTTTCAATAAAGTGGAACAAGGTTTTGCTTTAAAGGCGAAGCAAGGCTTCGATTTTAAGGCGAAGTAAGACTTCAATGATTTACTGATAATTACAAGTTTGCACAGCGAAGCGGGGCTTCGAGCTATGTACATACCTTGGGGAGTGAGAGTGAAGAGCTTGCCTCGTAGCCCCTAGGGCTTCGGAGGCCTTCGGCGCGCGCCCGGAGCCCCTTGCCTAAGTGTGCACTCCGAAGCGCGAGGGATGCTGGAAGGCGAGAAAGGCCTTCGAGCTGCACTCGAAGCCCCTTTCCGAAGGGTGCACGGAGCTAGAGGACTCCGAAGCTCCCCACTCAAGCGCACTTCGAGACACAAGCAGTGGCAGAGAACTTAGATTTTAGTACTAAGTTCCCCACGGACGGTGCCAACTGTTGTAACAATTGCGTTAGCTACAGCAGGTTTCTGTGTGTATAGTGTATAGAATGAACCTCGAAGGGTTCTCACAGAGGGAGATACAATTTATACTGGTTCAAGCCTCCCCGAAGGGATAATAGCCCTACGTCCAGTCTACAGTGGATTTGGCATAGTTTTGCCTCCTTGGAGCCTGTCTATTACAAGGGCATGACCCTGCTTTTATAGGCACGCAGGCCAAAGGAAAAGACCAAATTGCCCTCTACAAGCCGTAGGCTTATAGGGGTAAAAGGGGAAAAAGACTAGACTATTGTACATGCAGCTTTTACAGCTTTACAAACGTGTCAGATAAACATCACTTCTGGGCAGCTAAACAACATACCAGGGGCGGGGGGGACCCCGGTATGGTTTCACACTGCAGCGGAGTTGAGATATTTCTTCTGGTTCGAAGTAGTGGCCAGAGCTATTCAGGCGGAGACTGCGGCAAAGGCTCCGAAGTGCACTCCGAGCTGACTTCCGGAGGTTTAGCTTCAAAAAGGAGCGGAGGGGTCCGAAGATTGGCTCCAGGGAGCTCCGAAGGAAGCCCGGAGGCTTAACCTGGTTGCGGCCTGGGAATGGCTTCGGCAGGAGGGATCTGCGTCGTCTTCATGCTTCGGCGGTGTCAGGCTCCAGGCCCGAGGCCTTCGGAAGCTGGCGTCATTTGACCCCTGTTTAAGGGAAAACTTATTCCCCCAACAAAGGGGATCAACCCAATTAAGCAAGCAATCAAATAAGAGGTATTAACAGATTAGCTACAACTGTATTTCCTATTTAGTTTTGGTATGTTAGATTTATTACTAAATGAATAAGAGTTATAAAAGGAATGATTGGTGTTATATAAAAAAATCCTCCCAATCAGTTTGAGTCATGCTTGTAATTGGCTATTTGCCTACCGTTCGATCTCCCTGTCCTCTTGCTGAGCCACCACCACGGCGCCTACTCGGGGAAGAGGCCCGGGACCTCGTCCGACTATTGATTGCAAGTATCAATTGAGAAGAAAAGACCACCCTAACCTGAGTGAATCCTCATCTGGTGACAATGGTTGTTTCTATTGATAGCAAAAAATGACATTAATGGTTAAATTTGTCAAAATATCAATTTTGGTAAATTGGACCGAAAATATGCCAAGACCTGGTAAAGGCCGGTCCAACTGGCTATGTAGGCCCGGTCTGACCGGCCATGTAGGCCTGGTTGGACCGACCATGCGGGCTCGGTCCGACCGGCCCAAACCCGAGTCCGAGATAGATTAAGGGATTTCGGGGTATTTTTATCCCTAACTAATTTTTGATGACTTGGACTCGAATCTAACTCATATTAGACCCCAGGCACTCTTGTCCAACCTCTATAAATAGAGGCAAGGTTGATTCAAGGAGACCCCTCAAATAAACCCGAATAGATCCAATCTATTATTTACCGTGAATCGCATTTACATTCAATCTACTTTTCTTGCCCTAGGATTAGCCAAGTAATGTCTATCTTTGTTGGTTTGCGCTGTAAACGATTCGTCTGTCGCGTCGTAATCACGGTAAGTCCTTGTCGATTCACTCGTGAATCATCCGTTTCATCCACGTAATGGATTTTATCGGTTTTTATCAGTTTCTGTTGGTAATTCGGTTCGTTGGCCGAATTGCTTTGATCTCTTGGTGTTTCTTGCTGTATTTTCATCCTATCTTCATCGCCTAAGAGTTTTGGATCTATCCATCACTGTCGATACAGTCGTCGGAGTCTAGAGGCAACCTTCACAACAAGCGCCAGAGTATCCTCCGGAGTCTCTCTCAGTCATCTCCGGTCTAACCGGGGATTTCCCTTTGGTCTGACCGACCGAAGGCTGGGAGTCACCCTTCGGCCACTTCGCGTTGGTGCCGAAGCACCTTTCGGAACCCTCACAAATCAAGCCGGAGACCCCTTCGGCAATACCTTCGCGTCGTCGGTCTGACCCGCGGTGTGCCTTCAGTCTGACCGGCTTGTCTTGGTCGGTCTGACCGCCAATTAGGCTTTGGTCCAATCGGCCCTAATCTGGCCGGTTGGTATTTTAATCTATAAACTCAGTTAGTTGAATAATTTTAATTGATATTATTTTATTGCCTAGTGACTCCATTATTCCCTTACCACTGTTTAATGATCATCGGAACGCGACGTCGACGTTGTGTTACACTTAGGGTTGTTCCTAAGTATACACACGCTTTTGGATCATCGGATCGATGTCAGTGCGTTTGGTGCTTTAGCTGTTAGGTTTTAGTGTCAACAGTTTCTAGGTCTTGAGCAGATATGGCCTCCCATTGACTCCACATATGCTCTACAGTAATTGAATAGAGACGTATAAGGGTGCGTTTTATTCTGCTGTGAGCTGTGAAAAAATTGATGTGAGCTGTCTGCTGTGAAAAAGCTGATGTGAGTTGTCTGCCGTGGAATAGCTAAAAGTCGTTTAGTTGAAGCTGTTGTGAAAAAACTATTGTGATCTGACTGTTTTTATAACTTATATAATATTCATCATTATAATATTCTATACATATATATATAAATAGGAAACACTCAACATTGATGTAACTAAATAACTAGAAAATATATTAGATAAATAAAAAGTGCATAGTTTATCTCATAAAGTAATCGACAACCACATATTATTTCATGAAATTGTGCAATACAATACAAACCATAATAATGTTAGATCAATCAAGACACCTTGAATTCATGCTATTTATTTTGTACTAAAAATCAGAAAAGCAAAAAAGTAGAAGCAAAAAAATAGTGTCCAAGTTGTTTCCAAATTTCTACTAGAAAAAACTGTTTTTTCACAACATAAGCAGAACCAAACGCACCCTAAGCTGTATGAAAACAATGGTCATAAAAAGAGAGGAATGAAGAGTTACAAAAAGAAATACAGTGCAAGCTTGCAAGACTTGTACTGTTCATACCTGCAGCAGCTGCTGCAGCTGCTCGTGGCCATATTGTTTGCTGTACTGTGTTATTTATTCCAGCAAGTGGCTCGCTAGTGTAGAAATCTTCACAGGGAACGTCAAGGTGATCAAGGTACCATGCACCTTTGTTACTCATTATACATCTGAAACCTTTTCAACAACTTAGGGCAGACTCCAGGACCCAGCTTGCAATTTATAGAGATTCAAGGTACGTACTGAATGTGCATTAGCATGGAAGGTATGGTTGTGAATAACTGAAAGAAGATGATTCAGTTGCAGAAAACAAACTAATGAATTACCAGTTATGCACCACAGTTAGAGGATTGAGATTTTCTTTGAATGAGTTGAAGGTTTCTTCCCTGCAAGATGAAGAGGGTGGCATGCCACAAATAAAAGAAATAAAGCTTGTGTCCTTTCTTTTTCAACCAAGACATAAGCAAAAGTAAGCAAGTAGAGAGCAAACCAATTTACTGGAATCCAACTAAGATTAATTGCTATCTCTTGAGCCTTCAGCACAAAGTATTTGTAAGCATCTTTTGTAGTCATGTTGCGTTCATTGAGCCTGGAAATCGGAACTATTAGGCAAAAGGAACATCTCACACAAGAGTAACAAATCATTTACAAAGACTAAAGCACATATAAGATTTCATACTATTGTCTCACATGGGGTGTTACATTCCAGCAACCTGTGATGGAACTGAATAAGATTGGAAGAACTTCACAAGAGACCAAATAACTCTCCAAAACATACGAGAGCAATTAATAACATGCATCTATTTTAGCATGGTGTTGTATCAATTGCTACTGTTCTGAACTTCTGATAAAACAGAAGAGGCATGCCATCAGTCACATCAATGAACATAATGCATGTATCGGCTACACATACAGCCTACTGAAATGAGGGGGGGAATGAAGTACGGACCTATCATTCTGGACTGGGTTAAGAATAAGTATTCTGGCAGATAATATACAGCTTACAATTTAAACTAACAATAAAGGAAAGTGGACATTGCAGTTGTAACTAAAACACAGCCAGCTTTTCTTGGCAAAACCATTATTGGAAAAAATATTGTCTTCCTATAAATAAAATGATTCACACTTAGCATAGCAGTTTAAATGGAAGATAACTGAGTCACTTCCAAAAGTTTGCAACATCCCAGCATCATACACTCTTATTAATGAAGCACATCCCATTAAGCAAAAGAAGCAGCAGTTAGGAGAGCAGAGATGTGAGGAGAGCAGGGCAGTTAGGAAAGTAATTACCATGCAACAGGTTGTTAGAAAAGTAGTTAGCATACATGGGCTATATATAGGGCTGTTGTAAAACATTGGCAAAACAAGAAATAGATTAAAATTACCTCTTCTTCTCCTACCTTTGTCTACCTGGGCGCTGAGGGGAAAAACCTCGCCTCAACAACGGATCACGGCTACGAGCTGCGTAGCGGGGGTCCTCCTTCCCTGACCACCGCTGCGCTTGACAAGCAGCTAACCTGTATATACTTCATCGCCACCCAAGTGAAATAGCCCAAATGGGAAGATTTTTCTCATATCTGAAAAAAAGGGCAAGTAGTTGATTTGGTTAAATTGCAAGAAAGACACGGTATGTATAACTAGCTGGAGCAGGGCGAATATTGTGGAACATTATTATGAAAATTGATGAGTAAATATTGTACAGAAGTATGGTCCTACTCAAGCTGAATAATTCTGTACACCTTGTTGTGCTGTAGTGATTCAGACATCAAGTGGTCAATATCAATTGCACATGCAAAAGCGACAGAAAAAATGTCAAAGGTAATATAGGAATATGCAATTGCTGGCTAGGCCCTACAGAAGGCAACTCATAAATTTCTGGCAGTAATTGGATATAAAAATAGATAGTATTTTGAACCCTTTTGTGTTTTGAGTTTAAATTGATCTGAAATTCGAATTGATCACTCCATTTTAGTGGAGCATTACTCAATAAAGCACTAAATGCAAATGCAAATACCAATGTCTAAAATGGACAACAGTTTCATAAAGTGCCTGACCCATTTCACATGTCACCAACTCACTATTCATTATTATAATAGCTTCCCTTTTCAAATCTCCATGGAAATGAGAACCATTCTAGTTTGAATATAATAAAAATATGGATGCAAATTTGGCTGAGTAACAACAAACTCCTAGATTGAGCAACATATTTAAAAAAGAGGAACTAACCAGACAAAATTCCAGATATTACTTCAAATGTGTAATTGCTTGAAACATCTAATGGCTCTCTACACTTAGGAGAAGGCCAGAGCTTTGGATATCCATTTCCCCTGCAGAAAGTTAAATATTTGCGTAAGTATTTCTTGGTAGCAGACAAGATCAACTTCATACAATAAGCACCATAGAGCAAGCAATGGTACAACACTAAATTTGAAATGCTTGTAAGCTAGTTACTGAATCCCCAATTGCTTGGTTGTGTACACAAACACATGATGTGCTCCATTAAATCACTGTAACAAATGGCATGTAGTGATACTTGAATTGAGGTACCATCATGGTAGAAATGCTAGAGCATAGAGTAACCAACAGCAGGTGGTAATCTGTTTATTTGCATAGGAGATAATTCTATTGCATGTTACAAAGCAACTGGGGAAACCTTACTGACACACAAGCAGAAGTCCAAATAATAGGAAAGTTTACATGCAAACTCACCATGATTCTGCATGACCAGGTACATCAATTTCAGCCATGAGCCCATGACATGGATACCTAAAAGAAGTAAATAATAATAATAATAATAATAATAATAATAATAATAATCAAACTGTGCATTCCTTGTAGAGCATTACTGTTCTAGAGAAGCAACAACTAGAGAAACTGTGATTAAGTTCAATAAACATGCATTTGCATGAGTATCACATGATTCCCTGTGAGTCCGTTTTATGACTAAAACAGAATGATACTGCACTCAGCAAAATGACAGAAAATATATGTAACTGGAAGCAAGCATACCTCTTTTCCTAGCATAGCTTTAACATCATGAAATTTGAGATGTAAAATTACAGTGAAAACAGTTAGAGAATATTTTTTAAGTGAAATGTAAGAACTTGGCACAAGAATACAAGAAGATACAGAAAATGCAAAAGCCAGATGATAGACTTACATACCTGACAATATCATGTGCATCTTCCACATATGAACCCTTCCATAGATTAGGATATGATGGTACCTCTAATGGAAAAGATTGCTCGTCGATGATATGCCAATGAAGAACGTTCTACTAGTCACAACTCCAGGTTTCAGTATAGCAAGGAAGGGAAGAGGGAAAGGTTGCTCTGCTAAAAAAATTCTAACATAATAAAAAAGATACTACCTCTATAAACTTTTAAATGATGTCATTGACTATCAGGAATATGATCCCGGGTACCCTCCCAAGTGGATTTGTGAAGCCTGAGTGGAGGAGAGGTACCAAACACAATATTAAAGACAACCAGTTAACAATCAACATCAATCAGCCTGCTAGCAGTCGATAGTTCAAGGGTTCTCGAGTTCAACATTCAGGAGTCCTTCCCGACTGCAGGTAGTCGGACGGTCGCCATCAAGACCCAATCTACCCTTTTAAACTCTATAATTGTATGTTTAGTATAGCCGTTATCACTTAGAGTCATTAACCATGATATGACTGTTATCCTCATAATTAGTCATGAATGAGGCTCATCATGCAATGACAGCTGGCGCGCCGGGTAGGGGAGCGCTTTGTGTTTTTCAATCGATTTGATGGCTGATGTTAGTAAGATCAACAATCAAGTTTCCGTTGGTGCCATGATCATCTTTGGAAGCCTGACCTTTGTTGGTGATTAATAAGATAAGTTCTTGTTTTTGGATTGATAAAGATGTTCAATATTTCTGATTTGATTTGCCTTCATCTTTCACCTTGAACTCGAGTGCTTGCATCTTTATCACTCTAACCTACAACTCATGATCCGCTCTAATTGGGTTATTATTGATTCTTTATCACTCTAACCTACAGCTCATGATCCGCTCTGACTAGGTTATTGTTGATTCATTATCACTCTAACCTACCGCTCATGATCCACTCTGACGGGGCTATTGTTGGTTCTTTATCAGTCTAACCTAAAGCTCATGATCTGCTCTTACTTGGTTATTGTTGATCCTTTCGCCCACTCGGGGGCTTGGAATTTTATTTTCGCCTTTTTCCCGACCTATTCGAATGTTATTTCCAACGACTTGTGACACTGATGGTTCAAATAGCGTGCATGCGGCCTAAGTTTCCCCGCGCTGCGGACCTAAGCTATATCGAACGGTTGAAAATTCATTACAAGTGATGGGGATGGTGCATGTTCACGAAAGACAAAGCATCACATCATTTGAAAATCAAAATGTATGTGTACATTGCTTTTATCCTATTTTTTTACTCGACAGGACATACATCCAAGTCTTCGACGAGGATATTGATTGTCTCTTTCACCTCCAGGTAGAGACGATCCAAGTCGGACTCCTGCACGTTGGTCAGTCACCCCGCTCGAATGTAGTCCATGTGCACTGTATGATACAACGCTTGGACAATCCCGAGTGCATGGATTGTCGCCAACCACATGAAGTCTTGGGCTTAAACCCGAAGATGAACCGCCAACCCCTAGAGTCGCTCCATGAAGCGTTCAACCGACCACTCGACGTCGATAATGATCATGTTACGCTTGAGTGTTGCTTAAACGCAACTCCAAGCAAAATAAAGCCATGAAGCTCTTTCTGACTACTCGACTTCATCTGCGTACCGTAAAAAGGTTAGGGGCTGCTATCAAGAATATGATCCCGAGTACCCTCCCAAGTGGATTTGTGAAGCCCGAGTGGAGGAGGGGTACCAAACACAACATTAAAGACAACCAATCAACATCAATCATCCTACTAGCAGTCGGTAGTCTAAGGGTTCCTGAGTTCAGTATTCGAGAGTCCTTCCTGACTATAAGTAGTCGGACGGTCGCCATCAAGACCCAGTCTACCATTTTAAACTCCATAATTGTATGGTTAGTATAGCCGTTACCACTTGGAGTCAATAACCATAACTGGTCAGATGCCTGTGCCTTACAATAGGGTCTTTGCATAAAATTCATGTTTCTGCATGATTTTTCAGAAATCTAAGGGTTTTTACACAAAATTCGTACATCCGCGTAAAAATAAATAAATTAAAAAACTGAAATGCAAAAGTACATTTTTCTTTTCTTTTTTCTTATTTTTTATTTTTCTTTTCTGGTGATGTCTAGCGAGCTCATGGCAACGAAAGTTAAACCAATGCGCTCTGATACCAAGTTGCCATCGGCCGGGGAATCAAGGTAATTTGTCGGAACCTCGGTACATAACCAATACTTGAATGAAGTGACTGGCCTAGGCCCTAGACCTCTCTGGTGAGGTGACATTGTGGCGTCACGCCAGCGAGGGAAGAGGGAGTCGGTGAGAATTCAGGAAATAAGCCAGTTTATTTCAAGCATGCCCAAAACAAATAACAGAGATTGGTTTATATAATGCCAATCTCTAACAATTAAATCTCTAAAAACAGAATATATCTTTAACTTGCTATCTTTAAGGACTAACCAAAAACCAGCTAACAGATCTCTTGCTATTCTTAGAAACTAACCAAAATACTAATAGATACTTATCTGATCTTCTTGGCCCACATGCCTTTCTCAGCCGGATTCCCTGCTACCGCCAGCTACTCCTTCCTTTTCATGTGTTGCCTACCCTTCTGTCGCCTGTTGTTGCTTGTTCTTGCGCCTACCATATGTGATTCCCCACCTGACAAGATGACTCTCGTGGCAGTGCGGCCCCAGGGCTGTGTCGTGGAGCAGAATGCGGCGACGGAGAGCTACAACGCCAAGCTCCAGTGAACACTCGCCAAGTTCCAATCAAGCTTGTCGGGGGCCCGCTTTCCTCACCGACGAAGCGATGACAGAAGAGATGCCTCCCGGAAGAGCGCCACCTCCACCCATGTTCGTTGGCGAGGAAAGCAGGCCAATAGAGCGCTTGATCTGCACCTCTCACTAGCCATATAGCAGGGGAAGAAGAGGAGGGAAATCACGGAAATCACTCAGAAGAAAAGGTGGGGAATATAACAGTGTAACGCGAGGGGCAAACGTGGCAATACGTAAAGAGTTAATAGCTTCTGTGCCACCGTTATTCTCGGTTTCGCCAAAAATACCACCAAAATTTTGTGAATAGCCAATATGCCATTATTATTTCAGATTCACTCCGAAATGCCATTTGGGCCCACCCACAGAGATGCTTTTTTTGCAAATGCCCATATTGCCCTTATTACACTGTTCATCTTCCTCCTCCTGCCCTCCTCTCTGTGCCTAGCGCCATCACCTCCGCCGCTGCCGCAAGGTCCTCCGCCGCTGCCGCAAGGCCCTCCGCCGCTAGCCACTGTGCCCTTCGGCTCCTCCCGCGCCCCTCCCCACGGCCACCCGCCTTCCTCGGGGCCCTCCGCTACTGCCACGAACCGAGAGGGTGCCCCGAGGCTATAGCTGTTCATCCGCACCAATGCCGGCCACTCGTCGTCTCCGCCTCCGCCACAAGGACGAGGTCTCCCTCAAGGATACCTGCGACGCCGGGCTCTACACCAGCGTCATCATCTCCTTCTACAGCGTCTTCGGCCACGGACGCTACTGGGTTAACCTCTCCGGCCACCCGCTCCACGGCGTCGGCTCCGACATCAAGCACTGCCAGTCCAAGGGCATCTCTGTGCTCCTCTCCATCGGCGGCCAAGGTGACCAGTACTCTCTCCCATCCTCCCGCTCAGCGGCGGACGTCGCCTACAACCTGTATAACTCGTTCCTCGACGGCCGCCGCAAGGGCATGTTCCGACCCTTCGACGACGCGGTGGTGGACGACATCGACTTCTTCATCGACAAGGGCTCGCCGGACCACTATGACGAGCTGGCCAGGAAGCTGTTCAGGTACTACCAGTACGAGGTGTTACTGACGGCGACGACGCGGTGCACGTACCTGGACCGGCTGCTGGAGAAGGCGCTGGCGACGGGGCTGTTCTCGCACATCCACGTCCGGATGTACGGCGGCGACAAGCTCAACTGCACGGCGACGCCGAGAGAGTCGTGGGAGAAGTGGGCGGCGACATACGCCGGCACAGAGAGGAGGGAGGGAGGAGGAGAGGAGGGCAATATGGGCATTTGCAAAAAAAAGCATCTCTGCGGGTGGGCCCAAATGGCATTTCGGAGTGAATCTGAAATAATAATGGCATATTGGCTATTCACGAATTTTTAGTGGTATTTTTGGCGAAACGGAGAATAACGGTGGCACAGAAGCTATTAACCCATACGTAAAATGAGTCGCCTACAGTTGACCAGTATCGCCAGTTCGGATATAAAATGTCATTCGGGCTACAAACAGCAAAAAATAATGGCATATAAGGGAATGGCGAAATTATAGTGGCATTTCTGACGTTGATGGAAATAACAGTGACACGGAGATAATTAACTCAAATAGTAATGACATAGAAACAAATATCGAAATAGTAATGATATTTCTTGCGATTCGGAAAATAACGGTGGTATGAATGCAATTAACTTTGAAAAAAATACACCTAGTATAGTAGTATGATATACCATTATACACCATCTCACTGGAAAACAGTTCATTAATCTTTGCCATAATTCTGGATTAAAAAATCTTGCATCACTCAGCTCATTCTGCAAGCAACACAACTTCCGAAGAGGCCTAACAATGGAGGTTGGAGAAAAGAGCAACCCTCGCATCAAATTCTGCAAAAAAAAAATGATAATCTGGAGAGGGGAAAACACCTCTATGGTTGCTCCACCGATGATCGAATTGACGCCGCCAGCCGCTGCCACATAGATCGTGTAGCTCAAGTCAACTCCCAGCTCCAGCTATCATATCCCTCGGATGCGTTGCGCGCGGCGTGCGCCCACGACAAGAATATTAGCGACCTATACCACTCAAACGCCTCGGCGACAGCCGCGGCGCGGCCGCCGAGGCCCTGCGGGTGGAGCGCGAGGTCAGGTTCAACTAACAGGGTCTAGGACCCGGATGTGAACTTCTTCGGCAGAGGCCATAGGTATACGGGCTCGCCGGAGGCGGTTGAATTCGCCGGAGACGAGTGGCTCCGGGCTGCGGAGACGGTGGCGGCGAGGAGGGTTAGGATGATATAAGTGAGGAATTTGGGGGGCACTTATGGAAATGTGTCCTCGTGTCAGGTATTTGGGTGGTAGGTGCATATTTATCATTTAGGCCCTGGAATATCTAAATATTACTGTATCCGTTCTAAAAATACTTAATTTATGAAAAATTGTTGTTTTGATACTTCAAATACATGCATTTTGTTTATGATGACATTTCTGAGACCTGACACATAGAATCAGCTAAATCAATAAAAATAAGTCAAAAATATGAAAATCACTTTTTAGAGTGTCAAAATAGCAAATCTCCCCTTAATTTATATCCCTACAACTCTAAAAAAAACTCTATTTCTATTATGTCTTACCTACCCTTGTTTATAAATTAGAAAAATGTATTCGTTCAATGCCATATGCTACTTTCAAGATATTGTTAAGATAAAATTAATAAATTAGTTGTGAAAGTAAAAGAACAAGGTTAATAAGAAAAATAGTAATGTAAATTATTATATAATGAGTGTTCAGGAAATGATATTTTTTATTTGTGAATCGATGATAGGTAAAGAGGTAAAATAGAGTCTTCTTTAAACAAACTTGTAAGTTATTTAACTTGCCTTCAATCAACTTTCGTAATAATACATGAGTTCCATATACATACATTTCTTATTTTTATCCATTTAAGTGTTTCTAAAATGAAAAGAATTAGTTTTAGGGATTTTTTATTTGTAGAAGTCATTTAGAATATTTGTTGTAGTTGATTTTTTAGTTGTAATCTTAAAATTTTAGAGAAGGGAGTTGTTTAGAGTTTCTTTTGGTAATATCCAATAGATACTATACAATTCAGGGAGCGTTTGACAGCCGTTTCGGTTTCAGTTTCTTGAGAGAATCGGTAGAAACACTGCCAAACGAGTATTTCTGTGGAACGTTTATGGCTGAAACGCTTCTCAATTTTTGTTGAAACGGTGAAATGGAAGAAGGTGTTTTCACATCATGATTCCCAATATGATAGTTGATGTCAAGATGATGATAAAAGATATGTTATTTCATTTTCACATCATGATTCCCAATTTAGTTGTATTGGTGAATTTGGATCATATAATTTGGTTTCATAGTTGCATTGGTCAATTTGAATTATGCAATCTAACAAATGTCTATGTGTATATTGGTCAATGTTGCCACATTTTTTCTTTTTAGAATATGAATCTAAACAACTAGCCAAACGGTTTCACCAAGTGATTCTCTCTCTTTTCATAAACGTTTCTATTTAGAATCCGAATCTAAAACGTAGAAGTTTCTACGAGAATCTGAATTGCTACCAAATGCATCCTTAACGAGCTCTGATATATTTCAGCTGATGACGCATCGGTTTGCCATCAATCCTGCAAATTCGAAAAACTAGTGCAAGGACCAAAATAAAACAAGCATGGAAACGACTAAACTCATTCCAAACAAGAATCACACAACACTTTTAATATTTATTTATTTTCACGTAAAAAAGGAAAAAAGACAACACGTACTTTTATTGAGATGTACAGTGTACCTAAAATCATACAGATACATCGACACAAAGAAGTGTAGTACAGTACATATTGGCAAATCACAAGCATAGCGAATCCAGATTAACCATATCTAATTAATTACTTGGCTCCGAACTTTTGTTTGAGGTAGAGGACGAAGTCGTAGAGCTTGTGAGGGTCGGCGATCGCCATGGCGACGCTGTTCCTCTCCTTGCAGCGGTGCGCCCACGCCACCAGGCGGGGGCACAGCTCCTCCGCGACGCCGCCGCCGAACTTCTCGTAGGTGTGGAACCACGCCGTGAACGGCACCAGCGCGACGTCGACGAACCCGAACGCCTCGCCGCCGAAGTAGTCCCTGTCGCCGAGCTCCGCCTCGAGGGTTGTGAGCGCCTGGACCAAGTCCTCCTTGGCCTGCTCGTGCGCCGGCTCGCCGGACTTGAGCTTCCACAGGCGCGTCTGGCAGTCGAAGAGCTTGTCGTCGACGTAGCGCGCCCAGAACCTGGCGCGCGCGCGGGCGTATGGGTCGTCGGCGGGGAGGAGCGGCGACGGCGACGGCCAGGTCTCGTCGATGTACTCGACGATGAGGAGAGACTCGCAGATGCTGCGGCCGGCGTGAAGGAGGACAGGGATCTTCTTGTGGACGGGGTTGGAGCGGAGGAGCAGCTCGCTCTTGTCGGCGAGGTTCTGCTCGATGTACTCGTATTCCACCTTCTTCTCCGCCAGCGCGATCCGGCACCGCTGCCCGAATGGGCTCGCCCACAGGTCGAGCAGCGTCACCTCCTCCGTTGCCGCCATTGCTGATCGATGCCGATGCTCTCCGGTGGAAGCTACTAACAATGGCGGACGAAGGCTTAGCTAGCAAAGGATCGATGAAACTCTTTCTGCTGCTTGTTTATAGGCGATATAGGCGATGTGGAAGCTACTAACAATGCCGATGCTCAGTGTGTGATATGAATCAGATTGTGAGGTTGTATTTATAGGCGACGGCCGCATGGATGTGTGTTTGAGTTGCGTCAGCAGTGACTCGTGGACTCGTGGGGCTGTGGCCATGTATCTGGCATACATATATATACCATATTCAAACTTTGACCAATAACAATATTTCTCTCTCTCCATATATATATATATATATATATATATATATATTATTACTCTCCTTTGTAGGGTTAGATTCATCTCTCAATTATTCTCATCGTATTACTTGGAGAACACTGCAATCCACAAATATTTGTAAATTTAATATTGCAAAAAAAGGTAGCATGCATGACGTACGTCACAGCCTGCGTCACCGGTCAGGACGCATATGATCCCTGGAATTAATCATGCATGCATTTGTTCTCTTTCGAAGAACCGATGCATCTCTCACAAACACACACATATATATCCCCAGCCTCTTGCTAATTAAATCAAATTAGTTAGAATCATTAAAAGCAGCTCGACTTTGCTGCTACCATAGAGCTCCACATCACTCTTTTGCGAAAAAGTCCCTCCGCTTTTCGGTAATTGCCTAATCCTCTAACGTTTTGGCTAGCGTGGCCAATCTCATGGGTTGCCACGTCGCCCAGCTTTTTTTGTGAAAAAGGCCTTTGGTTCGCCGCTATTTGCGCGAAGGGCCAGCGCCTGTCTCCCGTTGAGTCGAGTTTTTTTTGCGGATGAACCCTTGTTTCTTGAGATTTTATATCCGAATGAGAGGAAATTCGTAAAATAGGATTGCGCTTTGAAAATGGAAAACCCAAGGGGGTTTTCGCGAAACTGCTAGCCGCCACCGCCAGGGGTCAAGAGCCCCCGTGCCCCAGCTCCATTCGACTTTCCCCACCCTCTTTCTTAACCCTAGTTGATGAGGAGATCACTTCACATGATACACACATGGAGCCTCCACCTACAATTCAATTACAAGGACCAATCACACGCGCCCGTGCCCGTCGCTTGAACCATGAGGTTAATTCTTTCCTTAGCAACTATGTTAATATTTGTTTGGACGGGATGCTACTGAATACTAGTGATATTTTGTTGCTTAGGAACATGGGAGATGGAATAGAAGAGTTGGAGTTGAAGACGGAGCCACACGGATGTTTTGAAGTCAAGAATTCGCTGGTTCGGACTACATCGACCACCATGCACCAAAATGGACATAACTTCCTCATACGAAGTCCGATTGGCGCGTTCTTGGACTTTTTGGAAAGCTGAGGAGAAGACGGATCGTTTGCCATTGGTTTCGTCTCATTTGGAGTCTTGAGTCGACCTGTGTGTTTAAAACAGTCCTGCGTGATAGAACTGGGCCATGTTGGTCCATAGTCCAAAGTCTGTTCGCCTTCTAGCCCATAGTCTGAGTCTGTTCGCCTTCCACAGGCTGCCCATGACCTATATATTCACGCCAGCCGCCCTTTAGGGTTAGGTTTTGCTTTGTTTGCATCTACACTTGTGTGTTTAGATCCCGCCTCTTGCACCTGACCGATTGGCTGCTGCATTGGCGTTTGTGAAACCTCACCTTATCATCGTTTGTCTGTGATTTGGCATTCGACTTGTATCCTTCCTGTTCTTGCTTGTGTTCTTGGGTTCGCTTGCATGAATTAGCCTTCGTGGCGAGGTCAATCGCGTCCTGCGTGGTTGATAACCAACGGAGACAGTGGTGTAACGATTGCAAGGTTTTGATCCACCGGACCGAAGCCTTGGATCGCCAACGTCGAGATTCTCCACCAACCCAAGTTATCCTTTACCTAGCGGAAGATCGGGACCAATCCCCCATCAGTTGGTATCAGAGCTCAGATTTCCCGTTAGGTAATCTCGATATGCTTTTGTTTTTACCTAGAGTCCAGAAAACCGCACCAAAAAAATTCCCCACCGAGAACCCCTTTGTGCCTTGCGATTTTAATTTCAGTTTTTAACCTTGTTGAGTTTGTGTTCTTGGTCGAGTATTGTTGCTGGTTTAGTAATACCATTGTGTCGTTTGAGTAGTAGTTGTTCTTGTGTCTCAAAAAATTCCCCACCCGAGATTCTCCACCAACCCAAGTTATCCTTTACCTAGCGGAAGATCGAGACCAACCCCCATCACTAGTCGCATGCTATCCTTCATCCCGGTGCTCGACGTCGTAGGTAGCTGCTAGTGTCATCGGTCTCCCGCCGCGCCGCCTCCACCACCAGCGTCACCAACATCGGTCCGGGGAGAGATAGTAGGCTCGACGTGCGGCACCCGCTGAAGCACCGCAGGTTCCACGCGAAGAGCAAGGTGATGGTGGATGCCGGTGGTGCCTCATCGACATCGCAGGCAGTGGCGGGCGCCAGGGAGGTCGAGGAGGCGACCACCGTGGCAGAGGCGACGATAGTGCAGCCATCGATGGCAAGCGGTTACATTTGCGGCGGGTGGAAGAGGTAACTGTTAGGATAAGATCTCTCGGGAGGAGAGGGTGGGCCGAGTCCCTCTCCTCCCCCTAAGACTCGCGCCACTCCTAACTAACCCCTACTCTCTTGCGCCCTGATCGGGGGCGTTCAACCAACCCATGGTTGAAGGGCCCCTGCCGCTAGCGCTAAAATAAAAGGAGAGAGGGCCTTCGGCTACAAGGAACCATGCCTTGCACGCCTCGCCACTCTCCCGACAACCCCTCTGTCAACCCGATCTACCTAGCGCTGAACAGCGGGAAGCTCCTTCATCCCGCCGCATGGCTTCGTCGTCGACTTCCATGACCAACATCGAAGGTACACACCCTGGTGCCCTCTCTGTTTTGATTACCTAAGGACCTACACTATGTGATTAGCCTAAGATGAACCCTGCTAGACCTAGCCTAGAGATCACTTAGCCAATTGATTTATCAATGGTATCAGAGCCCAACCTAGGGCTAGGCTAGCTAGGGTTTGGGCGTCGGACCGACGCCATTTTCATGTATCTAAGGCTCCATGTAAGACCCTGCATCATCACCTTAGAACCCTAAGAAAAGCCCCCGTTAACCTTCGGTTAACGCCCTTAAGCCCCCTCGAAAGCCCTCTGTTTCCCCTGGTTATACCGGCTTGAACCCTAACCCTAAGTACCCCGTAACCACCTCTAGAAAGCCTTCGGGAAGAGAGTAAGAAACCACAAAAAAATTGAAAACCGAATGGGGGGCTCAGATTTGGATATTAGGGTTAGGGTTTTCATCGAAACCCTAACCCTAGCTAAGAGTAAGGGGGCGGGTTTTCTCACCGTGGGTCCTCGCCCCGCCGCGCCGCCGCTCGCCGGAGGCTGGACACCGCTCGCCGTCGGTCATACGGGTCGGCTTGTTTCACCGCCGACGGTTAGCTCGACGGAGCCCCGCTCCCCTCGGGTGAGCGCGTGGGCTCCGGGGGGGCTACAGCCTTTTATTCTGCCGCTTCTAGTGCCTGGCCATTGGATCAGATCCGACGGCCAGGATGATCCGGACCGAATCAGGCTCAGGCGGGGAGGGGAATTGCTGGCCCAGGCCCAGGTTAGGCGCGCGCGCGTGGCTCTTTCCTGGCCTGGGCCCAGGTAGCGGCCGGCCTGGCTTGTGCGCACTGTTGGGCTGGACCAGTTACTGTTTTGGGCCAATTTTCCATTTTTATTTTCCAGAATTTAAGAAATTGTTTTTCTGTTTATTTATTCTCTCAAAATTAAGAAAATTGCCTAAAATTAAGATAAAATTAAGTTTGATGTGGGGATAATTTTGTAAATTTCATCACGTTCAGTAGTATTATTCTGAATTTTATGAGATTTTTTAGAGTACTTTCCATGTTATTTTCCGATTTTAATAAGTCCAACGACTTATTTAATTGGAGAATAATTTTTTAAGTTATAAAATTTAGATTTTTTTACTGCTGATTAAACATGTGTTGTTTTATTTAAGACTTCCGCTGTGCTAGCACTATTTTAATCATTTTATTTATCCATGTTCATTAAGTCTATTTATTATGTCGACTAAATTTGAACCAACGAGATAATTTAGTTGACATTGTAAATATTTATTTGTTAGCATGATATTTTTATCTCCTGACCAACATTGGTGATAAAATTACCATGATTAAGTTTGAGTTGATTCTAATTCTGCCCAACGGTGATTTAGAATTAATTCTATTTTTTAAGTATGCAACATGCAAATTTTGACCAACGTTAAATTTGCATGTATTTTATTATGCCTGTATTTAATTCCTGTTGATTATTATTCATTATCAGATCTGCTTTCTCAATTGTCTAACATTGAGAAGCTCAACGGGGATAATTATGTCTCCTTGCGAGAGAATGTGTTGATTGCTCTCGCCATCTTAGATGCGGACTATTCCTTATAGGAAGCATGTCCCATTGAGCCTACTAAGCTTGTGATGCGTAGTGGCGAGGACGCTGACGCCTTCGCCACACGTCAGAAGGACTTTGCTCCGGTAAGAATGAAGTACGATATTGAGTACAATAAGTGGAAGCAGTCCAACAGGAAGTGCTTAATGATCATTAAGAACTCCATTCTGGAGCTGATCAGGGGATCCATCCGTGATTGTGAAACAACTACTGAGTATCTTAAGAAAGTGGAGAGTCAGTTTACTGGCTCTTCTAAGGCTACATGTAGCTCCATTATTAATAAGTTCATCACAGAGAAATACCGTGGTGGTGGAATTAGAGATCACATTCTAAGAATGAGCAATTGAGCTTCTAAGCTGAAGTCCATGGAGTGTGTGTTGCCTGATAAGTTTGTGATTCATGTTATCATGAATTCTCTCAGCAAAGATTTTGAGCACTTCGTGATTAACTATAACTCTCAGCCAGAAATTTGGACCTTAGAAAAATTAGTGTCCAACTGCGTCCAAGAAGAAGAACGTATTAAGGAGGCTCGAGGTGGTGATTCAGTTCACCAGATTCAGGATAAGGGTAAGAAAGTGTTCTCTCCTAAGAAGAACGCTAAAAGTTTTAAGAAGAAAGGTAAGACGCCAAAGGAAAACGATGTCCCTCAGGGCGTCTGCAGGCATTGTAAGGAGGGACACCACATGAAGGATTGTGTGGAGTTTCTCATATGGATAAACAAGCATGGTAAGGATGAAATTACTTCGATTGACGAATCCTTGTACTTAGATTATTCTACCAACACTTGGTGGATTGACTCAGGTGCAACTGTTCATGTTGCCAACTCTTTGCAGGGATTCGTTATGACGAGAATGCTGGAAAGAAAAGTGAGAAACCAAGGTGTCGCGCCCCGATTTAATAAATCAGGACTTTATTGAAATTCCATAGAAAATCAATAAAACAAGACGTTCATCACACGACCACGTACAATACGAGCAATCATTCACGGTTCGTAGACCGCATTATTACAAAAGTGAATTAAAGATGAAGAGAAACTAATAAAACAAGGGTCCTAGATGAACGCCTCCTTCCAGTCTCGCCTTGACTGGGTCGCTACTCCAGACCTTCATCCTCCTCGTAATAGACTGGCTCTGATGTTGTAAGTCAACGGGGTGAGTACAGATGTACTCAGCAAGCCACCGAATGCAAATATAATGCAAGGTAATAACAAGGGAGATAGTGGCTAATTTAGCGGAAGCAGCATATTTGTAAAGCTTTAAATGAGAGTAATTTTATTAGTACGGAAAAGTAAACATGTGTGTGTGCATCATCATCTTCTAACTCGAGGGGTACAGTCAGCCCCACCTCGCTCAACAGTCCTTACGTGCCATGAATAACTTGAACATTCAAAACAATTGTAAACTAACTGCGAGTAGTCACACAACCCGCCCTTGACCGTGGGCTCGGCTTTTCGAAAAGATTAATTTACTCTGATCAGAGATGTACCACTGTACCCACAAGGCACGCACTCATCACCTACACCGAAGTGTAACGAGATGACCCATCACACGGGAACTCGTGCCAAAACCTTCCATATAGTCCTCCCCGACTCAATAGCACCCTCTTATGGGTTTCATATGGTGTCCCGACGCATCGGAGCCCCACCATACCCCCCCTTGAGCCTCGTCGGTACAAGTCGCCCGCAGGCTAGCCCCTTGCCCCCTCCTCTATGGTGCATCAAGCCGGAGTATTCCATACTTCCAGTTAGGACTTACCCATTAGACTTGTGGTTGGTACGGAAGTGCTTTGCAACGGATCCCGCAGACCGGTCCTTATAGTGCCCCGGGTGCGACAAACCAGTGCCCGAGCTTGCACCCGGAACCCACCATACTTATAACCTAGCCAACTCCAACAGAGTCCAGAGACGAGAATAACAGGGAAATTCATATACAGAAATCCAGCTATCTACGACTCGTTCTTTTTAACCTATAGCAGTTGTGCCGGTACATTGGGCACTAGCTAATATTTTTATAGTAGAGTGACAAGGAGTTAAGGCTCAATAAGCATGGCTTGGGTTTGCACACAAGGACAGGGATCTAATAAATATAAGGGTAAGGCTTGAATATTTGTCTAATGCAATATTAACCTATGGGTTATAGCGATAAGTTATTAAAACATGGGCTCAATAATGATCAACTGTTTCCACAGGGGTGGTCGATGACTTGCCTTGCTCAGCAAATGGGGATGGAGGAACCTCGGGGTAGAACTCCTGCTCCTCGACGAACTCGTAGTCTTCTCGATACGGAAAATAAACAACACATTCAATAAACAGATAAAAATTCACCAAATATTAAACATACCTATTTGTAGGTTTTATTATGTGAAGTAATATTTTTAATATTTCAAGGTTTTGTTCAAAACAGTAAAGTTTAATGTTTTAGAATTTTCCCTATTTATTTTCTGTATTTTTAATTTTAACCCTAAGGGATTTTTATTCATTTATTTATTAATAATATTTTTTGGGTAACAGAAACATACTGTTTTTATGGCATCAGTGTGTAGAGAATAATATTCTGGTTCTAACAAAATTTGAATGGTGAAATTTGGAGTTAAAATGAGCAAGATATGAATTTTTGAAGTTTAAACAATTTTCTGGAATTTTATTTAAACTGAAAACAGTCCCTGGTCCACGGTGAACCAGGTTCACCGTGAACCCGTGACTATGCGCGTGGACCGGCCGATCCAGAGCCGTCGGATCTGGATCTGGCGGTCGGATGCGAGGCGGGTGGGTTTAATGAAATTGGACGGCCTAGATTAAAACGTGGCGAAAGGGTATACGTGGACGCTCCAGATGGAGTCAACAATTTAAAAAGCGATCAACGGCCAGGATCAGAGGATACCGGTTTGACCAGATCTACGGGTGAGATTAAATCCCGAAGGGTTTTAATCTGTGCCCTTCGTTCGCGATCGTGCGGCCAGGATCTAATCCGGCACGGCACGCTCGTAAGGGGGCCTCGCACCCTTCGTCTCCGGCGACGGCGGGCTCGGGTGCGACCACGGCGGCGACGGCGAGGGCCTAGGGGCCTAGCTAGGGCTAAAAATGGAACGCGGGGAGTAAGGGGGTCAAGATGGTACCTCCGGCGGCGACGATGGGGGCCTGGAGGTGACCGGCGGCGAGCGTAGACGACGGGGAGGTCTCGGGTGCTTGACGGCGACGGCGATCCGACGACGTCCACGGCCAACGGAGTGGGTGCCGAGGTAGGGAGGGCTCTGGCGATCACGATGGTGGCGGCGGCTAGGGCGGGGGAGGCCGGGGTCGTCGGTGAGGGTTCGCCGGAGTTGGAGCAGAGGAGGTGCTCGCAAAAATAGCCAAGGCGCTCTGGAGGGCTAAGGCTCGGGCTACAGCGGTGTGGGCAGAGGGCGGCGACCAGTGGGGTATAAATAGGGTCATCTGCGGCGATTAAACGGAAGGAAACCGAGGGTTTCCTTCCCTCTCCGGCGAGGTTGCCATTCTCCTCGGGTAGGCTTCCATATGCACGAAAACGCGTTGATCTTTGATGGAATGAGGTCGGGGCGGTCGGGGAAGGTGATCCGAGAAGAATCCAGGCGAAATCGGGCGGATTTGGGCGGCCGGCGGCAAGGGATCCGAAGGAGATCGCCGGGGAAGGAAAGGGGATCCCCTTCCCGGGAGGAAGACGATCCTGACAGGTGGGCTCCACCTGTCAGTGATCGATCAAAAAGGAAGGGGGCCGACAGATGGGTCCGGGAGGTCAGTGGCGAGGCAGGGGCTGACCGGTGGGGCCAGGCGGGTGCGGGCGGGAGAGGGAGGCGGGAAAAAGCGCCGACAAGCGGGGCCCGCTTGTCAGAGAGAGAGCAGAGGTGGGCTGGGCCTAAAAGGCTGCTGGAGGGAGTTTCAGGGTTTCGGCCCGTTAAGCTTTTTAATTCTTTTCTGATTTAAAATAATTCCAGTAATTCATTTATTTGATTAAGGGTTGAATCACTGTTGATAAAAATTTGTAAAAATTCCTAAAATTATAACTTGGCCTCTAGTTCATCTCATAAAATTTTCAAGTCCAGATTTTGAGTAGTTCCCCCTGTTTGGCTTTATTTGGGTTCTTTTGTGATTTTCCTTTAATAATAAATCAAGAAATAATTATAAATAATGTTTTCTTTTTATTTTTATTCTTTTTAATTTTTTTGGGGTGTTACAATCCTATCCCCCTTACAGAGAATCTCGTCCTCGAGATTCGGCTCAATCCTCGAATAGCTCAGGATGTTGTGCCTTGAGTTCATCTTCTTTTTCCCATGTAGCTTCTTCTACTGGATGATTGCTCCACTATACTTTGCAGAAGCGGATTACTCGACTCCTGGTGGTTCTTTCTTTGACTTCCAATATCTTGACCGGTTTCTCCACATAGGTCAGATCCTCTTGGACATCCAACTGCTGAAGATCCACTTGCTCCGTGGGGACGCGGAGACACTTCTTGAGTTGAGATACATGAAACACGTCATGCACTCCAGCCAACGAGGGCGGTAATTCCAACTGATAAGCCACTTCGCCTTGGCGTCGGACAATGGGAAATGGTCCAACATATCGAGGGGCCAACTTTCCTCTCATGTTAAACCGTTGAGTCCCACGAAGAGGTGTAACTCGGAGATAGACATGTTCTCCTTCTTCAAAGACTAGGTCTCGACGGCGATTGTCGGCGTAGCTCTTCTGTCGTGATTGGGCTGTCTTGAGTCGGTCTCTGATGATCCGTACCTTCTCTTCAGCTTCACGAAGAATGTCGGTTCCGAATACTTGGGATTCACCCGTTTGGTCCCAAAGTAGAGGCGTTCTGCACTTACGTCCATATAGGGCCTCAAAAGGAGACATCTGAAGACTGGCTTGATAACTATTGTTGTATGAAAACTCTGCATATGGCAAGCTCTTGTCCCAAGTGGCTCCAAAGTCCAAAACACATGCCCGAAGCATATCCTCTAGTATCTGATTTACCCTTTCTGTTTGCCCATCTGTCTGAGGATGGTAGGCGGTACTGAAATTCAATCTCGTGCCCATCTCTTCTTGGAGGTTCTTCCAAAAGCGAGAGGTGAACTGACTTCCTCGGTCAGACACTATCTTCTTGGGCACTCCATGAAGACATACTATCCGGGCCATATATAGCTCCGCTAGCTTAGGGCCACTGAAGGTCGTCTTGACGGCTATGAAATGAGCTACTTTTGTAAGCCGATCAATGATCACCCATATAGAATCATACCCTAGTTGGGTCTTTGGTAATCCGGTGATGAAGTCCATACCGATCTCTTCCCACTTCCATTCCGGTACTTTAAGTGGCTGTAACAATCCTGCAGGTCTCTGATGTTCAGCTTTTACCCTTCTGCAGGTGTCACATTCGGCGACGAACTGGGCAATCTCTCTTTTCATGCTAACCCACCAATAGCGTTCCTTCAGATCCAGGTACATCTTGGTACTGCCGGGGTGAATGGAGTACAATGTCTCATGGGCTTCTCTTAGGATAAGAGTCTTTATTTCAGGTTTATCCGGCACACATATCCGAGTTCCAAACCATATGGTGCCATTCTCGTCCTCTGAAAATCCGGGGGCTTTTCCTTGCCTCATGTTCTTCTTAATGGCAGCTATATCCGGGTCCTCTGACTGAGCTTCACGAATCTGCTCAAACAAGACAGGTTGGGTCTCCAAGGTGGCTAGATATGCTCTGGTGGTCAACCCAAGATTCAACTTTTCCATCTCCCTACATAACAAGGGTGCGTGTTCTTGAATCATCATGGCCGTGCAATATCCCTTGCGACTTAAGGCATCAGCTACCACATTTGCTTTTCCTGGGTGGTAGTGAATACCTAAGTCATAGTCCTTGATTAGTTCCAACCATCGTCTTTGCCTCAAGTTCAGATCTGGCTGTGTGAAGATATACTTCAAACTCTTATGATCTGTAAAGATCTCACAGCGATTCCCAACCAAATAGTGCCTCCAAATCTTGAGGGCGTGCACTACGGCGGCTAATTCCAGGTCATGGGTTGGATAATTCAACTCATGGGGTCTCAATTGTCTGGAGGCATAAGAGATGACTTTTCCATCTTGCATGAGAACACATCCCAATCCTTGGCGAGATGCGTCGCAATAGACATGGAAATCTTTGCGGATATCTGGTAGGGTCAGTATAGGTGCAGACACCAAACGAGTCTTGAGGGTGCGGAAACTTTCCTCGCAATCAGGAGTCCATTCGAACTTCTCTCCTTTCTGCAACAACTTGGTCATTGGCTTGGCTATCTTAGAAAAATTCTCGATGAACCTTCGGTAATATCCGGCCAATCCCAGAAAACTTCGTATCTCAGATACGTTCGTGGGTGGCAACCAATCCGTAACCGCTTCTACGGTGGCAGGGTCTACTGCGATTCCTTGTGCAGAGATGATGTGTCCAAGGAACTTTACTTCTGCCGTCCAAAACTTGCACTTGCTGTACTTGGCATACAATTGGTGTTCCCTTAACTTCCCTAAGGTTAACCGGAGGTGAGTCTCGTGCTCCTTCTGGTCCTTGGAATAAATGAGGATGTCGTCTATGAAGACTACGATGAACTTGTCCAAATATTCCATGAATACCTTATTCATCATATTCATGAAGAATGCAGGGGCGTTGGTCAATCCAAAGGACATAACCGTACACTCATATAAACCATAACGGGTAGTGAAGGCCGTTTTGGGTACATCTTCTTCTCGAATCCTCAACTGATGGTAACCAGACCGTAGGTCGATCTTCGAGAATACCGTGGCTCCTTTGAGCTGGTCGAAGAGGTCATCGATCCGAGGCAACGGGTACTTATTCTTGATTGTTACCTCATTCAAGGCGCGATAATCCACACACATACGCTTTGCCTTGTCTTCTTTCTTCTCGACAAAGATGACGGGGGCACCCCACGGTGATGTGCTTGGTCTGATGTAACCTTTCTTCTCAAGATCTTCCAACTGTTGCTTCATTTCAGCTAATTCATTGGCGGCCATCCGGTATGGTCGCTTATAAATAGGAGTGGTTCCGGGCACCAAGTCAATCCTGAACTCGATGTCCCTCTTAGGTGGCATCCCTGGTAGATCCTCCGGGAATACATCTGGGTACTCACTGACTACTGGTATCTCCTCCAAGGTAATCTGATGTAGTCTTGTCCTTCCGACCTTCATGCTGGGCATCTGGAATGTGACTATAATCCCTTCTTCATTAGTCACCGTTACTTTTCTCTGGGCACATTCTATCACACCCTGGTGTTTATTTAGCCAATCCATCCCTAGAATGAGGTCCAAACCTTGACATTCTATTAGAATGGGGTCGGCCCAAAATATCGTGCCTTGGATATCTACCCATACCCTTGGACTAAAGGAATAAGCGAGGGTTTGCTTTCCCGGGGTAGCTACTAGTACTGGCCTGGGTAGTTCACTTATGTCCAGTGCATTATTTTCCACAAAAGCAGTTGATATAAAGGAGTGGGTAGCTCCGGTGTCAAATAATACCACTGCATGCGATGAATGAACCATAAACTTACCCATGACAATCTCTGGTGCAGCCTGGGCTTCTTCGGCGGAGACGTGGTTCACTTTGGCGCGGACGGCGGGGTTGGAGGTGACTCCTTGAGCTCTCTTGGGGTGGGGGCACTGGTGGGAGTAGTGTCCCTCTTGGCGGCAGTTGAAGCATACCACAGGCTTGCCATGCCTGTCTCTCAAGACCTCCGGCTTCTTGGCCGGGGCGACTGGGGCGGTAGGTGCGACTGGAGCGGTGCGAGGTTGGCTGGCTCCGGCGTTGGCAGCTGGTGGCGCCGGGCGATACACTGGCCGGGGGTGGTACTGTGGCGCTGGTGGAGGTGGAGCAAAGCGGGGCCTTTGGGCCATGCCCTGATTCTGCCTGAAGGCAATCATGCGCTTCTTCTTCAGGTCGACCTTATTTTGTTGGGTTTCCTGCATGATAGCCTTGTTCACCAACTTCTGGAAGTTGGCGAAGTCTCCGGAAATAAGCTGTAGAGACAGCTCATCCTTCAGTCCCCGAAGGAACTTAGCCTGCCTGGCCGCATCTGTACGAACCTCTTCAGGTGCGTACCTGGCCAATCTGTTAAACTCATGCAGATATTCTGTTACGGACCTGCTCCCCTGCTGCAGGTCCCTAAACTCCTGTTGCTTCTGAGCTACAATGCCGTCGGGGATGTGAGCGGCACGGAAAGCAGCTGAGAACTCTGCCCAAGTGTGGGCGTGGCCCTCGGGTAGAGTCTCGCGGTGGTTGTCCCACCACTCAGCGGCGGGACCATGCAGCTGGTGGGTGGCGAAGGCCACCCTCTCCTGCTCAGTGCAGGTCAGGAGGTCGAGCTTCTTCTCGATTGCCCGCAACCAATCCCCAGCCTCCATGGGGTTGGTGGTGCTCGAGAAGGTCGGTGGGCGGACTCGGAGGAACTCCGAGAGCTGAGTTGCGGGAGCGGGAGCTGGTGTGGCGGGTCGGGGCAGCTCGGGCTGTTGGTGGAGGCGGAAGAAGTGAGCCTGCTGCTCTTGCATTTGCTGTTGTTGCTGCTGCATCTGGTGCAGGAGGGCTGAGACCAACTGGTTTTGAGTGGCCATCATTTCAGCCACGGTGGGGTGGTTGGCGACCGGGGCCTGCCTCTGCCCGGTGGCTCCCCATTGTGGCAGGTTGCCACTCTCCCCTCCGTTCTGTGGAGCGTCTGATCCCTGGGTGTTGGTCATCCTGGAATTTCCCATGTACACATATTTATATTGGGTGAACTTCTTTATATTTATTTCAAAAGAATACCGTTCTTGCGGTTACACTTATTTATTTCCTCATTCATGCCCTATATTTCGACATGAATGTTGAATACAAGCAATCAAAATAAAAGAAAACAATCAATCGTAATACTACGTCTAAGGCAGCTCGGGGGACGGCTCGATCTCGGGCTCGTGAGAGACGGGCGGGGCCGAGGAACTGGACGGTCCGGCGGGTGGTGCACTGCGGGAGATCCTCTTGGGCCTCACTGTGGGAGTCTGAATGGGTTTCTTCCGGCGAGGCGGAAGAGGTGCGATCTCCTCTATGTCCTTCTTCAACTCCTCGATCTGGTAGCGGAGGTGCGGGTTGGTGGCGACACGCTGTCGAAGAAGCTCATTCTGACGCCGCAACTCCTCTGCCTCGGCAGCCAAACGGTGTCCCTGCTGGATGCGGCGACGAAGCTCTCCGTTCTCGCGGTTCAGGTCCTCGGAGGAATGGCGGTAGAAACTGATAGTGTCGCGCTGTCCATTGGCGTCCTGCAGCGCCTCGTAGTGGAGATCATCCATGGCCTCCAATAAGCGCATGGTATGACCGATCGCTGAATGACGCTGGGAGAGGGTGCTGACGAAGACACTGTGTGGGCTCCCTGGGGTGCGAAGAGGTACGAAGCGGAAGTCCGTGTCGTAGAGCTCGCTGTCGTAGATCATCCGGAGCTCTGTAAGTGCCTGGAGAGCGGTGCGCTGACTGGCTACCAGGAAGGTAGGTCCTCCTCCGCGGTAGGTGTGAGCTGTCTGAGGGGAGGGCTGGACGACGACGGTGACCTCGCAGTAGCTTTCTTCCTCGTCGGGGAAGACTCCATGGTACATCGGCTCTTGCTCGAAGCCGAGGAAACTGACGAGCATGCGTAGCTCGCGGATGAATCCGGTCTCGTCACGAAGGTTCCCGTTCACGGTACGGATCGGCATCTACAAAAGAGAGAAAATTTTGTAAAATCTTAGGAGATGAGAGGATAAGTAATCTTTTGTAAAATATAGTGAATATATATATAAGTCCTAAGGTCAGGTCTGTTTGGCTTCCTACAGTCAAGTCGGCTCTGATACCATCTTGTCGCGCCCCGATTTAATAAATCAGGACTTTATTGAAATTCCATAGAAAATCAATAAAACAAGACGTTCATCACACGACCACGTACAATACGAGCAATCATTCACGGTTCGTAGACCGCATTATTACAAAAGTGAATTAAAGATGAAGAGAAACTAATAAAACAAGGGTCCTAGATGAACGCCTCCTTCCAGTCTCGCCTTGACTGGGTCGCTACTCCAGACCTTCATCCTCCTCGTAATAGACTGGCTCTGATGTTGTAAGTCAACGGGGTGAGTACAGATGTACTCAGCAAGCCACCGAATGCAAATATAATGCAAGGTAATAACAAGGGAGATAGTGGCTAATTTAGCGGAAGCAGCATATTTGTAAAGCTTTAAATGAGAGTAATTTTATTAGTACGGAAAAGTAAACATGTGTGTGTGCATCATCATCTTCTAACTCGAGGGGTACAGTCAGCCCCACCTCGCTCAACAGTCCTTACGTGCCATGAATAACTTGAACATTCAAAACAATTGTAAACTAACTGCGAGTAGTCACACAACCCGCCCTTGACCGTGGGCTCGGCTTTTCGAAAAGATTAATTTACTCTGATCAGAGATGTACCACTGTACCCACAAGGCACGCACTCATCACCTACACCGAAGTGTAACGAGATGACCCATCACACGGGAACTCGTGCCAAAACCTTCCATATAGTCCTCCCCGACTCAATAGCACCCTCTTATGGGTTTCATATGGTGTCCCGACGCATCGGAGCCCCACCATACCCCCCCTTGAGCCTCGTCGGTACAAGTCGCCCGCAGGCTAGCCCCTTGCCCCCTCCTCTATGGTGCATCAAGCCGGAGTATTCCATACTTCCAGTTAGGACTTACCCATTAGACTTGTGGTTGGTACGGAAGTGCTTTGCAACGGATCCCGCAGACCGGTCCTTATAGTGCCCCGGGTGCGACAAACCAGTGCCCGAGCTTGCACCCGGAACCCACCATACTTATAACCTAGCCAACTCCAACAGAGTCCAGAGACGAGAATAACAGGGAAATTCATATACAGAAATCCAGCTATCTACGACTCGTTCTTTTTAACCTATAGCAGTTGTGCCGGTACATTGGGCACTAGCTAATATTTTTATAGTAGAGTGACAAGGAGTTAAGGCTCAATAAGCATGGCTTGGGTTTGCACACAAGGACAGGGATCTAATAAATATAAGGGTAAGGCTTGAATATTTGTCTAATGCAATATTAACCTATGGGTTATAGCGATAAGTTATTAAAACATGGGCTCAATAATGATCAACTGTTTCCACAGGGGTGGTCGATGACTTGCCTTGCTCAGCAAATGGGGATGGAGGAACCTCGGGGTAGAACTCCTGCTCCTCGACGAACTCGTAGTCTTCTCGATACGGAAAATAAACAACACATTCAATAAACAGATAAAAATTCACCAAATATTAAACATACCTATTTGTAGGTTTTATTATGTGAAGTAATATTTTTAATATTTCAAGGTTTTGTTCAAAACAGTAAAGTTTAATGTTTTAGAATTTTCCCTATTTATTTTCTGTATTTTTAATTTTAACCCTAAGGGATTTTTATTCATTTATTTATTAATAATATTTTTTGGGTAACAGAAACATACTGTTTTTATGGCATCAGTGTGTAGAGAATAATATTCTGGTTCTAACAAAATTTGAATGGTGAAATTTGGAGTTAAAATGAGCAAGATATGAATTTTTGAAGTTTAAACAATTTTCTGGAATTTTATTTAAACTGAAAACAGTCCCTGGTCCACGGTGAACCAGGTTCACCGTGAACCCGTGACTATGCGCGTGGACCGGCCGATCCAGAGCCGTCGGATCTGGATCTGGCGGTCGGATGCGAGGCGGGTGGGTTTAATGAAATTGGACGGCCTAGATTAAAACGTGGCGAAAGGGTATACGTGGACGCTCCAGATGGAGTCAACAATTTAAAAAGCGATCAACGGCCAGGATCAGAGGATACCGGTTTGACCAGATCTACGGGTGAGATTAAATCCCGAAGGGTTTTAATCTGTGCCCTTCGTTCGCGATCGTGCGGCTAGGATCTAATCCGGCACGGCACGCTCGTAAGGGGGCCTCGCACCCTTCGTCTCCGGCGACGGCGGGCTCGGGTGCGACCACGGCGGCGACGGCGAGGGCCTAGGGGCCTAGCTAGGGCTAAAAATGGAACGCGGGGAGTAAGGGGGTCAAGATGGTACCTCCGGCGGCGACGATGGGGGCCTGGAGGTGACCGGCGGCGAGCGTAGACGACGGGGAGGTCTCGGGTGCTTGACGGCGACGGCGATCCGACGACGTCCACGGCCAACGGAGTGGGTGCCGAGGTAGGGAGGGCTCTGGCGATCACGATGGTGGCGGCGGCTAGGGCGGGGGAGGCCGGGGTCGTCGGTGAGGGTTCGCCGGAGTTGGAGCAGAGGAGGTGCTCGCAAAAATAGCCAAGGCGCTCTGGAGGGCTAAGGCTCGGGCTACAGCGGTGTGGGCAGAGGGCGGCGACCAGTGGGGTATAAATAGGGTCATCTGCGGCGATTAAACGGAAGGAAACCGAGGGTTTCCTTCCCTCTCCGGCGAGGTTGCCATTCTCCTCGGGTAGGCTTCCATATGCACGAAAACGCGTTGATCTTTGATGGAATGAGGTCGGGGCGGTCGGGGAAGGTGATCCGAGAAGAATCCAGGCGAAATCGGGCGGATTTGGGCGGCCGGCGGCAAGGGATCCGAAGGAGATCGCCGGGGAAGGAAAGGGGATCCCCTTCCCGGGAGGAAGACGATCCTGACAGGTGGGCTCCACCTGTCAGTGATCGATCAAAAAGGAAGGGGGCCGACAGATGGGTCCGGGAGGTCAGTGGCGAGGCGGGGGCTGACCGGTGGGGCCAGGCGGGTGTGGGCGGGAGAGGGAGGCGGGAAAAAGCGCCGACAAGCGGGGCCCGCTTGTCAGAGAGAGAGCAGAGGTGGGCTGGGCCTAAAAGGCTGCTGGAGGGAGTTTCAGGGTTTCGGCCCGTTAAGCTTTTTAATTCTTTTCTGATTTAAAATAATTCCAGTAATTCATTTATTTGATTAAGGGTTGAATCACTGTTGATAAAAATTTGTAAAAATTCCTAAAATTATAACTTGGCCTCTAGTTCATCTCATAAAATTTTCAAGTCCAGATTTTGAGTAGTTCCCCCTGTTTGGCTTTATTTGGGTTCTTTTGTGATTTTCCTTTAATATTAAATCAAGAAATAATTATAAATAATGTTTTCTTTTTATTTTTATTCTTTTTAATTTTTTGGGGTGTTACACAAGGGTTGGTTTCGGAGTCTGTGATGAGTGATTGACAGATTTTACCCTCTGATTCGAAGGGGTTCGGAGGTTGGATCTCCGAAGGTGTTCGGAGGTTGGTTTGGTTGCTGCAGCTGTTGCAGCGAAGTGTGCCTGTCAGAGGGGTCCGACAGTACACGATGACTGGGTTGTACCGAAGGTCTCGGTACTTTGGGCGGTACACCGGAGTGTGTGCCGAAGGTTGCTAACCCAGAGAGGTCTCCAGAGTACTGGAAACACTTGTCTGTTTGTCTGTGGTGCGCAGGGGACTTCGGAGGTGACGGATGGTTCGTAGCAGGTGAACCTGGGTCAAGCGGGAGGCTTGATGCCAGGGGAGCAGGGAGCTCCGTCACGGTGGCTGCGAAGAGGTCTAGGTCGGACCTCGGGTCGAGGTGCACCAGGAGAAGGCGGTAAGTGCGGAGCGTGGCTCCGGGTGAAGGTACTCCGAGACAAAGTCCTCGGAGGCGAGGCACTTCGAAGGGTACTCCGGATGGAGTGACTTCGGAGTATGGTGGATCAAGTCCTCAGCAGAGGCAAGGTGTTCGAAGTGTGCTCCGGATGGAGACACTCGAAGGTACCCGACGAAGGTCTCAGAAGTCGAGGTGCATCGAAGGCATGGTCCGGGTGAGGCTTGTCGAGGAGTGTGCTCGGGGAGAGGCACTGTGACGAAGTGCTCATGGAATGCTTCATGCGGAGGCCTTGGATGAAGGAGGGACTTCGAAGGGTGGTACTCCGAAAGGGGGGGGGCTTCGGAGTGAAGCAGGCTTCAAAGCAAGACTAGCTCTGGAGTGAGGGTGACTTGAGGTACTTCGGCCATGCATGGCTTTGGTACACGGACTGACGGAGTTCGAGCTGGGAGAAGCTGTGAAGCCGTGGTGGTCCACTCCGAAGGTGTTGGTGCGAAGGCCCAAAGGCTTTGACGGCTTTGGCTCAAAACCGTCACTGTATCGAAGGCTGACTTCGGTGAAGCGAAGGCTATCAGGCTCAAGGCTTCTCACAGAAGCTACTGCACCCCTCGCGTGCGAAGGGGGGCTTCAGAAAAGTCAAAGACTGTAATGGCTGACAATGTCTGCTCTGCAAAAAGCTGACGCTGTCCCCTCTGCAAAGCTGACAGAGAAGCCTCCAAATAAAGTTGACTACCTTTTGTACCCCTCTGTTCTGATGAGACAAAACCATTGTAAACCCTAGGGGTAAAGTAGTCAATTCACTTGGGTGAATAGTGGCTATAAATAGTGGGGGCTGGGTAGGTAACATTTAACACTTTTGAGCATTCATTGTTGAGCTCCTGTACTAGCCACCTCATACTTTGTATTCATCCAGTGAGTTCATTTTTAGTGTTCCCTGTTCAAGCAGTGAAGCCCTAGTTCTGTGTTCTTTTTATGCTTGAGATTGTGTGCATACCTCGCTGCTTGCAATGATTTCTTGTAGTGCACCGAAGCCTGTTTGGGCGAAGTGTGTGTGTGTGCGAAGTGTGCTTTTTCAGTGTGCGTTCGCTCTGTGTAACTGGAGGCTAGTCCTCACTGTTTACTAGCGAAGCACTGATCGAAGCCCGTTTTGCTTCTCGTGTCGAAGCCCTTAGCGAAGTCCGTAAAGTGTGTGTTTAGACCTTCGTAGTACGAAGCCCAGCACCAGTTGCTGTCGCTAAGTATTCGGTCGAAGTCCTCAGAGGGTAGTCCACTCTTGCGAAGGGTGAAGTGCGAAGGCTGCTCGAAGCACCCTGTGTGCGGAGCCTGCACTGACTTAGCAGAGTTGATGTTTTGGGGTTGTGGGTGGAGCGAAGTCTTCTTGGCCTCGAACTTTTTCTCCTTGTGAAGCCTGTTTTCGGAGCTGTAAAATACCTCCGAACCAGAACTTCGAAGGTTGTGTTCGAAGCCTGTTCCGCAGTAGACTGAATTAAAACAGAAGGCTTTTTTAGCCTGAAATTTTAAAAGCTCCCATTCACCCTCCCTCTGGTCGCAATTTTCGGTCCAACAAAAAGAAAGAACAATTAGAGTGGCAAATGGAGTCGAAGCAGAAGTTGAAGCCATTGGAAATCTCCCATTAGAACTTAAGAATGACTTTGTAATTCTTTTGCGTGATGTACTCTATGTTCCCACTATGAGGAGAAATTTGATTTCAGTTTCATGCAGTTAATAATGGATTTGATTGTCATTTTTGTGACAAACAATGTTCTATTATTTTTGATAATAAAGTTGTGGGTCTTGCCTTCGAGCATGACAAACTTTATCTCTTGTCTTTGCATGACTCAGTTAATGCCATAAGTGAAAGCATCTCGCCTAAGAATTCGAATAAGCGTAAGAGAATAAATAACGTATCTTCGAAATTATGGCACTGTCGTTTAGGCCATATTTCAAGGGGGAGGATTGAACGTCTTGTTAAAGAGTCAATTCTTCCACCATTAGAATTCGCAGACTTAGATCAATGCATTGATTGCATTAAAGGTAAGTGTGTCAAACAAATTAAGAAAGGCGTGAAGAGAAGCACATGAGTTTTAGAGATAATTCATACGGACATTTGTGGTTCATTTCCTGTGGCATCTGTAGATGGTTATGATTCATTCATAACATTTACAGATGATTATTCGCGCTATGGTTATATTTATCCAATTAAGGAGCGATAAGAAGCTCTGGATAAATTTAAGATATTTAAGGCTGAAGTAGAAAATCAGCATGATCTAAAGATTAAGATAGTCAGATCTGACCGTGAGGGGCGAGTACTACGGTCGGCATACCCCATATGGCCAAATTCCTGGACCTTTTGCAAGGTTTTTGCAGGAAAATGGTATAGTAGCCCAGTATTCTACACCGGGCGAACCTCAGCAAAATGGAGTGGCAGAAAGGCGCAATCGCACCTTGATGGACATGGTAAGAAGCCTGCTAAGTTATTCCACTCTACCGATTGGTTTATGGATGAAGGCATTAAAAACCGTCATTCATATTCTTAATTGGGTCCCGAGTAAGTCGGTGCCTAAAACACCGTATGAGTTATGGACTGGACGAGAGCCATCTCTAAATTATTTTAGAGTATGGGGATGTCCTGCTGAGGCTAAAGTATTTAATCCAAATATTGGTAAGTTAGATTCTAAGACATTGAGTTGCCATTTTATTGGCTACCCAGATAAGTCTAAGGGTTTTCGTTTCTACTGTCTTGATAGACATACTAAGTTTGTAGAAACGAGACATGCAGTTTTTTTAGAAGACGCTATGATCAGGGAGAGCATGGTACCTAGAGAAATTAGTCTTGAAGAGAAGCGGATATACGTACCCACTCCTATGATTCAAGAGCCAATTTTTCATGTACCTGTGATAGCACCTTCTTGTCCAGCTCCTGAAGTTGGACCTTCATTAGCGACACCTGTTGTTCATGAGGTGCCTGTTATTCAGGAGCCCGTAGTTCCAGATGTTGCTAATGAAGAACAAGAAGAACAACCCCTGTCTTAGAAAATAATGTGCCAGATGAAGAGGACATCATAGAAAATGATGTACCAATTCAAGAAGACATTAGAGATGGTGATATCCCAGTTTAAGAGAACATTAGGAGATCACAAAGAGTAAGAAAATCAGCTATTCCTGATGACTATGAGGTTTATATGAGTGAAAAAATTCAAATGGAGGGCGATCCCGCCTCTTTTGAAGAAGCTATGAGAGGCCCTCACTCTTATAAGTGGCTTGAGGCCATGGAGGATGAGATGAGGTCTATGAGTACCAACAATGTCTGGAAATTAGAAGAAATTCCTAAAGGAGCCAAAACGGTAGGCTGCAAATGGGTCTACAAGGTCAAACATGACTCCCAAGGGAATATAGAAAGATTTAAAGCCAGACTTGTTGCCAAAGGCTTTACTCAAAGAGAAGGAATAGATTATAATGAGACATTTTCTCCTGTCTCATCTAAGGATTCTTTCAGAATCATTATGGCTTTGGTGGCACATTATGACTTAGAGTTACATCAGATGGATGTAAAAACGGCATTTCTCAACGGGGATCTAAATGAGAATGTCTATATGGCACAACCCAAGGGTTTTGTCATAGAAGGGAAAGAAAATTTGGGATGCCATTTAACTAAGTCCATTTATGGACTTAAACAGGCCTCTAGGCAGTGGTATCTCAAATTTTACGAGACAATTAGAAAATTTGGGTTTAAGGAGAATGAAGAGGACAATTGCATTTATGCTAAGTTCAAGAACAGGAAATTTATTTTCCTAGTCTTGTATGTGGATGACATCCTACTAGCAAGTAGCGATGTTAATCTACTGTTAGAAACTAAGAAGTTCTTGTCCTCTCATTTTGACATGAAGGATCTTGGAGAAGCTTCCTATGTATTAGGAATTGAGATTCTCCGAGATAGAACTAAGGGGGTATTAGGATTATCGCAGAAAGTATACTTAGAAAAGATATTGAGAAAATATAGTATGCATGCGTGTAAGCCTTCGCCTGCTCCGATAGTCAAGGGTGATAAGTTTGGGAATTTTCAGTGTCCCAGCAACCAATATGAGATCGATCAAATGAAATCGGTTCCATATGCTTCTGCTGTCGGAAGCCTAATGTATGCTCAAGTATGTACACACCCTGATTTAGCTTTTGCCACCGGGATGCTTGGCAGATATCAGAAAAATCCAGGTATAGATCACTGGAAAGGAGTTAAGAAAGCCTTGAGTTATGTGCAAGGCACAAAAAGCCTCATGCTCACATACGAGAGAACAAATAACCTTGATATAGTAGGTTATTCAGACACAGATTTTGCGAGATGTGTGGATACTGAGAAGTCCATATCAGGTTATATATTCACACTCGCAAAAGGAGCTGTGTCGTGGAAAATCTCTAAGCAAACTGTAACGGCATCTTCCACGATGTATGTCGAGTTTGTAGCATATTATGAGGCCACCGGACATGCACTATGGTTTAAGAAATTTGTTCCCAGTTTAAGAGTGGTCGACAGCATTCAGAAGCCACTTAAGATGTACTACGATAATGAAACAGCAGTACTATACTCCCATAACAACAAGAAGAGTGGTGCTGCCAAGCACATCAACATTAAGTACTATGTTGTTAAGGAGAAAATCCAAGATCAGACCATAAGTTTGGAGCATACAAGTACCAAGTGTATGCTTGCGGATCCGCTCACAAAAGGCTTACCGCCCAATGTGTTCAGAGAACACTTAGCCGGTATGGGTTTAAGGGAAAACCTATGATCATTGGATTAGTAAAGGCCCAAATAAGTTTAGAAACTATTTCAGAGTAGAGAGGTGTATTGTAGCTGTTGAGTCACATAGTACGTAACTGACTATTGTGATGCATCATGCTCTATGCATTGATTTGTAATGAGATAGAGGTAATGTTAAGTTAAGTTAAGAATTAAGATGAGATCTAGGGGGAGAATGTTAGGATAAGATCTCTCGGGAGGAGAGGGTGGGCCAAGTCCCTCTCCTCCCCCCTAAGACTCGCGCCACTCCTAACTAACCCCTACTCTCTTGCGCCCTGATCGGGGGCGCTCAACCAACCCATGGTTAAAGGGCCCCTGCCGCCAGCGCTAAAATAAAAGGGGAGAGGGCATTCGACTACAAGGAACCATGCCTTGCACGCCTCGCCACTCTCTCGACAACCCCTCTATCAACCCGATCTACCTAGCGCTGAATGGCGGGAAGCTCCTTCATCCCGCCGCATGGCTTCGTCGTCGACTTCCACGACCAACATCGAAGGTACACACTCTGGTGCCCTCTCTGTTTTGATTACCTAAGGACCTACACTATGTGATTAGCCTAAGATGAAGCCTTCTAGACCTAGTCTAGAGATCACTTAGCCAATTGATCTATCAGTAACCTGTTCTGCCTTCTAGCTACTTTTAGCCATTTACTTTCTTCATATTTCAATGTGGCACCAGGAATTCCTCAATCCACTTAACCACCCACTGCTCCAGGACCCGGATAGTCCTGGTCTTACCTTTCTCACCCGCGGTGACCGCATGGTGCAGCGGCTGCTTCTCGCCGAGATGGAGAAGGCTGCGACCACAAATTTTGAGCGACGGAGTCTCCAATCATCTCAGAGTAAGCAGGGAATGGAAGTAACCGAGAAGGAGCAGCAAAGGAGGTGGGGATACTATCTGGGAATTGATCTGGGCTTCTTCGAATTCATGGAGAAGTTATTTGAGCCTGGGGAGTGCACGATGAGGGTGTTGATGGTGTGGGACAGCCCACAGTGGGCGTGTGACGTGCGGCACTAGCGTGGGCTGGAGAACCTACTGCGGCAGCACCCTGATGCTTGTGTCATCATGCTATCGGAGACACTGGAGCTGGAGTTCTTCCAGGAGTTTGTGAAGGAAGGGTATGTTTCTGTTTTGCTCATTCTCTGACTCTTCTTAAGGGGAGGGTAGTATTTGATTAATAGCAAGATCTAATTTTATCATCCAACACTAATTAACTTATAGATGAATTTGTGCTTCTCACTCAAAACATGAAATCATTTTATTGGTATCATACAAAATCCATGATTATTAATTAGTGTTAGCGCTTAAGTTATCACATAATATTAATGTTGGCTACACTAGAAATGGAACCGGCAAGAATTTTTTTAATAGAAGTAGAACCTAAATATTTTCTTACCATTTGTCTGATCCTATTGCCAAATTTCATGGTAAAAATAGATACACACAACTAAGCTATTGTATCACATGATGTAGTTATAGTTTAACATACATCACGAATTTCACATGCTAATGAATCAACGTCTCTTTGGAGTTTGGATGAATCATACTCATTGCCTTGGTGATATAACATATGTGGATATCAAATAAAGCAAGTAATGTCAAGTTTTGAATCACTTTAAAATTCCTTTACATAACTTCCTCTCCTTCTGTCTCAATGGCAGTAACTTTTGGTGGCTTTACACCTTATTATTGTACTAGGAAATTTTTACGGTGCACCCAAATATCTATGGACCGTTAATTATATTTCATTCAATGGTTCAGATTTGATTAAGGTGACCTATTACCTCTAGAAGGTAATAGGTTCCATCTTTTTCCATTTAAAATCATGTGTGCATTAAAAAATGATATATTTTAATTTTTTAGTTTACCTTACATTTAAAATCATGTGTTGATATGTTTTCATTTATACTTTCCATTTTTTCAAGCAATCAGAGGATACGTAATATGCAATATCATGCACATTCCTTGTTCACATAATCAAGATACGCTATTTTTTTGGCAATTTTTTCCGGGTGCTTCCCCGTATTTTATGTGATGTGCACTTTTATTTGTATTTTAAATGTCATTAAATCTTATTTTATTTTCATCTTATTATACATGATTTTTAGGTATTTGATATATTATTTATTACGATTATATCGTTCTGATAACAATTTATTTTTGGTTTGAATATGTGATTTGTCTATATGGAATTCATGAAATTTCAAAGTTTTTCTTATAATGTGCATAGGTGTTTCATAAGTTTCAAAAATCAATTAATGGGTGGGCCCACGTAGCTAGCATTCAAATTGTATTTTGGACAATAATTTTTTCCAAGCTGATGGTCCATATCCACTTAATGGTAACTAGTGCAATATATAGAAGGCACACAATTTTCATTATAGTTACAAGGCATGCGCAATGCAGTCCCTCAATTTCCATTGGCTATAACCAGTAAAAATATTAAAAAATAATTTTATTTGTATTAATTCAATAAAATCAAGGGTTTAACTTACCTCTTACCTCCTAAATAAGATAGTGGAGCACCATAAAGACCCCCTTGTACTACTATTTGAGCTCTCCCTGGAAGGCTGGAAGTCATTGCATTGTTACTTGTTAGTGGTTTTAAAACGTATAGTAGTTTGATATTTTTTCCTTGTGATTGATATTATTCAATTGCTGCCATCCTTTGCTCGAACAATATTTACTTCTGACAACCAAACTGTGCTCCTTTCCATGTTTTATTTTATCCACGCATGTTTTCTGTTAAGCCCGTTACCTACTCAAACACTCTAGACATAGCAGCTTCTATTTAGTTTGTGTGGTAATAACTACTAATGCAATGGCTTTCATGTTTTGATTTCCTCTTGCAGATATAAAGTTGCAGTTGCATTGCCGAATCTGGATGAACTTTTGGAGGGTACTGAGGCCCATGCTTTTGTATCAGTGTGGCACAAATGGTTATTGGTTAAAATGGTTATTAGGACTATGGCCTACTCTGTTTGATACTAAATGAGTATACGTAGATCATTGACTTTGGAATTTTATCTTAGTTAATTTCCTTTATTCAGTGGATACTAAAGCGTAAGTTGAAGTGTTAAGCTAAATTCTATGATGTTTGCAAAAAATAAACATTGACACAAATTATTGTTATACTAGATTGAGCGAGCTTGGCATTGTAGAGATTGTGACACGGACAAGTGAGGTCCCCCTGAGTTATTGCAAGGCAACTTCAAATGTCTTACTATGGAAATGTTGTACAGAATGTCGATCAGCGGATCAACGGTTTAAGTATATTGAGGTTGTAACTATAGACATTATGTCCCCTTTGTCATTATGCATTGTGTCTAATGAAAGTTTTATGTACCTTAACTTTAGCCAATAATATGTGTCAATGCAACGTGCCAAAATCGATCAAAATGAGCCTTTCTCCCGCAAGAAAGAAAGTTCACTCTAATGTAGTCCTCCAGATTTGAGACTACAGGCAGTTCACTCTAATATGTGAATTTTTAATCATGGAACCAGTAATTTTTGCTTACGCTCTGGAGAATTTGTCATGTAATCAGACCAAGTCGATCCCATTCTCCAACGTTCCCAAGCAGTGGAATTCATAAGTTGATGAAGGTCATGTACTATACAAGGGAAAATTAATACCTTCCATTTGGGAAGAAGATAGTCCCTTTCAGCTGCAAGTTCATCCTCAAAGTTTAATGGGTAGTCTATCGTCGCTCCTAAAAGCTTCATCATAGGAACCCAATCTCGAACTATTTTCTTTAACACCATCTTGGTATCCTCACCAGAAATTCTGGTTCGCCAGTACATGCATAAATAACTGCCGAGATCTAAAAGAGTACATACATCTTATTGTTTTTCTATTGATCTTCCCGTCTTCATCAATAAAATGTGCCGTGAAATAGATAAATTGTACTTCATCGGAAAAGCTGCACTCGCACTTTCCTAGTGACAGGAAAACCCCCCAGGTGTAGCTGTTATTTTCTCCTTCAGCTTCAACTTTTCATTATGAAAAACACTAAGAATCTTTTCCTCGACCGTTGCCTGTTGCACCATATTAAGAACTGGATTTCTACCAGCTAGAAACTGCGCAAAGCTTGCACTGTACATTGCAGAGAAGGGGCAAAGGTTCGAGACTATTGACCACCTAAGCTCTTCAAGAGGATTTTGGTGGCCATATTTTGATTTCTTTGAAACAGGTAAATCAGGCTGCCAAGCTGAACATTTTTGTTTCCCCCTAATGGTTCCAGGCTTTGCAGGACAATGGTTTTGCGTATGTCGGCGCAGGTGTTTGGTTCCTCCTGAAGTTTTTGCACTGAGGCGCCTTTGACAATGTTTACATTCGGCATTGTGAAGCTTGCCATTGATGAATATGGGTTTAAATTCCTTCCACACCTTGGACCTAAGTCTGTTGCATATGAAATATATACAAAGGAACAAGTCCATTTTTGACCATCAAACTAAGACCGAAGTTTGCTTTTGGCCATTGAACTCCAAAACCAGGAATCTTCGGCCACTGAACTTTATAAACCATGTATAATTGACCACGGAGTCCTGTTTGGAATGGTTTCAGGTGGTTTTGACCGCCACGTTGGACTCCGTCGCCACATCGCCCGCCACGTCAGCTTGCTGACTCAGCTGCGGCTCACATGTCAGGTCAAGGGCTCTCCTTATCTCTTCGTTAGGTCACCCGACAGCAGCGCTGGCTCATTCGAATCCTACGATGGTGGCGCTGGCTCATTTGAATCCTACGACGGCGGCGCTAGGATTTGAGGAGGGGGCGGCGGAAAGGACAGGACGAGAGCCATGGCTAGATCGTCGAGCTCGTCTTCCTCGATGAGTACGCTTGGAAGTTTGGGTGAAGAGTCTCCAATCATGTACATGCATGGTCCCCTGGATTACTCGTCGCCGATGATCTTCTATTGCGGGAACAAGGCGATGCGGTGGATTTCTTGGAGCGAAGCGAACCCAGGGCGACGCTACTTCACCTACTACCATCGACGCTATGCCACACCGCCCTCTATCTTGCGCGCCAACGATTTAGGGAACGAGATGTCGTCGGGTGACCTAACGAAGAGATAAGGAGGGTCCCTGACCTGACGTGTGGGCCGCAGTTGAGTCAGCAAGACCATGTGGCGGGTAATGTGGCGATAGAGTCCAATGTGGCGGTCAAAACCACATAAAACCATTCAAAACAGGACTTCATGATCAATTATACACGGTTTGTAAAGTTCAGTGGCCGAAGATTCTTGGTTTTCGAGTTCGATGGCTAAAAACAAACTTCGGTCTTAATTCAATGGCTAAAAATGGACTTGTTCCTATATACAAATAAGATGTCAGGTAATACAACAAATTTATAAAAAGTAAAAAAACACAAATAATATGTCCCAATTATGTATACATTAAAATGCTGCAAATAATTATGTATACTCAAATCTAAGACTTATGAACATGATTATAGAGAGCAATTGCCCACCTGCATGTACTCTTACGCAAATATATAATATTTTTTTTATAAAATTCAGTCTCATCACCATTGGTAAGAGTAAAATACTGAGGGAGGTAAAAAAGCAACCTTTTAACTGCATTGGCATCAGCAGAAGCAGCATCCCTGTCAATACCTGCATTACCATCATTGTCTTCTTCACTATCACTTGAACCAGACAATTGGTCACCTCCATTTCCTATCTCTGGCACTGAAGGTCCAGCAGCACCTGCTGCATCTGACGGATCAAGTACCACACAATCTTCAGATCTTTGTTGGTGGTTGTGACTGCCCCTATATACTGTTTCAATGGTCTGTCCATCTATGGAGAGTGCCACCGATTTCTGGACAAGGCAGTTTTCTTGGGCACATTGATAGTGCAATAATACTGTTGACTGATTTGTACTTTGCCCACACATCCTCCAGAGGTAAACATCATCAGCTTGATCTACGTTACCATAAGCTGTGTGAGAGTGCAGACCTGCCATCTGAATTACTGCTGTGCTGGATGAAGAACCTACATGCTGTTGCGCCGTAGATGGTGCTGGCATCATGGGTGGGTAGGGGCGGAATCCTTGGTCAGCCATGCCGTATTGCGGGTGGCCTGATTGATTCTTCATTTCCTATGTGAATCCAACTGTTCATGATTCCAGATAGGTAACCCTGTGGATGAGAAATACAGATAGCAGCATCTCAGTGTCATATTGGGAATAGCTGTAGAAACTGCAGTCAAAAATGAAATGGAAATCGATGCATAAAATTCATCTACTAGCTTCTGAAGGTTAACTGTAACAGGTGTGGAGAAATCTATAGAAAATATTCCTATAGATAAGATAAGGTTGGGGAAAGAAAGATAATCAATAAATTACCTGCTTATGGTTGCAAGAAACCCGAAGCTTGCAGCAAATCGGCAGCAAGAGAACGCAATAACAATGCGATTCCCCGATTCCTGTGAGCAACCGAGTCAAGTAAGCATCTCAAAGTCAAAGCCGGGGTGAAAGGGGGGAACTGGCGTCTGGGAAGTGGGAACTCGCCGTCTGCCAGTTTCGTATGAAAAGGAATGGCCGACATGTATGATAATTTGTCAACATATTGTTGATTTAAATCGTTTTAATATTACTATTATGGGTTGACAATATAATTAAGAAGATTATCTTAAAAGTAGCAAATCTCCTCCCGGTCAACTGCTCGTGTTGCCCCTCTTCTTGCTTGGATCGAACTATCCAGGTACGCCCTCCAGCCCTCCTGGCAGGTCCATGAGCAGGCAAGGAAGAAGTCAAGTTGTACAAGCTAGAACCAACGGAAGCTACCCTCCACATGATGCGACGGCCGCCACCTCCCGTTGGTCTGAGGCAGCAAGAACTCACTCCGCCACCGCACCCGCGTTCTCTTCCAATCTTCCGGTAGGTCATCTCCTCCGCTCATGCCAATGGTCTCTTGCGGTGTTCCCGCGGCAAAAATCTTCACCGCTGCTCCGTTTTCTTCGCCGTCGGGGACCCGGCCGCTCGACGGAATGTCCCGTAGGGCCACGTACACCGCACGGCGGGTGCCCCGTGACCGGCCGGAGCCGGTGGTGAGGCCCTTCCTAGCATTTTGGATAACCTAAGCGGAAAAAAAATTAAGGGCCTTTTGATTTTTTTGGATGTAATATAGCTATAATAATTATAAAATTATTCAGTAAATTCATAATACATAATATCAATATAATCCATGACACTAATAAATTTTGCATTAGTCAAAGCAAGTCATAACATATCTTGAATCACCCGCAAAAGCACTTAAAAGTGTTTTTTTTCTTATAGTTTTAGAAAAAACTATAAGATAATGTTAGAAAAACTTATTTCTGTTGATGTCACAAAGCAAATAATATTCGAAGAGCAATTAAAACATTTGAATATCAATTTATATCTGTAACAAACTGAAAAATCTCAATAGAAGGCATAAAACTATTTGGCAAAAGTTATTTGCAAGACTCTTGTTTTAGAACAAAGATCATTAAACTCAACATGAGATGATCTATTTTGAGAAAAAAGTTTTCTCAAATTTACCATAACATTTTTTAATTCAATATCATCCCATGACTTCATGCCTTTTAAGTTAAGAAAAAACAAAATATACTTTTGAACACATTTAACCCTTTAAATCTATTTTTAAATGAAGCATTTGCTTAAATCCTAGGTCACATAACTAAATCTTAAGTCTTAATAAGTTTAGTATATATATATACATATATAATTTAGGGATCCCTAAGTTCCTTGGGCCCTAAGCAGTGACACCCCTCGCCATGCCCCAGGAATGGCCTTGATGTTGGGATGATGTCAACCATGGGAGTAGAGTGGCGACGTTGGTGCTGAGAGGAGCTGCATGGCCCTCCTCCCTGAAACGCGATAGAGAAATGAATTAGCTAACATAGTTATAGTAGATAGATATCGATGACAATGCATATCGATGGAGATGCATGCATACCCCGGGCAGCGAGCAGCTTGTTGACCTGTGCGACGACATTCCTCCCGGGGGCGTACATGGTGAGCATGCCGACGTGTCGTGTCGCCGCAGCCACCACCATGTCGCACTGCCACATCTCCGCCGTCTCCAGCACCTTTTGTATCACGTAGTTGCCATGCTGGTCCATCATAAGCCTCTGCACATGTCGATCGATATATAATTAGTTTCCAAACAGCTAGCTACAACCTACAGCCTACAAGAATGAAGTCGACGACTAACCAAAAGAGTGTCCTCCCCTGCACGGAGGATCTCAGTAGCGATTAGCAGTCGATCCTGGCAGCTACCCACACTGAGGCACTTCTCGATCACATGGGAGCTATACTTGTGGCAGCTCATGTCCACAATCCGCCCAGCAAATTTCATCACAAAAGTTGATCGTACAAACTCCCCTCCAAGCTCCAAAACATCCTGCATGCATCCGAGCAGCACAAACATACATATACATTATAAATCTTTCTTTCTGCAGCCAACACTAACAAATACTTTAGCTACATCCTTAATTGGCACATATATATGTGTCTCTGTGTGTTACATTGCATTACATTGTGTGTTACATTGTGTGTGTATTACATTGTGGGTTATATTTTGTGTGTTACATTTTGTGTGTGTACTACATTATGTGTGTGTCTTAGGCACATACCTGCACAACATAGTTGCCGTATTGGTCTGCCGACAACTGATGAATGCATTCGATGATTTCAGTGACCAAAGCATGAATGATTGTTGCATCTTGACAACAATGTAGCACTCTCTGCATTGGGAACACCAACCCAAAATTAAGATGCATCAACTTATTAACAGATATATATATATATATGATGAAAAAATAATCTTCCAGCAACCTGAAGGACACGACATCCATAAGGATGGAGGGATAGTGTCTTTGCCTTTCCACGGAAACCTCCATAGATGAAATTGATACAATTGGATGACACACACTGCACACACTTTTGAACAACATGGTTTGCGTTTTGATCGCAAGCACATTTCATTAGGCTACTGCCAAGCTCATCGGCCATCTCTATCCTTTGATCCATATCGCCTACTTCAAAAGCCTAATTTAAACAGACACAAACATAGCTGCTTAATTAAACAAGAAGCCATGCATGCATCATGCGATACATTATACTTTTAGAAATAAATAAAAGTTGTAACGATAGATGTACAGACAGGTACGTATGCCTGAATTTACGTCAAACCTAACATGATATGCACGCATATATATATGGTCCAAAAGTCACAATAGTGTTCATGAGTTTACCTTCTGGATCACTTGACAACCATACTGGTGAAGGCTTAGGTCTACCACACTACCAGCTAGTGTATTGATGAGCATCCTTCTGAATAAGGTTGGCCCATACTCAATAAGCTGAAGGAAAAAAAGGCTCTGTTAAATTTTGTAGCTTCAAATATTTGTCATTAATAAAAGAACTTCAAATACACATGCATGTTGTGTACTAATAAGTCAGAAATAGATATTGAGGAAAACCTTCTGGATGGCGTAATTCGCAAAAACATCAATAATCAGAATTCGGACATGAGGCAAAATTTCTTTATAGACCATAACAATCTCTGTTGTCGTTGCCGTCTCAAGTTTCTGCTGTATAAAATGGCTCCCGAATGGATCGACACTGCATCCAAAATACAAAAAGGAAATTAATAACGTCATAATTGCTCAACCGTACCAACACACACACACATAGATATAGCTATAGCACTACAATATTAATTATATTCTTATTATGGGCATGCCTAATTAAATATAAAGTACCGCATGCATGCAATAGATTTCTGATAGATATGATGTCGCTGCTCTAATTTTAAGGGTTGCATGAGTTAGGCGTACACGTACCTCAAAACAGCCACATAGCCCATGATATTAATTAGTCGTATGGAATTGTTCTCAGCTGGATCCTTGATCTTTTCTAAAAGGAAATAAAACTCAGAGATTATACTGTTCAGTCCACTAGTGCTAGATTGATGGGTTGGAGAAAACCCATAAATGTTTGGAAGTCCAAGAGCAGCATATGTATCAAAAAGAGCATGGTTGTTCGCTAGGGCATCAAAAGACTGAAGCACGGTTGTGTGAGGAATGCGTAGGTTTGATGAGTCCATCAATGCATTCATATATTCCGCCACGACAGCATATTCTGAAGAAAAAGACGACGACGGCGGTGCAAGCAGACCTCCTCCAACTCCTAGATGATCATTATTTAGTCCTGTAATCTGGGAGGAGTCTTGGTGAACTTCTACTAGTAGTGGAACTAAAAATTGTGAACCCGCGCCAGCTGAAGTAATTTGCTCCTGAGGCTCCAATTCAGCGGTTTCTATCACGTCATTGCTAGTTACAGGCTCTTGATCAATCCATGTTGGTGAACTATAGTGATTGGTTTCTTGATCATTAATATATGGTGGTAGCTCAAAATCTTCATCCCTGAGTAGCAGCTCTAGGTAAGTTGGTTCTCTTCTGGTCTGAGCAGGGACTTGTGTTTGCACTTCCATGTTATTGTTATCTCTATCTACATCATCAACATTTGTAATCACCTTCTGATGATCTGAATCAACAATCTTACAACTAGTCGAGTCGCCCTGAAAAAGGAAATACAACAACATATATATTATGCATATATAAGGCCAATGTGATTCAGATTAGCCTAAAAAGTCTGCTTAACATTAGCATAAGAAATTGTACAACCCCTATGCTAAGGTCAACAACATATATAAAAATGTGCTTAACATAAATGATGAAACTATTACAATCCATCATAAATGTGCTTAACATCAGCCTAAAAAATTGTGCAACCCCTAGGCTAAGGACAATGTGAAACTAGAAGCAATTAATACAAAAATATCTAAAAATACAACAAAAGTTTTTCCCATATCAAACCTTATATATAGCATGCATGACCTACCCAATCAAAACCTCATGCTAAGCTTAGTTGGCCCAACCTCACTTTTTAGGTCAAGAGTAGACCGCTGATGAGGATTAAAATCATCAACTTTCATCCAAGAGACCAATTAGTAAGTATTATATGTTATGTGTTTGTGTGGTGAGGGGGTCAAGTAATTTTATTAGATAAATACATCGAAAAATAGATGCAATAGAGATCAAGGGCTGTCCATAGTGCCATTATTTCCATCCTAGCTTGTGGCCAATGCGTTGGAAAATCCAATAAATTATCATATGGTGTAGCATTAGAAGTTGTAGAACCGGTAGGCCAAGCCCAATGCCATATGGTGGACCTAACTGAAACAAATGCAATAAAAATATATAAAAATGCAACAAAATGTTTTCCTAGATCAAACCTTGTAGCAAGGCCCGCCCAACCAAAACCTTAAGCTATATAAGCTCTGTTGGACAACCTCAATTTTTATGTCTAGAGTATATCGTCGATGAGGGTTACAATAATCAAATTTCATACAAGGGACCAATTAGCAAATAGTATATGCATGACATGTGTTTGTGTGGTAAGGGTGAACTAATTTTACTAGATGAATACATCATAAAACACATAGATTGATATCAAGGGTATTTCCATCCTTAGGGCCATTGCCAATGCGTAGCAAAATCCAATAAATTATCGTATTTAACATTAGCCTAAAAAGTTTTAGAACCCCTAGGTTAAGCCCAATGTTAATGCCATGGTGAACCTATCCGAAACTAGATGCAATGCAAAAATATCTAAAACACAAGAAATTTTTCCCAAATCAAACCTTGTAGCTAGCCTGGCCAACACAAACCTCGTGCTAAGCTCACTTGGCCCAACCACACTTTTGCGAGTTAGAATAGACCGTCGATCAGGGTTAAAATCATCAACTTTCATCCAAGAGGCCATGTGGTTATGACGTAGTATATGTCGTGTGTGTATTGTGGTGAGTGGGTGAACTAATTTTACTAGATAAATACATCAAAATTCACATGTAATAGAGATAAGGGATGCTCATAGTGCCATTATTTTCATCGTTCAGGCCCCAATGCATAGAAAATCCAACAAATTGTATTTCACATTAAACAAAATTATATATAAGATCTACTCTGGTCTAAACTAAAGGTGTATGTACAGTCGCTCTACTATACATGCTCTATTCTAGGTGAGTTAGTATGTAACTATAAATAAAATATACGATGAGTAAAGGGAATGGGGTTGCTTGCCTACCTTAATCGGGATGTTACACATAATTTATATTGGTTTAGGTCACTCTGAAAAGAGTAATACCCTATGTCCTATTTGATTTTCTATTGACCTATCCAGTGGATGCAAGGTAATGTCTTGTGCCAAATGTTGAATGTAAGATTTAAAGTTTGGTCGCTAGATTGTTGATCTAGATGTTCATGCTTGGCTTGATCATATTGAGATATGAGATACCTTTGTAGCCACACTAGCCTACCCTTATATATGTAAAGGATAGAGTTTACAATGGTTGAGTCAGTTAAGGTATCTCAAAATCATAGGAGCTAACTTATCTATCATATCTAACGATTTATAGGATTCTATTGCCTACGAATCTTTAATTACAATATTACAAATATACCATGGGGAACAACAATACAAATAGCTATACATGAAATATACTGATCTTTTATACATGGGTTTCATTCCCCGATAGTAACATATAGTATTCAATGGCTCGAGATGCAATTATGGCATAAAGTCACATTTATGCTTACATAATTCACAACATCATACCTAAAATGTGATTGAGTTTATGTGTCCTAGTAGTTAAGTGATATTTGGAAATTTTGATTAGACATATTGGGCACGAAAAATATCGGTAGAATGAATTTTATTGGAAGGAATAATATGTGGCTATATAGTGGCATTAACAACATATACAGTATATTTCATAAACATGGTTGTATAGATATTCATATTGTTTATATTTGATGCCTTTTAGAAATGGAGATCCAACTCATATTTGTGTCCTTTTTCTTTTGTGTGTGTGTTGGGTTGGGGAAATGCAAAACTACCACCCACGCTTAGAGGCCATATTATGTGATAAATCCACAATTGTTGATTTATGATAAATCGAATTACGATATCTAAATAAGAACACGTGGACTCAAAAGTCAAAAGGATAAAACAATAGCAATACTCCTAAAAATAAAAATTTGTACATAAGTTATTACACATTGCCCCTTTGTAAACTTACAAAATATGGATCTTTTAAGGGACTTCACTAAAAAATTTGGGACTAATGTTCATGGTGGAATACACATGAGTGATAACATATTGCATAGGAGTTACCAGCATGAGTGTCATCACTTAACAAGTACTTCCAATATTTCATCCGAAAGGTTAGAGTGGTATCAGGTTCTTTCATAATGCTCGCACTTAAATTTAGTCGCATATTTAACTATCATATGCTCTCATGCAAAATCATTGCAATGGCCGGTTTTATTAACTCTTTTGTCACCATTCTCAAGCATCGTGATAGCATAGAGCAATGTTACACTAGACCCATATAACTCCCTACAGGTGTGCTTGCATGCCACATGTCATAATGATGCTATTTTAGTCTCGTTCTCTCGGTTTGCAATGGATATCTCATCACATGGTTTATCATTTGTGGCATGATATACCAAACAACCATCATGCAATATCTAGCCATGGTTAAGTATGCATGTTATTGTATCCGTCGATCCATCCTCCAGTCCATGGTAGTAGTATGAGGGAGAGAGAATACTTGGTGGGGAAAGAGAACAGTTGACTCTAGCGATGGTCGATGTGGGAGCTTTGTATCATCAACATTGTGTGAGTTTACTATGACTTGCAAGTACATGTAGTGTTTCACCCAAAATCTTGGAATTTCTTTTCATAATGAATAGACTCATATTTAGTCAAATATTCATATTGATGTGTGGTCGATTTATTTGCCTATTCTGTGGCACTATGCTCAACCCATATGAATCCTTCGAGTTTTGCTTGCACGTCATTCACAGTGATGCTCTTTTAATCCAGTTCTCTAGGTTTGCAATGCATAGATCATCACATGGTATGCCATTTAATTTGTGACGTGATATACAAACTGTCATCGTCCTATAGTATCTGGCCATAGTTGAGTATGCCTGTTATATCTAGCAGTTTTTCCTTCGGTCCATGGTAGTAGTAGTAGGAGGAGGAGTATGAGGAGTGAGATGGAATCTTGGTGAAGTATTGAGTTCTCCAACAATGGTCAATGTGTGAGTTGTGTGTCCATTAACATCATGTGAGTTGATTGTGACTTGGAAAATAATTCCAATGTTTCACCCAAAACCTTGGAATTTATTTTCATAATGCATTTACTCATATTAAGTTGAATATTTAAGACTAATCATGTTAGCTAGAATCATCATTGCTATGATGTGTGGTCGATTTCCCTACTCCGTAGCACTATGCTCAAACCATATGACTCCTTGGAGGTGTGATTGCATGCCACATGTCGCAGTGGAGGTCTTTCAATCTCGTTCAGTAGGTTTGTAATGGATAGATAGCTCATCATCGATCTATCATTTGTGGCATGTTGTGCCAAAGTGCCATCCTACATTATGTAGCCATGGTTGAGTATACTTGTTATATCTCACAGTACAGTCTCTGGTCTATAGTAGTAATAGGAGGGAGAGGGAATACTTCATGTAGAAAGAGAGCTCTTCACTGTAGCGGTGGTCGATGTACAAGCTTTGTGTCTATCGATGACATTGCGTGAGTTAACTGTGATTTCACAAGTGCTTTTAGTGTTTCAGCGGAAAGCTTGGAATTTCTTTTCATAATGCATGGTCTCATATTTAGTCCAATATTTAACACAATCACATAATCATCATTGCGATGATGTTTATTTGCCTACTCGGTCTATGGCACCATGACTAACCCACATTTTATCTTTAGACAACTTATAGCTTTTTAAAGTCATAATTTAACCATAAGTTATGTAGAATGAGGCCTAAATACATGCATCTTAGCTTATTTAATTTGGCTGAAGAAGCCTATCTTTAGGTTCTATCCGGCACAACTCTAGATCTAGAGCTAGTCAAACTTAGCTCCAAGAAATGTTAGATCTGGAGGTGTGGATGGATTGAGACAGGTATTTAGTAGAGCAATCTAGTTTTTATTTTAAACTAAAAATAAAAATTTAAATTATTTTATTATAGTATATATATACAAATATGAGTTGCGACAAGAATTTTTAAGTTGAAGTTATACCAAAATAGACCTTTAATTTATGCCAAGCCAGCTCCCTCCGTGCATGGATGGTCTACCCTTCAAAAATAAAAAGGGAGAGATGCTTGTACTCCACCCAAAATACCATATGTATTAGTTTTATATGGTCTTTGATATTATAATTTGGCCATTAATTATTTTTTTCATTACATATATATATAGATATCAACACTATAAAATTAATACAGTGAAAAAATACTTTCAAATATGAATGTAACATTATCAATTATGCATGTGACACTAAGTATATTCAATATTAGTTTAAATCGAACGACCCAGCAGCCAGGCTAGGAACTCGGCTAACAGATGAGCCAGCGGCGCTAGGAACTCGCACGGCCTCGGCTCGCTTCACGTTCTCTCTCCTCCTCGTCTTCTCCACTGATCGGCAGCCTCCATGGCGTCCGCGCGGCTGCGCAATCCTCCCCACCGGACGGCTCTCTGCGTCGTCATCTCCAACGCAGCCATGTATATAGAGATTGTCAGATTGTCAGCGCCGACACGCCTTCACCGGCGGTGTCGAATCGCTTGTGCACCGCGCAAAGTCCCTATTACTATTAGCGACGGCTTCAGGACGAGCAAGAAGGAGAGGTCACCAACGGTGTGACTTGGACGTATCTCTCATCTTCGTGTCGCATGAAGACGCGCAAAAGACGTATGTGTCTGTCGCTGACGCAGCAGCAGAGCGCGCGCCCGCTGGTGACAAGATTCAAGACCGCAGCGCGGCAGAGAAAGGGGAACGTCAGGGAGGCAGTGGCGAGGGCGAGGCAGAGGTTGGCACTTGGCAGTAGTGAGGGAACCGACAGCAGGCACCGAGAGCAGTGCCACGGAGAGCTTCGTCCTCGTGGAGCTTCAGCGAGGCCTTCATGGCTCTAGGACCGGCCGGGGGCCGCAGGCCACAGCGTAGGGTAGGGAATGCGGCGACCTGCAGACGCGTCAGCAATCTGCAGCCGCACATGCACACATTTCCCCCCTTTTTTTGTTAGCTATCTTTTTCCTCTAAAAAAACAGGTACCAGTAATTTTCTACTTGCGTTTTTGAGTTTCAAAAATAAGTAGTATATTAATAACAAATGAATATGTACAAGAATTTTTATCAAATAATTAAAGAGGCCATGCATATTAATTATCTACCTACCGGTGCTGGTGCTGGTGCTGGTGCTGAGCGACGACGGGGTGATGTGGGAGGCTTGCTGTTAGCGGCTGCTGCCTTTCGTCGCCATTGCCAACAACCACCGCCTGCTTCTGCTGCGCCGCTCCACCACCGTCCATCTCTACCTACCTAGCTTAAGCTTAATATTAGGACATTATTACAAATTCAAAAAAAACATGAAACATGTAGCTGTTTTCGGTTACTCTTACAACAAGTCACGAGTCACAACATGCATCTACAACATATTTAATTAATTATACAACAAAGTAATCTAAAACTCAAATAAATATTTTCAAACTATACTTATAGCTCTAATCCCCGCAATCGAAAGCCTAGCAGTAGTGGGGTCTATTTGAAAAATACATTTAAATTCTTCCTCCAAATATGAATTAATAGGCAGCTGGATTGCGAAACGAAATTAATTAATTCCAACATATATAAGGCTCGATTCAACTTACGAGAGCGAGGATGATTAATCCCAAATCACTTTGGTTGATGGATAAATTATATGAGGATATATATGATGACCACATACAACTTTAAATTTGCCCATCTCTCTAGCTAGCTAGATCTATCAAAAATCCCCAACAAAATCCTCATCATGGAAAATACGGTTTTGCCAGTATAGGAACTCGAGAAATGACAATAATGTTCTGACCATGATTTTTATTATAAAAAAGGCACACAAAATCTAAACAGAAAAAGGATGAAAACGAAACCCGGCCGGTCGTCAAAAATCGAACAAGAGCAAGGGTTACATAGATGGAACTTCAGTATAATCTAAAAAAAAAGGCAAAAAATCGAACAAGAGCAAGAGCAAGAGCTAGTAAAAACATACGTACGGCCGGTTTCAATGAAATAAAAAATAGTAATATTCGATGTTACCTGCTGCAGGCTAATGAGAAGCTGAAGCAGATTGAAGGCGCGCTAATTATGATCGAGAAGCTTGATGGAAATCAGGAACGAAATGGCCTGGCTGGGTTTTTAGCGTGCAATTGCAAGAGGAAGGAAAGCTAGGGGAATAAGGCCGGGGCTCTAGCTGCGAGATATATAGCTAGCTAGCCCGACCATTATATTATATTAAAAGAAAATTATACGGAAAGCATGCGAATATAATATACTAATTGTATTCCTTTTTTGGAGAAAGATACGAACGTTGTTACAGCTAGAGGAGAATTAAAGTGTATATTGCGTCAGCAGTGTACGTAGACAGCCAGACAGGTGTACGCATGGTTAGCCGTGCGTGAGCTGGCACCACCGGCCGTATGTAGGTAGTAGATAGAGATCAAACCGCACGTACACGGTACACCGGTAGTATACAAACGATTGCTCATGCATTTCAGAAGCCACTATACTTTCTGTTGCACAAACGACAGCAACTAGCTAGGATTATATATATTAACATGCTGTACCCACAAATATATAATATGCATGCAAGCATGAATTGACGACGTGATGTACGTGTGTGTATATATATATTGATATATGTCAAAGCTAAAGATGGCAATGGGTACCCGAAACTCGAAACTCGACGGGTTTTTACCTTATTAGGGTAGATATACGGGTAAAATTGCTCACCCGTGGGTCTATTAATGGGAAAAAATTGTACCCAACGGTACGCGGGTATGGGTATGGTTTCTTAATATCCATACCCGTTACCCGATGGGTACCCGATGGGCACTCGGAGAAGCCACACAGGGGCGGGCGCACACGTGGCACTGTGGCTTTGCCAAGTGCCATATAAAATAGCACTCGGCAAAACCTCTAGAACGCACAGAAACGTGCCACGGGGCACGTTTTTGTGCTTTTTAGGGTTCCTTGCATTGAGGCCGATGCACAGATGTAGGCGGAGGAGATGAGCATGCATGCATGGTCATGGAGACGCAGCAGCGCATGATGTACGTACGTACAACTTCTCTCACTCAGTCGTCCGACACCCACCGCCTCAGTCTTCACATTTTTAGGGATAAAATATAGCCGGAATCAGACTCAAACTCTATCTCCAAACAGCCCAAAGTGGGCCTTCGGCAAGGCCGGTCGAAGCATGCTCCTTGGGCCGAAGCTTCGGTGAGGCAGGCCTCCGAAGGCCTTCGAGCCGAAGGTAGCAGGCCGCTGGAAGGCTTCCGAAGCTCAAGGCTCAATGGGCCTTCGACCCTGTAGGGCTTCAGCCTGATCCAGGACATGTATATTTTTGGCCCAAATTACCAAAATTGATATTTTGATAATCTTGACCATTTAATGCCATTTTTTTCTATCAACATATACATTAACATGACTACAAGAAAACATGAACTTTTTGTTGGCTACAATACCTTCCGTCGGTTTTTTCAAAAGCCGACGAAAGTTATTTAACTTCCGAATAACTTCCGTCGGCCTCAAGGAGCTGTCGGAAGTTAAATTAACTTCCGTCGGCTTTTGACTGTGGCCGACGGAAATTAAAAGGGATCCACCCCCAGTCGGAACATATCCCTTAACTTCCATCGGCCCGCATTTGAGCCGATGAAAGTTAGCTGTGAGTGTGATTGGATATGAAATTGTGATTGGATGTGAGTGTGATTGGGAGAACCAGGAAAAACAATAAAAATCCAGCTAACTTCCATCAGTTTTACCATAGCCGACGGAAGTTAGCTGTTTTCGGTCATGTCGACAGAAACAACTAACTTCCGTCGGCTAGGGTAAAAGCCGACAGAAGTTATGGCAGTTTGCTACGTTAGCAGAGGCCAGCTAACTTCCGTCGGTCACGTTAAGCCGATGGAAGTTAGCTAACTTCCGTCGACCAGATGCCGACGGAAGTTAGGCTTTTACCGACGGAAGTTGGCTTCCTCCGTCGGGAAAGATTTAACTTCCGTTGGCTTTAGCCAACGGAAGTTTACCGAATTCCTGTAGTGCATTAGCTATTACTCATAGAAAAGTATGTAGAACCATCTCTACTAATTACAAGTTCTATTACATATCTATAATTTTTGCAATTTTGGTAACAAAGTCATATATCCATCACCAACAACAACAAAGAGACATGTAATACTCTATTGTGCAATTGTAGTATCTAAACTTGAAAATTAAGAAACACATGTGTTTTGTGATGGGATTCCCGTAACTTGGAAGATGGAGCTTTTATTTGTCACTTTGTCAGGAATAGCAACAGAGAGCATACAAAAAAAGTAGAGACTTCCACTGGTTCCGGTCCCAATCGAATCACCAACAAGTACTACTCTTTTGTTAAGTTTCTCCTCAGCTTCTCCAGCATATTTCTTGCACCAAATCTAAGAAACCAAAGAAAATAAGGATGAAATCGGAATGTGGTTTCAGCACTGCTAAAGTAGATATGTAAATTATTTCTAATGATGCCTCTTGATCTACATTGTACAAAAAAAACAGTGAGGCGTCTAAAGATGGCAATGGGTACCCGAAACCCGAAACCCGACGGGTTTTTACCCTATTAGAGTAGATATACGGGTAAAATTGCTCACCCGTGGGTCTATTAATGGGAAAAATTGTACCCAACGGGTACGCGGGTATGGGTATGGTTTCCTAATATCCATACCCGTTACCCGATGGGTACCCATCACCCAATAAGTTATATTTTTGGAGTTTAAATTATTATTGCTATTGTTGTAGATTAAATCATTGATGTATTATGTTTGAGAGTTTATTTATATATGTAATTTTGATCTTATGATTGAATGATTGATCAATCTATTTAGGTGAAACATTATTTTGGTGGGGATAGATATACAATTGTTATTTGCTAGCATATTTTGTGTGTGGTTTTTATTGATGGGTATGGGTACCCGATGGGTATATTTTACCCGCATGGGTATGAGTTTGGGGAGAAATGGTACCCGCATATATATATGAGTTATCCGACGGGGAGATTTTTTTCTAATAGGTATGGGTTTGAGATAGTCAAACCCGATGGGTATAGACCCATTGCCATCTTTAGAGGCGTCATTTATAAGGTCAAAAGATAATGAAATTAGCATCTTGTTTAATTATGAACAGTTTCATTGAGAAATTAGAGAAGGTTTAAAAAATAAAAATAAAATTGGCTAACAATCAATGTTCCACGGTTAAGTAACACATCCCCAATGTTGTACTACTGTAGAATTATATTTGTAATGATTGGTACCATGAACAATTATGAAAAAGCTACTTATATATATGAGTGCTAGACTGAACAAAGTTTATTTAAATTTGTCTTAAGTTCTTTACTCTTCCAAGTATAACAATGTTGGTCAGGGGCGGAGTCAAGGGAGGGCGCCCAGGGGCCTGGCCCCTCCTAGTGATTCTTGTATAAGCATGCTAATAATCTCTCGTTTCTTTGTTTTGCTAGGAGAAAGGTTAGCTTATGCATAATTGTTTGACAGAATCATAGGGAATAAATGAGTGAAAGCAAAATGTGTAATATAAAGTTAGATTGGTAGTCTAAATTTAAACACATTTAAGAACGTCGTTATAGATCATATAGGTCGATAAGCAGATCAGAAGGTCATCTTCTACTATTATACTATTTATATAACTAGCGCAGTAACAAAAAATACATTCTCAGTCTGAAACTAAACATAATGAAAATGTATCTAAAAAATTATTTTACTAGCTAGCTTGTAGAGATGATGAGGTCATGATCTTGGTGTCCTCATTTTTTTTGTATTTTATTTATATATTGATGTGATTTATATGGTTGATGTGTTGAAATCTAATTTCTTTTTTTAATTGTAGTTTTGGTCATTGGTAGTGATTAATCGTTGATTAATTTAGCCTTTAGCCGTAAAAAAGTGAATCTATAGTTCTTATAAGATAACTAATCTAAATGTCAGTTGTGAGTTGGCCCCCCTCGTGTTCCATTTCTAGCTCCGCCCCTAATGTTGGTGCTATCATATGCAAGCTAGTCATTTTAAGTAGGACAACCAACAATTCACATCTGCCTCAGTGAACGATGGGAATGGACTACATATCAAAGATTTATAGTCAGACAAGCAAGAGCTTAATCTAGCAAAAGAACCAACCTAGGGAGATCGCAACGCGATGGTCTTCACTGCCATTTTGACTAAGATATGTTAGGACGGTCGATCTAGAAGCAGCAGAATCCGACATCCAAGAAAGGCAGTCCTTGGAGTCATAGAGTGGATATTTGTCGTCCTACACCCATTTCCCACATCGAACAGGCCGCACTCATCGGCACGAGCATTGGCACGTGTCTCCACTGCCGCCACCACTGTTGCCTTGCCCATGATAGAGACCCTGCCACTCCAGAGCTTCTTGGGCATTGGCATGGCGAATCTAATGGATGTCGAGCAGCGCGGAGCAAGACGACGCAGATGAGCGGCGTGAGAGCGGTGGTGACGGCGACCATCATAGCGAGGGAGGGAGGGAGGGAGGGGGCATTGAGCACGTGGCACGTGCGTATCGGAAAAAAATTCAGTGCATACGGTATGCACGGCATGAACAGTGCATACCTTAGCTCGACGTTTGACACGTGGCACATTCAGTCATCCAATGGTAACTCGAGGACGGCTCCAGACCAGGGAGCACATACAAATCTCGAGCTCAATTTCATCTTTCATCTCGCTCGGCTTTCCTTCTCCTCGCTCATTTTCATCTTCGTGCCCAGGTTTATATGGATTCCACGCATCGTTCCTCTCGTCTCATCGTTTTTCCTATGCGTCATTCGTCCCGTTCAAGCATCGATGTCCATCTTCGCATCTGCACGCTGTCTTCCGTCGTCCCGCCCGCACGCCATGGACCATCGTCCCATGCGTCGTTCCTCGCCGCGCCATGTTGCCGAGCCGCCACGCCGCTGGTCGTCAGGCCGCCATGCCCCTGTGTCACCTGGTCGCCGGGCCACCATGTCCCAATGCCGTCTATTCACCGGGCCACCAGGTTGGCTGCCTCATCGTCGTGCCCCCACGCCAAACAGAGGACTTTGATTGGCACTTTGATTGGCACCAGCATTTCTAGGAGGCCTATTGCCTGAAAGCTTAAACCTGCAGTATGCAACAACTCGAACGAGCAAACACGCAAGAGAGATGAGCACAAGTATTTTTGGCGCTGTGAACTTGATACAGCTTTTCTGTTTTCTTTTCTCTTTTATTGACAACGGACCACATGCACGAACACGATCCCCTTCACAGCGAGTGCCATCCCAAACGCCAGGAATCACGGTCACACGACGCGCTTCGTGCGATCAAAACGCGCACGAAAGCTCTCTGGTGCATGCCCGCAAGAAACGCTGAACATGCACATCTAGCTAACAGAATGCAAAACTAAATCACCTAGAACGACGGTGGAGAGCTACGCATACTTCACACCCAAGATTTATTCTAACAATCTCCCCCTAATTCTTGTGGTGTTCATGCTTGACTTTGACAACACCGATGAGCTCTCTTAGTTCCTGGAATCTTGGCTTTGCAAGTGGCTTGGTCATGATGTCAGCCAGTTGTCCAATTGAGCTCACAAATTCGATGTCGATCTTCCCTGTCTCCACACATTCACGAATAAAATGATATTTCGTTTGAATGTGCTTACTTCGATCATGATGGACGGGGTTCTTCGATAGAGCTATGGCCGACTTGTTGTCCACCTTCAGTGCTGGCGTTGTGGTTGTTGCTCCAAGAATTTCTTCCAGCAATCCAGCCAGCCACACGCCTTGACATGCTGCAGTCGTTGCAGCAACATACTCCGCTTCGCACGAAGATAGTGCCACCACCTTCTGCTTCTGAGATTGCCAGGTGATGGGGCAGCCTGCGAGGAAGAAAACACTGCCTGAAGTGCTCTTGCGGTCATCCACATCACCCGCCATGTCGCTGTCGCTGTAACCCAGCAATCGCAACTCTCCAGGCTCGCCACGAGTGTACACCAGTCCATATTCCCGCGTGCCAGCGATGTACCGAAGAATGTGCTTTACTGCCGTCATGTGATCATCACTTGGTTCTGCCATGAACCTACTTACATAACTAACAGCAAATGCAAGGTCCGGCCTGGTGTTGACAAGGTATCGCAGTGCCCCAACTATACTGCGGTAGCTCGTGGCGTCAACCTTGGCTCCTGTCCCTTCCTTGCTCAACTTCAGCTTGGGCTCCATTGGAACATTGCAGGGATTACAGTCATCCAGTCCACACTTCTCCAAAAGTTTCACTGCATATGCTGATTGACAAAGAGAAATACTGGAACTTTGCTGTCTCACCTCAATTCCCAAATAATATGACAGGAGCCCCAAATCACTCATGCGGAACTGCTCCATCATCTCCTGCTTGAAACGACAAAGTTCATCGTCGACGGGGCCGGTGATCAGTAAATCGTCGACGTACACACCCACCACCAGTGGCTTGTTCGATGATCGGCGAGTATACACAGCGTGCTCATGATCGCTACGCGTGAATCCAAGTGTGTTGAGGCAGGTGTCGAGTTTGGCGTACCACGCCCTTGGCGCTTGTCGCAGCCCATACAATGCTTTCTTCAACCTTAGAACTTGGCCCGGCTTTCCGAAAACAAAACCAGGCGGCTGCTGTACGTATACCTCCTCTTGTAGCACGCCGTTGAGGAACGCCGATTTCACGTCCATGTGGTGAATGCGCCATCCCTCATGAGCAGCTACAGCAAGAATGAGCCGCACTGACTCGAGTCGCGCCACCGGAGCGAAGACCTCGTCGAAGTCCACACCTTGCTGCTGCACGTACCCCTTGGCGACGAGCCGGGCTTTATGCTTGATGATGTGCCCATGTTCATCGCGCTTGACCTTGTACACCCACTTGAGGCCGATGGCGCGGTGTCCTGCAGGTAGGTCAGTGGCCCACCATGTCGCATTCTCCTCAATCGAACGCAGCTCCTCGATCATGGCGGCGCGCCAGCTTGGTTCCCGCTCGGCCTCCACGAGCGTCGTCGGCTCCTCTGCACTGATGGCGTGAAGTTCGTCGTGGCCGTACAGCGCGCGTACAGCACGACCTGGGACCGGCGCGTCTTCAAGCATGTCGTCGATCATGCGGTACCGTTGGGGCGCATCGTCATGATCTGCGTCGAGGTTGTCATCGGAGTCTTGTTCTGCACTTGGCGGTGTTGTAGGAGCCGGGCTTGCTGATGGGGTGTTAGGATGGTCGACGATGATCGTGGTGGTGAAGTACTCAACCTCGAACGGCTCCTGGTCGTCGTCGGCGGCGTCCTGTTCCTGCTCCCCCCACTCCCACTGCGCCTGCTCGTCGAAGATCACGTCGCGTGTGACATGAACACGCCTGGACATCGGGTCATAGCAGCGGTATGCCTTGGACCCGGGTTCATACCCAACGAAGATCATCTTCCTCCCGCGATCATCCAGCTTCTTGAGATGTGGTGTGGTGTTCTTGACAAAGGCGATGCAGCCAAATGTGCGTAAGTGCTGCACACCCGGCTTCTTCCCGTACCAGGCTTCAAAGGGCGTCGCGCCCTCCACACTCTTCGTCGCCGATCTGTTCAGGAGGTAGACCGCCGTCAACACGGCCTCCCCCCAAAAATATCCAGGGAGCCCCTTCGCCTTGAGCATGGTACGCGCAGCCCCTACGATGGTCTGGTTCCTCCGCTCCACCACCCCGTTTTGCTGCGGCGAGTACGGGGCAGTGAGTTGGCGCCGAACTCCTGTCTCAGCGCAGTGGTCGGTGAAGTCGCGTGAGGTGAACTCCCCCCCACGATCAGTGCGGAGGGAGCTCAGCTTGTGCCCACTCTGGACCTCTGCAGCTGCTCGAATTCGCTTGATCGCCGCTGGTGCCGCATCCTTGGACGCCAGTAACTCCGCCCACATAAACCTGCTGTAGTCATCAACCAACAGCAAGAAGTACTTTTTACCACTGGGCGTCGGCGGCGAAATTGCCCCGCAGAGGTCTCCATGAAAAAGCTCCAGAGTTCGCCCCGCGCGCTCCTGTGTCCGCTCCGGGAACGGCGTCCTCTTCTGCTTCCCAACCAGACAACCCTCACAAAGGCCGTCGGGTTGCGCCAGGTCCGGCAAGCCGCGGACCAGCTCGTCCTTCGCCATCTTCAGCATTGCCGGGAAGTTGAGGTGGCCCAGCCGTGCGTGCCACCTCCTAGCATCATCTTCACCCCGCGCCGCGTGGCATTCCGGCCTAGCAATGTTCGCGTCGAGCAGGTACAGCCGGTTGGGGGCTCGGGGAATCTTGGCGAGGAGACGACCAGCCTTGTCACGTACCCGCATGACTCCATCGCGCACCAGCGCCTCGAAGCTGATTTCGTCAAGTTGGCCCACGCTAACAATGTTGGTGCGCAGCCGAGGGATGTAGTAGACGTCGTTGAAGGTCCGATGTGCGCCGTTCTTGCAGATGAACACCACGGTGCCACGCCCTTCGATCTCCACCACCGAGCTGTCCCCAAATTTCACCGAGCCCCTGATGCCGGTGTCGAGCGTGGTGAAGGCGTCCCTCATCCCCGACATGTGGTTGGTGGCGCCGGTGTCGATCACCCATCGGTGGTCGTCGTTGGTGTGCCCGTCGCCGATCTGGGCGAGCACCTTTCCCTCGACGAGGTGGACTTGTTCACGAGCACTTGGAGGCGAGGCAGGCACACCTGTCATTGGGGAAGGGACGATGGCGCAGGCAGCTTGGGGCCCCGCGGTCGCCGCTGGTTGCGGGGGCGCCGCAGCCGCTGCCGGTGGCGCGGGCGCCACGGCCTTCGACACTGCTGTCGGAGAGGCAGTTTGGGGCGCCGCGGCCTTCGCCGCTGGTGGTGGGGGCACCGCAGGCGCTGTCGGTGGTGCGGGAGCCGTGGCCTCCACCGCTGCTGTCGGAGAGGCAGCTTGGGGCACCGTTGACTTCTCCGTGACGCACACAGCACCAAAATGCAGCAACCCCTCCTCGTCCTGGGCCAAATGGGCCTCTCCCACCTTCTTGGGCTTCGACCTGCATTCCCTGGCCCAGTGGCCAGTTTTCCCACAATTGTGGCAAGCGTTGTTCGGCACGCTGCGGCTTGCGCCCTCAGTGCGCGACTCGCGAGTATGCCCATCGCCGCCACCGTGACTCTTCCCCTTGCCTCGCCGCCGGAATCGGCCACCACCACCGCTGCTGCTTCCTCCACTGTTCTTCTCCTTCTCACGAGCCTTGTAGCGAGCCAGCCAGTCCTCCTCCGTGAGAAGCAACCGGCCTCCGCTGTCCTTGGCTGCCGTGGCCGCCGGCTTCTTACGCTGCTCGACAGCGCGGAGACGCCCGGTGGCATCCTCGATCGAGATCGTGCTCAAATCAAGGAGAGTTTCGATGGAGATCGCCACTTGCTGGAGGTTGTCAGGAACCACGTGCAGCAGCTTCTTCACGACTTCTTTGTCGGTGATGGAGTCCCCGAGGACGCGAAGTTCGTTGGCGAGGCCGGTGATGCGGAGGGAAAAATCCTCGACGCTTTCGCCGTCTTTAAAGGCGATGGCGGCGAAGTCCTCACGTAGGCGCTCCGCGTTGGCCTCCTTGACCCGCTCGACGCCGACGCGGATAGAGCGGATCGCCTCCCATGCCTCACGTGCCGTCTCCTTCTGAGCCAACGAGGTCAGCATATCTGGGGATACAGCACGGAGAATTGCAGCGAGCGCGGCGCGATCGGTGCGGAAGTCATCGGTGCCGGGGAAGATTGCCTCCCACAGTCCCTGCGCTTGGAGATTAACGCGCATGACCATGGACCACTCGGTGTAGTTCGTTCGGGTGAGCGTCGGGTAGACGATGGACGCCGAGCTCCTCTCGATGACACGCTCGACCACGGGTTCACGGCCGGTGCGCCGTCCGCGCCGGGGCGGCAGCGAGACGGACAGCCGTCGGTCGCGAGCTGCCGTCTCGGACATCTTGCTCAGGGACGCAACCTCCGCTCTGATACCAGATGAAAGCTTAAACCTGCAGTATGCAACAACTCGAACGAGCAAACACGCAAGAGAGATGAGCACAAGTATTTTTGGCGCTGTGAACTTGATACAGCTTTTCTGTTTTCTTTTCTCTTTTATTGACAACGGACCACATGCACGAACACGATCCCCTTCACAGCGAGTGCCATCCCAAACGCCAGGAATCACGGTCACACGACGCGCTTCGTGCGATCAAAACGCGCACGAAAGCTCTCTGGTGCATGCCCGCAAGAAACGCTGAACATGCACATCTAGCTAACAGAATGCAAAACTAAATCACCTAGAACGACGGTGGAGAGCTACGCATACTTCACACCCAAGATTTATTCTAACATTGCCTCTTGCAGTTCAGAGTATAATCAAAGTTATGAACTGGATTCAATGACCGCCCACTTAAGACCTCAGAATATAACAACACCCACATAATTAAGGCAAAAGAATTAAACTTTGCACCACTGAACGGAATTAAACTTCTATTTCTCATACATACACATGATTTAGTGGTTGGACAAAATGTAACAATTGCCCACTTATCACTTCAGAATGTAACACTGCTAAATGTGCAATGCGAGCTTTTTCCTGATAAGTCATAATACAATTTGAGATCAAAGAAAGTAGTTGAGCTAACACTGACAATAGAAGAACACAAAATTTCAGATCAAGAAATAATCATAAGCACATCCATTATAAGTAATCCGTTCACACAGTCTGCAGCCCAAAATTACAAATTCACACAATTTTAGATCTAGAAATGATCACAGACAAATCGGTTACAAGTCATCTATCCACAATCAGCCATATGAAATTATGACTAATAGCACAATTGCATCCCATTCAAATTACCCCAACTGATCACATCAGCATCAAAACCATACATGAACAAAATGCCCTCATCCCAGCGGCACGACGGGATGGCGTCTCGGTGGCGTGGCCCGTCCATCTTCCTGGTGGCATGGTGGGATGGCGTCCTGGCATCCCTGTAGAGTGGCGTCCTTGCGAAGAGCACAACGAGCGCGATAGTGGGCTGGCATCCTCATGAAGAGTGCGGCGAGCGCAGCGGCAGGACAACGTCCTCATGAAGAGCGCGACGGTGGGCTGGCGTACTCGCGAAGAGAGCGATGATCACGACGGCACTGAGGATGGTGAACGGAGGCGCTGAGGATGTAGAATGACGGTGCTGAGGATGGAGAACGAAGGGAGAGAGAGCAAGATGGTGAACACCGATCCAAGCACGACGGGGAGAGCTAGATGGGAAGCCGAGCCGAGCACAATGGCTACCGAGCCAAGAACGATGAAACGCTCGCTGATCTGGAGCCGTCCTTAGGATACCATTGGATGGCTCAATGTACCACGTGTCAAACATCGAGGTAGGGTATACACTGTTCATGCCGTGCATACCGTATGCACCAAATTTTTTTCCTGCGCATCGGATGTTGCAGCCCTACATGAGGACACCACATGCATGCATGTGAAGGGAGGGAAGGAGGCGGCTGATATTTCCGTCTTATAATAGTAGACGACATCTCACTGCCTCTAGTTAATCCTTCATCACATAACCCAACATAACATTAACAAAGAAATTTAAAATGTGTTAAACTCTATGTAATTTTAAGTAATCAGGTAAACCCGCAAAATCCACGGGTTTAGATCTAAACTCATGCCCTACCCATAAATAAACGAGTACCCGAACCCACGAATCCGAGAACACAAAATTGAACTCAAAGTCATGCCAGTCGGGTCGGGTATCCGCAGGTAAAACTGTCATCCCTACCACAAACCTGATTCAACATCAGTGAACGAAGCATGTCGTGATTGACCTCCACTTCATCCGCGAGCGTTTTGCCATTGGTGATAGTCCGTGCCCTCCATGTAACATCCTAGTTTGCTAATATCTTCGCCAAGGGGCTTCCCACATCTATTTTTTGTGAGTTTCGCTCTAGTCTTAACATCTGTCATGTGAACATTCCAACTACGGAAAGTGTTAGAGAGATCTTCTCTTTCCCTATTTAGCTATCACCTTTCCTGTTTTCACGCACAATCCTTTCCTTTTAACAATTGGTCTCCCGGATTACCTCCCCGATCCTGCTGCTATAAATCAGGTAGAGGGATTCTCAAGTGGTCTCTATAAATTGTAATCTCTGTTGTTCATGCAATTCAAGCAATATCTTCTATCACATTTACCTAATTTACCAGATGATTGCACCGTTGTGTTTCTCCCATAGTGCTGGCAACCTTGTAGATGTAGGCCCTGTCAACTTGGTATTCCAGAGAAGGCGTAATGTTCAAGGAAGGAGCTAGTGTGAGTCTTGCACGAACTTCTTTACAAAAAACAAGTTGCTCCAACAAGCCCAAGCTTTTCAAAAATGCACACATTCATAATCTTGGCACAAATCATAGTTCCAGATCAGTATTGTGTGACATTGAGCAATAACAGTTCGTTCGAAATATAATATAACATTTGTGAACCAACAAACATGAGCAGCTACAACAAAAGTGAACGTGCTAGAAAAAGGAATTCCAGTTTTAGTCAGGATCGTGTTCATGACCTAACAACAAGTAAAGAGTGACACTGCTGCAGAATATTATAGTTGGTGACACAGATATGTAGGGAACAAGATGATCCAGCTGAAGAACCTCAACAAACCAAAGGAGCTGCTCCAAAATGAGAAGAATGGAAAAAGACAATGAAATGGTTAGATCATTAGGTTAATAAAAATGCAACCTAGACTGCTTATTGAAGGGGGTGAATACCTGGAAGTAGCGAATGCAGGTTAAAATGGTGTGTTATGATTTCTATCATCTGCATCAACTATGCCTGATTGATAAAACGGGATCATCTCAGTTAGATATCATATATAGTAGAACAAATGAAACAGGTGTCATTACAAAAGTTTTATAATCAAAAGTGCAAAGTTGTACCAGATGGTTTGATCCAATCTTGAGCACAGATAAATGCTTCAACTGTCTCTGGGCAAAATCTTCCATTGAATAGATCTACCCGTTTATCGCATTTATCGAATGCAGAATCAGAAGAAACTGCGTACCCAGAAAATGCTAAAATATATCGTGCCATGTTAGCAAGTGTTGGGTATGCCGACGAATTATAGCTCCACCACTTGAGAATATCAAAAGAGTCATCTTCAGGACAGCAAGTTTATATCTGGGGTCTAGAACCACTGCTACAGACAGCAACAAGTGCCACTTGTCCCAAATTATGTCAAATTTCCTCTGCACAGTCTTCACACCAAAAACTCTGTCAATATTTTCAATGCTAGGCAATTCTTGCAGGGTTGCTCTTAAGCTCCAGATCGCATGGAAATATGAATTCAGGGTCATATGATAATATGAAACAGTTTTTATTGCATGATAGACTGGCCTTGCAATCCTGCAAAAGTTCTCTGCTTCTTCCAGATCATCAGAACCAATAGAATCCGCTTGTAGATCATCGGTATCAGCAGAATCTGGTTCTGGAAGTGGAAATGATTTGACAAACTGCAGAGCAGTCTCGTACAAATAGAATCGTGTGTACCAGTGCTGTGATCTAAAAGAGGAAGGCTCTAAAGGCAGCTGTGATTTGTTGTATAATCTTGAGCGTTGATCAGTTATCCATGCCTTAGTTTACTTTCTTGCATTTTGTTCGGAAGCAAATTCGTTTGACTTAGTTTGTTTTTGCTGCATGTTAGCTCATGAAGAAGTAGTGGAGTCTGTTAGTTGCATAATGTGTGAAATGCTCGTGTGCGTGCGATGGTGCCGTGTAATCAGGATCATTTGTTAGCTGTGCATTGTCTTTCGTTGATTAAGAAATGAAACAAACCAGAAAAGCTGTGACGCTTCCAGCAGCACAAAAATCCCATTGTGTGCTTTCCTCTGTTCTTGACTCACGGCAGTAGCAATTGTCGATAATAGCTGCAGTTTCACTCTGAAAATTGTCATGATTGGACTTCCAGCAATTCCTGCTTACGCGCTGGAGATTTTGTCATGTAAGCAAACCAGCTCGATTTCCTTGCATGAAAGGAGAAATTCATAAGTTGATGAAGGCCATGTACTATACAGCGGCAAATCAATACATCCCAAATGGGATGAGGATAGTCCGTTTCGGCATTGAGGAACATATTCATGCGCTATTTAGGGAATGCACCGGCTTTACACCTCGGGATAGAGCTAGGGTTTATCAGAAACCATGTCCTGACCACTTTGATACCATTCCGTACCCTCGTGGTTATACAGTCCTAGACTTCACTAAATTTGATGGCGAGGGTAGTAAATCCACATTAGAACACATTAGTCAATTTCTAGCACAATGTGGCGAAGCTAGCGGGTCAGATGCATTGAAACTCAGGTTATTTTCCCTATCATTGTCCGGCACCGCATTCACTTTATTTTCGGTGCTCCTGCCGAACTCCGTTCAGACGTGGGCTCAGCTAGAGCAGAAGTTTCATGATTATTTCTACACAGGCGAGACTGAGCTTAGGCTATCACACCTCACAACAATTAAACAAAAATCTAGCGAGAGTATTTATAAGTACGTCAAGCGCTTTAGAGACACTAGGAATAAATGTTTTAGCCTAAACGTATCAAAAAGAGACTTGGCAGACCTTGCATTTAATGGCCTACAGGCAAAAATTAAGGAACGAATGGATAATCAGAATCTTCTAGATGTTAGCCAAGTCTTGCAACAGGCTCTGGTCCAGAAAGGCCAAGCCAAAGATAGAAAATTCGTTAAGACTTTTAATAAACCAATGAGGGTTGAGTTCGGACCCTAATGACCAAACCCCCCTTCAGGATGGATACGGCCTCCGGCAGGGTTCGAACATCAGTGGCCGAACCCCCCTCTGGGTTGGTCCTAGCCTCCGAGAGGGTTCTAAGAAACCAAGGGTTAGTTTTGGAGTCTGTGATGAGTGATTGACAGATTTTATCCTCTGATTCGAAGGGGTCCCTCCGAAGGGGTTCGGAGGTTGTTTCACCGAAGTGTTCAGTGGGTCTGTTTTGCTGCGGCTGTTGCAGCAGAGTGTGCCTGTCGGAGGGGTCCAACAGTACACGATGACTGGCAGTACCGAAGGGTTCGGTACTTTGTGCGGTACACCGGAGTGTGTGCCAAAGGTTGTTTACCCGGAGAGGTCTCCGGGGTACTGGATACACTTGTTTGTCTGTCTGTGGTGCGCAGGTGACTTCGGAGGCGACGGATGGTTCGCAGCAAGTGAACCTGGCTCAAGCGAGAGGCTTGATGCCAAGCGAGCGGGGAGCTCGGTCACGAAGGCTGCGAAGGGGTCGAGGTTGGACCTCAAGTCGAGGTGCGCCAGATGAAGCAGAGAGTGCGGAGCATGGCTCCGGGTGAAGGTACTCCGAGACGAAGTCCTCGGAGGCGAGACACTTTGAAGGGTACTCCGAACAGAGTGACTTCGGAGTATGGTGGACAAAGTCCTCAACAATGAGGCAAGGTGTTCGAAGTGTGCTCCGAATGGAGGCACTCAAAGGTATACCCGACGGAGGTCTCAGAAGTCGAGGTGCGTCGAAGGCATGGTCCGGGTGAGGTTCGTCGAGGAGTGTGCTCAGGGAGAGACACTGCGACGAAGTGCTCATGGAATGCTTCATGTGGAGGCCTTGGACGAAGGAGGGACTTCTAAGGGTGGTACTCTGAAGGTGGGGCTTCAGAGTGTGGCTGACTTGAGGTACTTCGGACATGCATGGCTTCGGTACACGGGCTGATGGAGTTCAAGCTGGGTGAAGCTGCGAAGCTGTGGTGGTCCACTTCGGAGGTGATGGCGCGAAGACTCAAGGGCTTTGACGGCTTCTGCTCAAAACCGTCACTGTATCGAAGGCTGACTTTGGTGAAGCGAAGGCCATCAGGCTCAAGCCTTCTCACCGAAGCTACCACACCCCTCGCGTGCGAAGGGGGGCTTCAGAAAAATCCAAGACTGCAAAGGCTGACCGTGTCTGCTCTGCAAAAGCTAATGTTGTCCCCTCTGCGAAGCTGACAAAAGAAGCCTCCAAATAAAGTAGACTACCAGCTATACCCCCTTGTTCTGATGAGACAAAACCACTGTAAACCCTAGGGGTAAAGTAGTCTATTCACATGGCTGAATAATGCCTATAAATAGTGGAGGCTAGCTAGGTCACAATAACATTTTGAGCAGTCATTTTTGAGCTCCTGTGCTAGCCGCCACATACTCTTATGTTCATCCTGTGAGTTCATTTTGTGTTCCCTGTTCAAGTAATGAAACTTTGATTCTATTCTCATTTGTGCTTGAACTTGTATTCTGTGTTGCACTGCATGCTTTGATTCCTCTGTACACCTTCTTCATGGGTGAAGTTGTGTTTTGAATATCTTCTGGAGAATTGTGTGAGAGGTCTGTGCGTGTGAAGTGTGTTTTTCAGTGTCTGTTAGCTCTATGTAAACTGGAGGCTAGACCTCTCTGGTTACTAGCGAAGCACTGTTGTTGGCTTAAATCGAAGCCCGTTTTCTTCCCTTGTAGAAGTCCTCAATGAAGTGTGTTCAATGTGCGTTTAGACCTTCGAAGTACGAAGCCTAGCACCAGTTGCTGTCACTGAGTATTTGGTCGAAGTCCACAAAGGGAAGTCTGCACTTGCGAAGGGTGAAGTACGAAGCCTGCTCGAAGGCACCCCGTGTGCGGAGCCTGCACTGACTTAGCAGAGTTGTGCTTTTAGTGTTGTGGGTGGAGCGAAGTCTTCTTGACTTTGAACTTTTGCTCCTTGCGAAGCCTGGTTTCAGAGCTGTGAAATACCTCCAAACCAGAACTTCGAAGGGTGTGTTCGAAGCCTGTTCCGCAAAAGACAGAATTAAAACAGAAGGCTAATTTTAGTCTAAAATTTTAAAAGCTCCCATTCACTCCCCCTCTGGTCACCGTTTCCGGTCCAACAATTGGTATCAGAGCGGGTTAAGATCACCAGTTGAACTTAACCGGTTTTGTGATCTGTTGGCGACATGGACAGAGTTAGTAAAATACCTCTGTTCGATGGGACGGACTTTGCATACTGGAAGGTGCGCATGGAGGCTTACTTGCTAAGCCAAGGAAATGCAATTTGGGAGATTGTGGACTCACAATACTCCATCCCTGAAACTCGCACCTCTCAAACTGAGAAGGATTAGTATAATGCCAACTCCAAGGCTAGAAATATACTGTTCATTGGTTTGAGTCGGAGTGAGTTTGATAGGGTGCAGCACCTTAGGACAGCTAGGGAGATTTGGACTACACTCACTATTTTTCATGAGGGCTCTACACAGATTAAAGCCAGGCGCCAAAGCACATACAATCAACAGTATCAACTGTTTGTGCAGGCACCTGGTGAATCTATCGATGCCATGTTTTCTCGCTTTGATGCGATAGTGAGTAACTTGCGGTCCAACGGGACGCTTGCTTACAATGATCATGACAGGGCTATCAAGCTTCTCTATGCTCTTGATCGTAGCATATGGGAAGTGAAGATATCCAACATTGAGGAGTCCGTAGGTTATGACACATTGACCTGTGATGAACTCTTCAGCAAGCTGAAGTTCACAGAGATTGCCAAGACATCTCTTGCAGTGCATAGGAACTCATTGCCACAACCATTGGCACTAGTTTCTAGCACTAGCCGTGGCACCACTGCAGAACCAAGCACATCTGGCACTTGTGTTCTTGCATATGGTTTTTCTTTGTCCTCCCTGGTCTCCGTCACTAAGGAGCAGGTGGATACTCTGGATGATGATGAGCTTGCTCTCATTGCTAGAAGGTTCACCCGTTTTCACCATGAGAGACGGGATCAGAGGAGAAGTGGTTTTAGTGGTTGTTTTGAGTGTGGCGACACTTCTCACATCAAGGCCAATTGCCATAAACTCAAGAAAAGAGATGAGAGTGAGCGCCCCAAATACCACAAAAAGGAGAGGAAGCCTTTTGTGAAGGGCAAGCGTGGCAAGGTGGCTAAGAGGGTAGCCAAAGCCGCTTCTAGAGCATTTGTTGCTGCTCTCAGCAACATCGACACTTCCTCAACTGAGGAGTCGAGCTCTGAGGAGGAGAAGTCTCTAAGGAAGGAGGAAAAGAAGGACAAGAAGGGACGATATTTCACCGGTCTTTGCTTCATGGCCGACAGTGATCACAGCGGCGATGAGCTTGACTCATCTGAGGTACCACTATCATATGACCAGCTTTCAATTAAACTAGATGAACTGAATGAAGTAGTTCTTAGTCAGGATAGGTTACTTGTGCAAGCCGCTAGAGATAGAAAAGACCTTAGACTTAGGCTAGAATCTGTTTCTACTGATTATGCCATGCTCAAGTCTAGGGTTGATGATGTTGAATGTGAATCTTGCATGGTTGTCATGGGTGAGCTTGCTTAGCTGCGTTCTGTGCATACTCAAACTCTTTCTGAACTTGAGACTGCACAGAAGCAGCTTTTGATGGTTGATTCTAGTCCTCATGATATAATTCTATGCATGAACTGCCCCTTATTACGTGAGAGCATTAATTTACGTGATAAGCATGTTCAGGATTTAGAGGCTAGATTGGAGAGGGCCGGTAGTTCTAAGGATGTGCAACCTGTGTGTGACACTTGCATAACCCTTAAGGACTAGCTAGGCACTGTTAGAGAGCGAGCTGAACACCTCATGACTGAAAATGAATACCTTCTTTCTATGGTTAACAAATGCACTGAGGGAAAGGGTAGGATGTACTTGCTCTTGGCCAAGACGAAGATGTGTGCTGACAGAGCAGGGTTAGCTCTAGGATTGGGTTTTGAGAGGATACCTTCAGACAGTGAGAACAAAACTGTTTTTACCTCACCCACTACCTTAGAGAAAGAGAGAGCTTTGTTAGACACTCCATCAGCCAAAAAGCCTACCCAAACTCCAAAGAAAACCACCCCTCCTGCAAGAAAAATTCCTCCCAAGAAAACCACTCAATAGAAGCCCAAGGAGCCTATAAGGATTGCTCCTATTACCCATGAGAGTGCCCCTAGAAGAGTGTTTCATTGTTCCTATTGTCAGTGGGCGGGTCATCTGGTTGGGTTCTATTTTTGTCGCATCAAGTTTGAGCGACGCTCTCAGACGATGAGTTTCCAGGACATGCATTACCCATCTCGAGGTATGCATGAGTCTGAGTTTTACTCACGTCCTATTTTCGAGGCTCCTCGTACTTCTCAGAGAGGTTTTGCTCCTCGAGGTATTCACCATGTTCCATATGGTGGTAGACCCCGGGCGAGTAGCTTTGTACCTCGTCAGAGTAGGAGACCTCGTCATGCATTTGGATCACAATATGTAGGTAGACCTCACACTTTGCATCATTCGGATTATCCTGTGCGTAGACAGTCTATTTTTACTGTGCCTACTACTCGTATCACTCAGTGCTGGATGCCTCGTCATGTATTCACTCACCCCAGCACTGAGCGATCGAGATTTTCCTATCATATGTAGGCGCTGAACCGAGGCTTGGAGGGCACGTGGATCATGGACTCCGGTTGTTCACGCCACATGACCGGAGATGGAGCATGGTTCTCCAGCCTCACCACAACCAAGCAAAAGGAACATATCACCTTCAGCAACAATTGAAGGAGTAGAGTGAAAGGTAAAGGTGTGGTAAGAATTAACTCGAATTTCACTCTCAAAGATGTTGCTTTGGTTGAAAACTTGGGATACAATTTGCTTTCTGTATCTCAATTTCTTGATGAGGGCTTCGAAGTGCGATTCCATCGCGATACTTCGCAAGTATTCAATTCTGATGGCGTTGTGGTTTGTAATATCTTTAGAGTTGGGAGAGTTTTTGGAGCTGATTTTTCCGAGTCATCTGGTTCTTCTCATTGTCTTGTTGCACATTCGACTTCTGAGCTTTGGAAGTGGCATAGGAGACTAGGGCATATGAGCTTTAAGTTGCTTTCTCGTCTGAGTGCCCTAGGTCTAATCCGAGGATTGCCCAAGCTCAAGTTTGAGAAGAATTTAGTTTGCGCTCCTTGTCGACATGGAAAAATAATTGCCGCTTCACACTCGCCAGTCACCACGGTGATGACTGAATAACCCGGAGAACTTCTCCACATGGACACTGTAGGTCCTTCTCGGGTTAGTTCTTTAGGCGGCAAGTGGTATGTGTTAGTCATTGTCGACGATTTCTCTCGCTACTCTTGGGTCTTCTTTCTTGCCAGCAAGGATGAAGTGTTTTCACACTTTCGGAGCTTGGCTTTGAGACTTTTCAATGAACTCCTTGGTGCATTGAACTTCATTCGAAGTGATAATGGCGCTGAGTTCAAGAACAGTCTCTTTGTTGACTTTTGCATGGAGCATGGCATAGAACATCAATTCTCTGCTCCACGGGTTCCTTAACAGAACGGTGTTGTTGAGAGAAAGAACCGCACTTTGGTTGAGATGGCTAGGACGATGCTCGATGAGCACAAGACTCCTAGAAAATTCTGGGCTGAGGCGATGAACACTGCTCGTTACATCTCTAACCAAATCTTCTTGCGCTCAATTTTGAACTTGACATCTTATGAGCTACGTTTTGGGAGACAGCTCAAAGTTACTCATCTTCGAGTGTTTGGTTGTCGTTGCTTTATCCTAAAACGTGGAAATTTGGACAAATTTGAGTCGCGTTCTTCTGACGGGATCTTTTTGGGTTACACTACACATGGTCATTCTTATCATGTTTATAATTTGGAAACTAACACTGTCATCGAGTCATGTGATGTGACTTTTGATGAATCAACCCCCTCTGTTAGTTCTACCTTTGAACAGGAAAATGAACACGACATGGAGCATACCATCTTCGAAGAAGAAGATCCCGGATATTTCGAGGATGAACCCCTACTACCCTCGACACTGTAACGCCCGAAGTCTACCGACTTCGAGTTTCATTGAAATTCCATAGGAAATCAACTTACAAAATGTTCATCAAGCGACAACGTCTTATGACAAACAAAAATATAGCTCAGAGGCTATTATATTACACTGAAATAATAAAAAGGTCTTGGCGATGAACATCTTGCTCCACGGATCGCTCCTTGATTGGGACAGCTACTCCAGGCCTTCGTCTTCATAGGACTCAGCATCTAAAAAGTTTTAATCAACAAGGGGTAAGTACAAGCGTACTCAACAAGCCACAGAAATGCAATTAATGTAGGCTGTTGAACAAAGGGGCATAATCTAGGCTTATTTGCATAAAGGAGCAAGTTTAATGTTGTTTAAGCTTTAGTGAGCAAAATTAAAACATGAATATAAAATGCTGAAATAAATATGAACAATAACTTCCCACTACCTCGAGTTGCACACCTGTGCCAACTCGCTCTTTCAACCCATTCAATCATGTTCAATGCTTTCACACACAAATGCAGAAATAAATGCTAACTGCGGAGAACATCACTAGGCCGCCCGTGACCGTGGGCACGACTTTTCGAAAAGTTTATACTCTGATCAGAGGTGTACTACTTTACCCACAAGGCACTCGCTCCCGCACACAACAGTGTGTCGAGATGACACCACGTCACCCCGAAGGAACTCGTGCCAAAACCCGTCATATGAATTGACTCAGCAAGAGGACAACCACACCAGGTTTCGCCCACGCTCCACTGAGATCTCACCCGAAAATCATGGGCAGACCCCGATTGGTAGACGTAGACCCCCATTCGTGCCTCGTCGGACCAAGCCACCACCTGGCACTCCCGGTTAAGTGAACTCGTCCCCTCCGCTCAGTGCATCAAGCTGAATCGACCCATACTTCGAATTAGGCCTTACCCATTAGACTTGTGGTCAGTACTGTTATGCTTCGCAACAGATCCCGCAGACCGGTCCTTATAGTGCCCTGGGTGCGACTAACCAATGTCCGAGCTTGCACCCGGAACCCACCATGCTCAATGCAACACCATTCTCCACGCTTCATGAATCACAACTCAGAATCACAATGAGACGAGATATAACAAAGATATAGAGATGATCCACCTGTCTAGTAATAAGTATTAATTTTACGCTAGCAAGTGTGCCTCTACTTTAGAGCACTAACTAATAAATTTCATAAGGCGACAAGGAGAATGGAGTACAAAGCATGGCTTAGGTTTGCACAACAGGGATAAACTAAACTTTAACTAAACATTTAAAAGTGAGGTCTAATGCATTTATTAACCTATGGGTTATAGCAATAATTAATTAAAAAGAATGGGTTCAACATGATCAACTATTTCCACGGAAAGGGATCTGTGACTTGCCTCTTACAATTCTGAAAAACCTTTTACTCTTGACGAAGACTTCTGGATCTTGCACGAGGTCCTTCGAAGCTTCAAGAACACGAGGCTCTACACGTCACACAAAACAAGACAAACACTATAAGAAAACAATTAAACAACATAATTAAATATTCTTATTAGTTAAAGTATTAATTAAGAATAATGATTGAGTTTGAATGGAGAAGATGGAGTGAAATAAAACTATTGATCTCGAGTTGAGACAAGGATAGTAGATTATATTTGCAAAATAGGAGAAGCGGCGTCCGACCAAGTTGAATGATAACGAACAGAAAACAACAGTTCAATAAAAAGAGAGGTGGGGAATGGCGAGGAAGCATCAGAATGACACAAACCATATCCGACGAACAATGTCATGGATTGGGATGAAGGAAGATAAATTTAGCACTAATCATAATGAATGAATGATAAACCATGGTTGGGCCAACGATATAAGTTAGAACCAATGAACGAGGGTACATATTAGAATCAATGAATGATGACACATAGCAGAATAGAAATAACAATGATGAGCTATGACGTTCAAAGGCACAAGATAGATTCAACATACTTCAAGATTATATCAGAACAAGATCAATGTCTAACGGGTATGGTATCATGGTTGGGACAAATAAGATACCATTGACGATGATTTAATTGAATGGAACAAGAATATAATATTTTAAAGGTATGACCATCTAGATCAGAATTAATAGATAGCAACAATTTAATCGGTCGTAGTGGAATAAAAGAGCATGACATAATGGATCGTATCAATAAACGAGTTAATAAGGCATATGAAAGATATATCAACATGGTAATGAATCAGTTGGAATGAACGATACAATTAAACTGCTAGGAACAGAGAAACATGAAAGGCAACATAGACGTGTTCTCACCAAGGGCGATGAGGAACTAATAGCATTGATCAACAGCAAAGAATCATGTCCGACGACACAGATGAAACGGTGAACGTGAGCTACAAATTTCCTGTTCACTGATTGCTTCCCTATATCTACAGAATAAGTAACCAATAATTTTAGAGGGAACTGTGTGCAGCCACAATAAAGAAAAAGAAGGATAAATGGAAGGGCAACTCACCAAGGAGAGGAATTGATGCTCGGTTAGGGATGATTATTGCATGAGAGAAGCAATAATACAAGCACGAGGACTTGTTGTGGGTCGGCGAAGTGAGGCGGCGCACTGGAGATCAACGGCATAAGCAGCGGCGGGACAACATGCACTGACGGCGATCAAGTGCTGCAAACAGGAACTCACAAAGAAAAAAATGAGAACCTGGGAGAGGGATGAGAAATCAGAGGGAACAGGCCAGCCAATTACCTCGGGATGGTGCAGCGACAGAAACTCGGTGCGATGAGCAGGGAGGAGCGGGGCGGCAACAGCTCACCGGCGACTGGCGAACGGGATGGGGCTGCAATGGAAAGAGAAGCAGGGGCGACGGCGACGGCAGGGAGGAACGGGTGGCATGGCAGTAGGGCCGAGCGGCACCGGCGCCCTGGCGATGTCGAAAATGGAGTATCAGAAGAGGAAAGGGGTGGCTAGGATTTGCACTTGTGGTTGGAGATGATCGGAGAAGAGGGATGCACGCGGCGCCGAAGAAATCGGGGAAGTGGTTGGGGAGGCGATGACTGCGCACTCGTGCGACGCATGGCGCGAGTTAGGTGCAGGATGGTGGGCCGCGTGGGCTGGGGCGGAGGAGGGGAGTGGCGTTGGGCCGGGCTGGGCGCAGGAGGGAGCGCCCAGGGAGGATGAGAGGGAGAGGAGAGGCGGCGGGAGGTTGAAGAAGCCTCTGCGCATGGGAGGAAGAAGCATGCGCTGGAAAGAAAAGAGAAGAGAGAGAGAAAAGGAAAAAAAGGAAAGAGAAAAGGGGAAGAAAAGAAAAAGGAAAAGATTGGGAAAAAATGGAAAAATATTTTCCTGATAATTAAAAGTTGGATTTTCGATAAAAAGTGAAAAGTTTTTTGAAAATCTTCAAATTTAAATTAAATTTATACATTTTGGTTTTCAAGGAAATAATGCGGGAATATTTTGACGAATAAACGATGGTTTGGAAAATAAATAAATTGTGTATCTGTGTCGAAATTAGAAATTTCGAACATGAACACAAAACCAAGATTTTGAATTTAGTTTCAGGAATTCAAAATATATAAAAACAATTAAAAGAGATTTTTCACGGAATTTAAACCACGCGATTAAAAAGAGGATTTTAACTTCGCGAACGAAAATAAAAGATTGATTCCTCCGGATTTACGACGGAAAAAGAGAGATGGTCGTGGATGAAGATTTCAAACTCGACCGGAAAGAAATAGGAATTTAATTTATTTTCGATTTAAATTTATTTATTAAAATATTATGAGTTACTATTCTAATTCCAAAATCCTTAATAAAACTTAAATTAATTTGAGGCGCGAGAAATTTAAATAAAATTCCTCTAGCCAAATTTGATTTAGTTTTAAGTTATTTTTAATTGAAATGATTTATTATATATTTCATTCATGCAATATTATTGTTGAACATATTTTATTATTTAACATTAGAGCTTTGCGATGAAATAATATTGATTATATCTTAATTAATTCCTTTGCACCAAAAATTCCGAAAAAATTTTGGGACGCAATTTAGAGCAAAGAGGATTTTAAGAAAAATACTCTCGCCACGATTTATTTTTAAACGAAAATTTTAAGCCTGTATTTTAACTTCATTGTTTATCGCTTCTCACTGAATCACTTTCTTAAAATTCATTTATTAATTTATTTATTTTATTTTAACGCCTGACAAAAGTCAGGGCGTTACAGACATCGACCACCAAAGCCGACCCCGCTTCGACTACTTTAGCACAAGGTCCCGAAGCAACTACCTCGACATCAGTCATCTTGGACCACTCCAACGCACAAGTTGAGGGGGAGACTGCATCCCGCCACGAGGCTCCACATCATGTTCGAAGGATGCATCCTTCCGAGCAGATCATTGGTGAGCTTGATCAAAGGGTAACACGTTCTCATGCTCATTTCATTGATTCCGCTTTTGTTGCTTCTTTTGAGCCCTTAGATTTTAGTCATGCACTTTTTGATTCTAGTTGGATCAATGCCATGCATGAAAAACTTGAAAATTTTGAGAGAAACCAAGTCTGGACTTTAGTTGATCCTCCACCAAATGTTCATTTTATTGGAACAAAATGGATTTTCAAAAACAAACAAGGGGAGGATGGGACTGTAGTTAGAAACAAGGCTAGACTTGTAGCTCAGGGTTATTCTCAATTAGAAGGGATTGATTTTACTGAAACTTTTGCACCTGTTGCACGTCTAGAGGCTATTAGGATTTTGCTTGCCTTTGCGACATCCCGGGGATTCAAACTCTATCAAATGGATGTCAAAAGTGCATTTCTTAATTGCTTCATAGGCAAAGATGTTTATGTAAAACAACCCCTGGCTTTGAAAACCCCAAGTATCCACATAAAGTCCTTAAACTTCATAAGGCTCTTTATGGACTCAAGCAGGCCCCTCGGGCTTGGTATGATAGACTTAAGTCTTTTCTGCTTGAGCGGGGGTATTTGATGGGATCTATTGACAAAACCCTGTTCACTCTCAAGCACGGCAAAGATTTCTTACTAGTCCAGATTTATGTGGATGATATCATTTTTGGTGGCTCTTCTCATTCTTTGGTTGCTGAGTTTGTAGATACCATGAGCAGGTGATTCGAGATGTCCATGATGGCCGAACTCACATTTTTCCTTGGTTTGCAAATCAAGAAAAGCAAACAAGGTACATTCATCCACCAGACGAAGTACACCAAGGACCTGCTCAAGAAGTTCGACATGGCTGATGCGAAGCCCCTCGCTACTCTGATGGCTACTTCGATAGCATTGGATCCTGACGAGGATGGAGAAGCTGTAGATCAGAAGGAGTTCCGAAGCATGATCGGCTCCCTCCTCTACTTGACTGCTACGAGGCCAGACATACACTTTGTAGTGTGTCTGTGCGCTCGTTTTCAGGCTTCACCACGAGCTTCGCACCGCCAAGCGGTAAAGCGCATTCTCAGGTATCTCAAACATACCCTCGGATTTGGCATTTGGTATTCTGTGTCTTCCTCTTTGTGTCTTCGAGGTTATTCCGATGCAGACTTTGCTAGGTGCAGGATTGATAGGAAAAGTACCTCTGGTACTTGTCATTTTTTGGGTACTTCACTGGTTTGCTGGTCTTCCCGCAAATAGTCTAGTGTTGCACAATCGATGGCTGAGGCCGAATATGTTGCTGCAGCTAGCTGTTGCTCTCAGATTTTGTGGATGGTTTCCACTTTGCGAGATTTTGGGTTAGATTATAAGAGTGTTCCACTTTTCTGTGATAACACTAGTGCTATTTGTATTGCAAATAACCCGGTTCAGCATTCCAAAACCAAACACATTGATGTGCGATATCATTTTCTCAAAGATCATAATGAGAAGGGTGATATTGAACTTCAATATGTTGATACCCAACACCAGCTAGCCGATATTGTCACAAAACCCCTCGATGCTTCTCGTTTTGCCTACTTGCGTGGGGAACTTGGTGTTTGTCACCCTTACGACATTTTGTAAGGGGGAACAGTTTTTGATTGTCTTGCATATGCTCTTTGTGTGTGAAATTGCATTTACATCTTTTGCACTTATATGCCTGATTTTAATTCTTGAAATCATGACAACTCAGCTCTATTTAATATATATGAAACATTATGTGCGTGATTCTTCTTTCCAAAATCAAATCATGCTCACTGCTTAGTCTTGAATCTAGCATGTTTAGGCAGGACTGCTTTAGCTATCTTTTATCTGCTTGATAGCAAGACTCCTTTTCTCTGGATGCTAAACATTGCAACTTGAAAAAATGTTCTACTTACTCATGGATATTCATCAAGTGCTAAACAAATTGTTCACGTAATTAAAATCCAAAACTCCATGATTTGCATGCTACAAGAGAAAAGATCCAGGTGGGTTTGTTTGTCGCACTACTCAATTCTAGACTGCTTACCATTGCACATTGATCTGAACTGGGATAGTGTAGTGCATGCCAAAATCACCGCCTTAAGCTTCTGATGGCTTTCATGCCTAGGCTTGGCATGATTGGAAAGTATAAGATAGACAAACAAATAACCCCTGGCATTATGAAAATAACAACAAATTCATTTATCATCAAGATTGCTTTCAATGCTCCACTTGAACTGGACTTGTCTGTCTAGAGTAGAAATTGACTAGCTTTGCGCAGTCCTTGTTTTTACTTGTCTAGTTACCTTGATGGAGTGGTGATGCTTTTATTTCAAAATGATAAAATCACATGCTGTCATCATGTTTTTAATGTTAAATTGAGTTGAGCACATAAAAATTGGTACAAATGTTGGCATATTTTTGTTTTATATGTCTTTGCAATTCTGCCCATTTCGAAGCTTTGCATCTTTTACATGCTCCTTGATGCTTGCATTGCCAAAGGGGGAGAAGTTTTTGAGTTCTCTGCATAAAGGGGGTAAAATAACTCAGGGGGAGTTTTTATCTTGCAAAGGGGAGATTTGCCGAAGGGGCTTTTACTCTTTTGAAAAAGGGGGAGGAAAATTATTTTGTCAAGTGACATGGTCTGGCTCGTTTCTGAGTTTTATGGTCACTTGTGCGCTGAAATGTTTTCAAATTTTCTTAAATTGAATTTGGTTGCCAATGCACTCATCAAGGGGGAGATTGAGAAACCAAGGGTTGGTTTCGGAGTCTGTGATGAGTGATTGATAGATTTTATCCTCTGATTCGAAGGGGTCCCTCCGAAGGGGTTCGGAGGTTGTTTCATCGAAGGGTTCAGTGGGTCTATTTTACTGCGGCTGTTGCAGCGGAGTGTGTCCTTCGGAGGGGTCCGACAATACACGATGATTGGTTGTACCGAAGGGTTCGGTACTTTGGGCGGTACACCGGAGTGTGTGCCAAAGGTTGTTTACCCGGAGAGGTCTCAGGGGTACTGGATACACTTGTCTGTCTGTGGTGCGCAGATGACTTTGGAGGCAACGGACGGTTCGCAGCAAGTGAACCTGGGTCAAGCGGGAGGCTTGATGCCAGGCGAGCGGGGAGCTCGGTCACGAAGGCTGCGAAGGGGTCGAGGTCAGACCTCGGGTCGAGGTGCGCCGGACGAAGGCAGAGAGTGCGGAGCATAGCTCCGGGTGAAGGTACTCCGAGACGAAGTGTGGCTGACTTGTGGTACTTCGGCCATGCATGGATTCGGTACACGGGCTGATGGAGTTCAAGCTGGGAGAAGCTACGAAGCTGTGGTGGTCCACTCCGGAGGTGATGGCGTGAAGACTCAAGGGCTTTGACGGCTTCGGCTCAAAACCATCACTGTATCGAAGGCTGACTTCGGTGAAGCGAAGGCCATCAGGCTCAAGGCTTCTCACCGAAGCAACCGCACCCCTCACGTGCGAAGGGGGCTTCAGAAGAATCCAAGACTGCAAAGGCTGACCATGTCTGCTCTGCAAAAGCTGATGTTGTCCCCTCTGCGAAGCTAACAAAAGAAGCCTCCAAATAAAGTAGACTACCACCTGTACCCCCTTGTTCTAATGAGACAAAACCAGTGTAAACCCTAGGGGTAAAGTAGTCTATTCATAGGGCTGAATAGTGCCTATAAATAGTGGAAGCTAGCTAGGTCACAGTAACACTTTGAGCAGTCATTTTTGAGCTCCTATGCTAGCCGCCACAAACTCTTGTGTTCATCCTGTGAGTTCATTTTGTGTTCCCTGTTCAAGTAATGAAACTTTGATTCTGTTCTCATTTGTGCTTGAACTTGTATTCTGTGTTGCACTGCATGCTTTGATTCCTCTGTACACCTTCTTCCTGGGTGAAGTTGTGTTTTGAATCTCTTCTAGAGAAGTGTGTGAGAGGTCTGTGCATGTGAAGTGTGTTTTTCAGTGTCTGTTCGCTCTGTGTAAACTGGAGGCTAGACCTCTCTGATTACTAGCGAAGCACTGTTGTTGGCTTAAATCGAAACCCGTTTTCTTCCCTTGTCGAAGTCCTCAACGAAGTGTGTTCAGTGTGCATTTATACCTTCGAAGTACGAAGCCTAGCACCAGTTGCTGTCGCTGAGTATTTGGTCGAAGTCCACAGAGGGAAGTCTGCTCTTGCGAAGGGTGAAGTGCGAAGCCTGCTCGAAGACACCCCGTGTGTGGAGCATGCACTGGCTTAGCAGAGTTGTGCTTTTAGTGTTGTGGGTGGAGCGAAGTGTTCTTGACTTCAAACTTTTGCTCCATGCGAAGCCTAGTTTCGGAGCTGTGAAATACCTCCGAACCCGAACTTCGAAGGGTGTGTTCGAAGCCTGTTCCACAAAAGACAGAATTAAAACAGAAGGCTAATTTTAGTCTGAAATTTTAAAAGCTCCCATTCACCCTCCCCTCTGGTCGCCGTTTCCGGTCCAACAGGTTCGAACCTCAGTGGCCGAACCCACCCCCTCCGAATGGGTTCCAACCAACGGGAGGATTCAGACCTCAGTGGCCGGACCCATCCCCTCCGAGTGGATTACAGCCTCCGGATGGATTCGGCCTCTAGTGGCCGAACCCATCTCCGTCGTGGGCTAGCTTACCTCCGGCCTGGCAGGACCCTTCGCTGGTCTGGTCTGAGGAACCTTCAATGTGGCCGAACCTCCAACAGGTCAATGGGTTCGGCACCCAGTGGGAAAAGCCGCTGGAGCCTTCGATGTCGCCACCCTACTACTGGATGATGGCTCTGACTTGTCTTCCACCGCTGGAGGGCTCCAGGCAGTATCCCGCTACTAACATTGACATTCCTTCAAGTGTTTCCGAGTGGCAGGTACAAGGTCCAGCGCAAAATGAGAGTATTATTCATCGCCTGTCCGTAGTACCTCGGAATCAAACCTCGCAAGAAGACGTCGGAGGGGATGAGCGTAAAGATGTCCAGAGACCATAATCATCAGGGTAGGATCCTAGGAGGTCCCAATCCTGAAGGGGGCCCCAGCAGGACAACTCGAAGGTACATCAATGAGCCCGACCAGGGCCCTAGCTGAAGCCCGGTCTGACCGGTCTAGTGTGGCCGGTCCGACCGGCCTTGCAGCTGTTTTCAGCACAGGCCAGTCCGACCGGCCCACCATGGCCGGTCCGACTGACCAGGCGCAGAATACTCCTTCTGGCAAACGCAAAATGTTTGAGGCCGATTCGGACAAGTCTCGTTCGGCCAAAAATGCTACAAGCAAAACCGTGGCACCCGACACCCGTCCTCAGCCATCATGGGCACCCTCAGGGATGTCCAAGTCACAAAAGAGGAGGTTGCAATGCTTGCAGGCACAAGAGATACGAGAAGAGAAGGCCGATGAGGCACGAGATGCACTTTTTGAAGAAATCAGTGCTCGGCCCGCGGTGAAGAAAGTTTTGAGACCTAGGCCGGTCGTGGTCAATGACCTGGCCCCCGTTATAGCACCGATGACGATGACTTACTCGACGACGACTACACACCCGTCTTCGAAGGGCCCGCTCCTCAGGCGATGGACATCGATGTCATCATTCTACCTTTCGAGTTCGCTCCGCTACAGGAGGAAGCTAGGGTCGCACAACTAGACCTCGGCCCGCGGGACGCCGTGTTCGAGAACCCCGAAGATACAAATTGTCACTTGAGGCCTCTCTACATAAGGGGACACATTGACGGAAAGCCAATCTCAAGGATGCTTGTCGATGGTGGCGCCACCGTGAACCTAATGACGTACTCCCTTCTAAGGAAGCTCGGCAAAGATGACGATGACTTGAAGAAGACCAATGTAACCCTCAATGGCTTCAACGGCGACACGACAGAGGCCAAAGACGTGCTATCTCAGGAGCTGACGGTAGGGAACAAGACACTACCTACCGCCTTCTTCGTCGTCGACGTGCAAGGTAATTATAATGTATTGCTTGGGCATGATTGGATTCACGCAAACCAGTGTGTGCCATCTACCTTGCACCAACATCTAATACAATGGGATGGCGACGAAGTCGAAATGGTACACGCCGATGCATCAGCCCATGTTAGCTTGGCCGATGCGTCCAGTGACGCCATCCATGATGAAATAGAATGCTTGTCGGGGCAGGACCTCTCGGATTACGACTTTGTCAGCGTATCAGAGGGGAGGTTCGTTCCTATTTCCGTAAAGCCGACCGGTGTGGCTCGGTTGTGTCTAAGGTAGTAGAATGTCTAGCGCTAATCTTGATTGGCTAAAGTCTCATGTAGAGCAATATCGATATTCTCAAGACGGTATTGCCGAAGCCATTGAAGATTTTAGCGAAGTAGAAAAATTAGGTGAAGGCTTCTCGTCGGCCGATCCTTTGGAACAAGTAGACATAGGAGATGGTAGTGTTCCAAGGCCAGTGTTTGTAAATCAGAATATTAGTAGTGATATAAAGGCCAAAGTAATAAAGTTGCTTCGATCATATGTTGATTGCTTCGCATGGGACTACAGTGAGATGCCTAGATTAAGCCGAGAGCTTGTTGAGCATTGGATTCCCATCAAACCCGGGTTTAGGCCCTATAAACAGCCATCGCGCCGCTTCAATTCGGCCATCTATGACCGAGTTGAAGAGGAAGTTGAACGTCTATTAGTGGCAGGTTTTATTAGGCCATGCAGGTACGTGGAATGGGTCGCTAACATCGTGCCTGTCGAGAAGAAGGAGAGTGTCAAGATCCGCATCTACGTCGACTTCAGGGATTTGAATAAGGCCACTCCGAAAGACGAGTATCCCATGCTAATAGTCGACATGTTGATCAACGATGCCTCGGGACACAAGGTACTAAGTTTTCTTGAGGGCAACGCTGGTTATAATCAAATCTTTATGGCCGAAGAGGACGTTTTTAGAACGGCCTTTCGCTTCCCCGGTTTTGTCGACTTGTTCGAGTGGGTCATAATGACCTTTGGTTTAAAGAATGCTGGCGCCACATATCAACGTGCCATGAACTTAATCTTTCATGACTTGCTAAGAGTTATGTTAGAGGTTTATATAGATGATGTTGTGGTCAAATCGGATGCTATGAGAAACCATCTAGCCGATTTGAGAGTCGCTTTCGAAAGAATGCGCCAGTATGGATTAAAAATGAACCCACTCAAGTGTGCTTTTGGCATGTCGGCGGGCAAGTTCTTAGTATTCATGATCCATGAAAGAGACATTGAAATCTATCCTAAGAGGCTTGAGAAAATTAGAGGGTGTTTAGCGCCGGCATGTAAGAAAGACGTGCAAAAGTTGCTAGGCAAGGTTAATTATTTGCAACGCTTTATATCTAACTTGTCTGGAAAAATTGATGCTTTTATCCCGATACTCCGGCTAAAAAATGAAGCCGAATTCACTTAGGGGGCAAGTCAGCAACGCGCCTTTGAGAAAATCAAAGAGTGCTTATCGACGCCGCCGGTAGTAAGGGCGCCGAAGGCCGGGATTTCGTTTCAGCTTTATATCGCCGTGGAGGAGGGTGTGATTGGAGCCATGTTGACTCAAGACATTGAAGGAAAAGAGTACATCATCACCTTCTTGAGTCATCGACTTCTGAATGCTGATACAAGGTACGTGTTTGTGGAGCGTTTGTGTTTATCACTTTATTATGCATGTACCAAATTGCGTCATTATCTTCTCCCTAGCACATGTGTCGTCACTTGTCAAACCGATGTCATAAAATACATGTTGCAAAAGCCGATTCTTAGTGGTAGAATCGGCAAGTGGGCGTATGCGTTGATAGAATACGATTTGGCTTACGAACTATTGAGAGCTATGAAAGGACAAATCGTTGCTAACTTTATAGTGGATCACCATGTAGAGGTAAATTGGAGTGGCGATGTCGCTTTAATTGAGGTATTACCATGGAAACTTTATTTTGATGGTTCGGCTTGCAAAAATGGCCAATGTGTTGAAGTGGTCCTCGTATCACCGAGTGGTATGCACTTTGAGACCTCGGCCCGTCTAGGATTTCACTCAACTAATAATCAAGCCGAATATGAAGCCCTATTGTTAGGTCTTGAGTTGTTAAACTCCATGAGTGTGAAATATGTTCATGCATATGGTGATTCTTTATTAGTTGTGCAACAATAGCTAAACTTGCTCAATGTTTTAATGGTCTATTAAATAGCTACTTGGACAAGTGTCTACACCTAATTGCCACCTTTGATGATTTCAAAATTGCTCATGTGTCTAGAGAAGCCAACTCACTTGCAAATGACTTGGCTCAGCAGGCATCAGGCTATCAAATTAGGAGAGGTAAATTCTGTATACGAGAAAAGTCGATGCTCAAAGACAATGTATCATCCGAGAGTACCACTGTCGGTCTGACTGGCCTTGCGAGCATGGTCAGACTGGCCTTGCGAGCACGGTCAAACCGCCCATGCACTCCTGGTCCGACCGGCCATGTCAGGCCAGTCAAACCGACCCGTGCCAGCCATCCGGCAATAGCCAGTCGAACCGAGCCAACATAGTCGGTCTGACCAACAAGTGTCAGGAGGGTTTGGCACTCGGGGGCAGGTTCAAATGGAAAATATAAAGGCCAATTCTAGTGGAGATTTGACCATTGTTCCTTTGATCAGTAAGGACGATTGGAGGGTCCCAATCGTCCAATATTTAAAAAATCATAGTCAGAGGGTTGATCAGAAGGTTCGGCGACAGTCGTTCAAATTTGTTTTGGTTGACGATGTGTTATATCACCGAACTATTGATGGAGTACTTTTGAAGTGTTTGGACTCCGATCAAGCTAGAGTTGCTGCAGGTGAAGTCCATGAAGGACTTTGTGGTACTCATTAGTCGGCCCCGAAAATGAGTTGGATGCTCAAAAGAGCGGGTTTTTATTGGCCGACTATGACTGAGGACTATTTTAAGTATTATATAGGGTGTGAAGCTTGTCAAAAGTTTGGTAATATTCAGCTAGCACCTGCATTAATGCTTAATCCTATTATCAAGCCATGGTCGTTCTGAGGTTGGGGCTTAGACTTCATCGGCCAAATTCATCTTCAAACTTCAAAAGGGCATCGGTTCGTGTTGGTGGCGACAGATTACTTCACCAAGTGGACCGAGGCCGTGCCGCTCAAGAACATGACACACAACGAGGTGATCGATTTCATCTTGAAACACATTATACACAAATTCGACATTCCCCAAACTCTCACTACAGACCAAGGTACTTCATTTATTGCTAAAGAAGTGAGGGACTTTGCCGAATACTATGGGGCCAAATTGGTAAACTCTTCTCCATATTATGCTCAGGCCAATGGTCATGCCGAGTTGAGTAACAAAATTATGATTAAACTAATCAAGAAGAAGATTGAAGAGTTTCCAAAGAGGTGGTATGAGGTGCTTTCCGAAGCTTTATGGGCTAGTAGAGTTGCAAAGCACGGTGCCATTAAAGTTAGTCCATATGAGTTGGTATATGGACAAGAATCCATTCTACCGGTAGAGGTGGATCTTTGCTCACTTAGATTTCTTAAGCAAGATGGCTTATCGGTCGATGAATATGAGACACTTCTGAAGGATAATTTAGAAGTGACCGATAAGAGGTTGAAGGCTCTGGAGGCAAAAGAAAAGTATCTAGAGCCTACAACAAAAGGTTAGAGCAAAATCATTTCAAGTCAATGACTTGGTTTGGAAGATGATTTTACCATTGGGCACTAAGAGCCCAAAATTTGGCAAATGGCCGCCTAGTTGGGAAGGTCCTTTCAAGGCAGTCGAAATCACTCCAGGCAATGCATATGTGTTAGAGTCTCTACAAGGAGAGCGATTTCGAAGGGCGTTGAATGGTAGATATTTGAAAAGGTAATTTCCGAGTGTGTGGCAAAACGCTTAAAGTGTCAAAAGGACGATATGGAAAGTATCGCCCGAGGGCCATCATGCTTTTAGCTCACTAAGTTTGCTAAAAGGCAGGGGGCATGAGTTTATAGCAAAAAATGACATTAATGGTCAAACTAGGCAAAATACTAAAAAATGGTATTTTGACCGAAAATATGTCAAACCTGGCACAGGCCAGTCTGACCGGCTATAGTAGGCCGGTCCAACAGGCCCCATGGGCTCGGTCAGACCGGCTAGGGGTTCAAAATATGAATCCGAAGTGGATTCGGATGGTTTTTATCCAAATCTTATCTCAACCAAATTGTGGTCGAATCCTACTGATATTTTGTGCCAGGGACCACCAGCCCACCCCCTATAAATACTAGGGGCAAGGCCGATTCAAAGGCTGACTCTAATCTTCAAAATCCAAAGCCCTAGCTTTGAATCGCATTTACTTTTCTTTACTCTCCGCATTAGGCAGTAGATCTTCGTGGGTTTGCTTGAAAGCCCTCCGTTCACCGCGTCTGTAATTACGGTATCCCTTGCTGGTTCGCTTGTGAACCTCCTGTTAATCCACGTAACAGATTGCTATCCCTCTTATCGGTTTCTATCACCATCTTTGGTAATTCGGCCCCTTGGCAGAATTGTATTTGATATTTTGATTGTTTTTGCAGATCAATTTCCCTCTTAAACATTTCTGCAAAATTTGGAGGCAATTGAAGATCGTTTGCTAGGGTTGTCGAGGTTTAGCAGATCTGATCTGCTACTTCAATCCGACCAGTGTTGAGACCCCGGTCTGATCGGACCTCGTCACGCCATTATTGGCAACAGCCGGTCAGAACGACGGCACTCCGCCGGTCCGACCGGGACCCTCCGCACCATGTTGCGCCGAAGCCCGAAGGTTACGTTCGAAGCCCCCTCGCATCGCACCACGTCGGAGCCTTCACCGGAGCCACGCGCGTCGAAGCCTACTCGCACGGTCCGACCGAGGAGACCTCGTCGGTCCGACCAAAGGAGCTTTGTCGGTCAGACCGCCCGGAGCCATCCTTCGCGCCTGCCTTTGAGATTCAATCCCGAAGCCTCTTCGCAACCCCCCCGGTCATACCGAGGTTGTATCTCTGGTCTGACTGAGCCTAAGGCCGAAGTTGCCCTAGGGACCCTTCGGGCCAGTCTTTGTTGTAACTCTGAATCGGCCTCCGAAATGGCCGATTCCAGGTATTTTAGTCATTTTATTTCTATTTACATTATTACTGATACTTTTCGGCCAATTGGATTAAAATATTAACTATTTATCTGATTGCCCAAGTGCGGGGGGTCATTTCTGCGTCAACAACTAGGAAGAATAAAATTTTGACAAAGGACAATTTGGTTAGAAGAGGGTGGAAAGGAGGAAATGTGAATTGTATGTTCTGTGGAAAAGATGAATCTATCCAAAATCTTTTCTTTGACTGTGTGATTGACAAATTTATTTGGAGGATAGTCAAAATTTGTTTTAACATAGGTCCTTTTGCTGATTTAGAACAGTTGTGGCTGGTCTGGTTTAGTAATCTAGCAAAAGATTGTCGGGATATGGCTAGAGTAGGTTTAGCTGCTTTGTTCTGGAATATCTGGATGCCTGTTTTAGAAAAAAATTTCCTGATGATCCTTTGTATGTGATTAATTTGATTTGTTATTGGATATTATCCTGGTCTATTATACAGAAATCGGAGGCAAAGGAAAGAAACCTGGCACTGGGGGTGCGCCTGCTCGAGCGGCTGGCAAATGATGTCTTTGCAAAAAAATTTGGGTGGTGCAAGTCCAGGATTGCTTGGTGACAAAAACAAGCTGCTGTGTTGATTTTGGGACTGAAGTACTTTTGGTGGATGGGGATAGATAGTGCTGATTTCCTCATGTGGGAGTGTTATGCTGTTCAAAACTTCTGGTTGTATGGTTAGTAATAATGTTTCCAGGTTTGATAATTGTGTTTGTAAGGTTGGAACCCTTCTGTGTTAGCTTTTGGGTACTATCTGGTTGATACTTGTTATGAACCTTTGTAGTTTGTTTTCTCATTTCTATAATGGAAATGGGAGGGGCTTTTCTTGGCCTCTCTTTCTCAAAAAAAATTGGGTGATAGGTGCATATTTATCATTTAGGCCTTGGAATATATGAATATTACTGTATCCGTTCTAAAAATACTTAATTTATAAAAAAAAATGTTATTTTGACATTTCAAATACGTGCTTTTTTATGATGACATTCATGAGACCAACAAGTAGAATCACCTAAATCAACAAAAGTGGATCCGAATGTCAAAAATGTGAAAATCATTTTTTAGAGTGTCAAAATAGCAAATATTCTCATAATTTATATCCCTACAACTATGTAAAAAAACTCTGTTTCTATTATGTCTTACCTACCCTTGTTTATAAATTAGAAAAATGTATTTATTCAATGCCATGCTACTTTCAAGATATTGTTAAGATAAAATTAATAAATTAGTTGTGAAAGTAAAAGAACAAGGTTAATAAGAAAAATAGTAATGTAAAGTATCATATAATGAGTGTTCAGGAAATAAGATTTTTTATTTGTGAATCGATGATAGGTAAAGAGGTAAAATAGATTCTTCTTGAAACAAACTTACAAGTTATTTGACTTGGTCCCCAATCAACTTCCGTCATAATACATGAATTCTATATATATATATATATATATATATATATATATATATATATATTTCTTATTTTGATCCATTTAAGTGTTTCTAAAATGGAAAGGATTAATTTTAGGGATTTTTATTTATAGAAGTAATTCAGAATATCTGTTGGAGTTGATTTGAAATTCTTCTCAATTTTTGCTGAAGCGGTGAAATGGAAGAAGGTGTGTTCACAGCATGATTCCCAATATGATAGTTGAAGTCAAGATGATGATAAAAGATATGATATTTCATTTTCAATCAAATAAATCTGCAGCATAGCCCAATTTAGTTGTATTGGTGAATTTGGATCATATAATTTGGTGTTGCCACATTTTTTATTTTGTCTCTTTCCAGAAACGGTTTCACCAGAATAAAACAAGCATGGAAACGACTAAACTCATTCCAAACAAGAATCACACAACACTTTTAATATTTATTTATTTTCACGTAAAAAAGAAAAAAGACAACGCTTTTATTGAGATGTAGTACAGATACATATTGGCAAATCACAAGCTAACCATAGCGGATTATCAATATATGCCTATATATATGTGTTGTAATTAATTTAGGGAAAATATCCTGTGCAATCATGCAATCATGTGATCTGGTGCATCCAATTACGATTACATATGAAAAAAATAAAAAATACCAGGTTTCATATGTAACCGTTAGATCTTAATTGGATACACCAGATCGTACGATTGCAGATTGGACAGGATATTTCTCATTTAATTAGTCAAGTGGATCCAGATTAACCATATCTAATTAATTACTTGGCTCCGAACTTTTGTTTGAGGAAGAGGACGAAGTCGTAGAGCTTGTGAGGGTCGGCGATCGCCATGGCGACGCTGTTCCTCTCCTTGCAGCGGTGCGCCCACGCCACCAGGCGGGGCCACAGCTCCTCCGCGACGACGCCGCCGAACTTCTCGTAGGTGTGGAACCACGCCGTGAACGGCACCAGCGCGACGTCGACGAACCCGAACGCCTCGCCGCCGAAGTAGTCCCTGTCGCCGAGCTCCGCCTCGAGGGTTGTGAGCGCCTGGACCAAGTCCTCCTTGGCCTGCTCGTGCGCCGGCTCGCCGGACTTGAGCTTCCACAGGCGCGTCTGGCAGTCGAAGAGCTTGTCGTCTATGTAGCGCGCCCAGAACCTGGCGCGCGCGCGGGCGTATGGGTCGTCGGCGGGGAGGAGCGGCGACGGCGACGGCCAGGTCTCGTCGATGTACTCGACGATGAGGAGAGACTCGCAAATGCTGCGGCCGCCGTGGAGGAGGACAGGGATCTTCTTGTGGACGGGGTTGGAGCGGAGGAGCAGCTCGCTCTTGTCGGCGAGGTTCTGCTCGATGTACTCGTATTCCACTTTCTTCTCCGCCAGCGCGATCCGGCACCGCTGCCCGAATGGGCTCGCCCACAGGTCGAGAAGCGTCACCTCCTCCGTTGTCGGCATTGCTGATCGATGCCGATGCTCCGGTGGAAGCTACTAACAATGGCGGACGAAGGCGGAAGGCTTAGCTAGCAAAGGATCGATGAAACTCTTTCTGCTGCTTGTGTGTGTGTCAGTGTGTGATATGAATCAGATTGTGAGGTTGTATTTATAGGCGACGGTCGCATGGATGTGTGTTTGAGTTGCGTCAGCAGTGACTCGTGGAGTCGTGGGGCTGTGGCCATGTATCTGGCATACATATATACGTCAGACTGGGCCGCCATCCGCCAACCACCCCACCTTAGCGGAGATGATGGCGAATCAAAACCAGCTGATTACCGTCCTCCTCACCCAGATGCAGCACCAACTGGCACAGTTGGACTGCCTGCAGAATGTGGAGCCCGCTCCTCGTGCACCAGCACCTGCACCCGTGCCTCAACTCTCGGAGTTCTTGCGCGTGCGTCCCCCAATCTTCTCCAGCACCACCAACCCCATGGAGGCCGGAGACTGGCTCCGCACCATAGGGAAGAAGTTGGATCTCCTCCCCTGCACCGACCGGGAGAGAGTGGCGTTCGCCACTCATCAACTCTAGTGTCCCGCCGCCGAATGGTGGGACAACTACCGTGAGTCCCAACCAGAGGACCACGTGATGACTTGGACGGAATTCATGAGAAACCAAGGGTTGGTTTCGGAGTCTATGATGAGTGATTGACTGTGTTTAACCTCTGTTTCGAAGGGGTACCTCCGAAGGGGTTCGGAGGTTGTTTCACCGAAGGGTTCGGTGGGTTTGGTTGCTGCAGCTATTGTAGCGGAGTGTGCCTGTCGGAGGGGTCCGACAGTACACGATGACTGGGGTTGTACCGAAGGTCTCGGTACTTTGGGCGGTACACCGGAGTGTGTGCCGAAGGTTGCTAACTCGGAGAGGTCTCCAGAGTACTGGATACACTTGTCTGCTTGTCTGTGGTGCGCAGGGGACCTCGGAAGCGACAGACGGTTCGTAGCAGGTGAACCTGGGTCAAGCGGGAGGCTTGATGCCAGTGGAGCGGGGAGCTCCATCACGAAGGCTGCGAAGGGGTCGAGGTCGGTCCTCAGGTCGAGGTGCGCCAGGTGAAGGCAGTAAGTGCGGAGCGTGGCTCCGGGTGAAGGTACTTCGAGACGAAGTCCTCGGGGGCGAGGCACTTCGAAGGGTACTCCGGAAGGAGTGACTTCGGAGTATGGTGGATCAAGTCCTCAGCAGAGGCAAGGTGTTCGATGTGTGCTCCGGAGGGAGACACTCGAAGGATACCCGACGAAGGTCTCAGAAGTCGAGGTGCATCGAAGGCATGGTCCGGGTGAGGCTTGTTGAGGAGTGTGCTCGGGGAGAGACACTGCGACGAGGTGCTCATGGAATGCTTCATGCGGAGGCCTTGGACGAAGGAGGGACTTAGAAGGGTGGTACTCCGAAGGTGGGGCTTCAGAGTGTGGTTGTCTTGTGGTACTTCGGCCATGCAAGGCTTCGGTACACGGACTGACGGAGTTTGAGCTGGGAGAAGCTGCGAAGCCGTGGTGGTCCACTCCGAAGGTGGTGGTGCGAAGGCCCAAGGGCTTTGACGGCTTCAGCTCAAAACCGTCACTGTATCGGAGGCTGACTTCGGTGAAGCAAAGGCCGTCAGGCTCAAGGCTTCTCACCGAAGCTACCGCACCCCTCGCATGCGAAGGGGGGCTTCAGAAAAAGTCAAAGACTGCAAAGGCTGACATTGTCTGCTCTGCAAAAAGCTGACGTTGTCCCCTCTGCAAAGCTAACAGAGAAGCCTCCAGAATAAAGTTGACTACCTTTTGTACCCCTCTGTTCTGTAGAGACAAAACCAATGTAAACCCTAGGGGTAAAGTAGTCAATTCACTTAGGTGAATAGTGGCTATAAATATGGGGGCTGGGTAGGTAACATTTAACACTTTGAGCATTCATTGTTGAGCTCCTGTACTAGCTTCCACATACTGTGTTTTCATCCAGTGAGTTCATTTATTGTGTTCCTTGTTCAAGCAGCGAAGCCCTGCTTCTGTGTTCATTTATTCTGCTTGAGCTTGTTTGCATACCTCGCTACTTACTTCGATTTCTAGTGTCGAGTAGTAGTGCACCGAAGCCTGTCTAGGCGAAGGGTGTTTTGTGCGAAGTGTGCTTTTCAGTGTGCGTTCGCTCTGTGTAACAGGAGGCTAGACCTCGTTGCTTACTAGCGAAGCCCTGATCGAAGCCCGTGTTTCTTATCGTGTCTAAGCCCCTAGCGAAGTCTGTTAGTGTGCGTTTAGACCTTCGGTGTACGAAGCCCAGCACCAGTTGATGTCGCTAAGTACTTGGTCGAAGTCCTCAGAGGGTAGTCCACTCTTGCGAAGGGTGAAGTGCGAAGCCTGCTCGAAGCACCCTGTGTGCGAAGCCTGCACTGACTTAGCAGAGTTGTTTTTCGGGGTTGTGAGTGGAGCGAAGTCTACTTGACTTCGGACTTTTACTCCTTGCGAAGCCTGTGTTTGGAGCCATCGAATACCTCCGAACCTGAACTACGAAGGGTGTGTTCGAAGCCTGTTCCGCAGTAGACTGAATTAAAACAGAAGGCTGTTTTTAGTTCGAAATTTTAAAAGCTCCCATTCACGCCCCCCCCTCTGGTCGCCGTTTCCGGTCCAACAGTTCACCATCGCCTTTCGCGCCGCCCACGTCCCTGCCGGAGTTATCGCGGTCAAGCAGCAGGAGTTCCATGACCTGCAGCAGGGCAGTCGGACCGTCATGGAGTACCTCCATGAGTTCAACCGTCTGGCACGCTACGCGCCAGAGGAGGTGCAGACCGACGCCCTCCGTCAGGCCAAGTTCCTCCGGGGACTCAAGGATGAGTTGTCCATCCAGCTCGTCGCCACCGACTACGCTGACTTCCAACGACTAGTGAACAAGGCGCTCATCCAAGAGACTGAGCAGAACAAGTTGGACCTCAAGAAGAGGAAGATGATCGCCTTCAAGCATCAACAGGTGAATTCTCGGAGGCCCCGCTTCGTCCCTCCGGCACAAGCACCCGCCTACCATCCTCGGCCCACCTACAGGCCACCTCATGCCTCCAGTGGATCCAACGCCGGGCATCCCCGCCCCGCTCCACCAACTCCG